>CM061555.1:123949523-124547023 GCA_030864225.1 Capsicum baccatum var. pendulum | reverse complement strand
TAGAAAGAGGAAAGATATGCAACACACAAATAAAGATTTATTTATACGTAGAGGATAAGTATCAATTAGTGCATAATTTAAATGTTTTAGAGATAAGGACACAGGAATCAAGAAAGGTTAAATAAGGGAGGGACTTGGAAGGATGTTTTGAAGGAGTAGATCTAGGTTATTGTTTTCTGTAGCATGACAGTGCAACAATTCCTTGGTTAAATGCCTTATCTTTGCTTTCAAGCTGAGAACCTCATCTGTCAAAATGGAGACCTTTTTCTTTAGGTCAACATTCTCAGTTTTAAGCTCATCAGTGACACTTGGACCCTCAATAGTAATATACTGAATTATCATATTCAGTTTGTTGATCTCTACATCCTTATCAACTATATTAAGTTGTAACTCTTCTATCTCTTTGCTGAATTCCCATTGGTAGTTGGTTCTTAATTTCTTCTTCACACACTCAGTTTTGACCAGTGTCTTTATTCTAAGCATTTGCAATACAGTTCTAGGAGTTCTATTCTCACACACTTTATTTAACCAGTAACCATAAGACATGCCAGGTTTTCCATTTTTCCCAATAGCCACTTTGTGTATCTGTTCCATTATCAATGTAGGTAAACTAATGAACTCAAAACTACTATGATATTCTATGACATACAAGTCATCAGCTGAAGCAATGTTTCTATTTTGTGATTTAGGAAAAACTATTGTGTTTACAAAATCAATGACTATTAAAACTCACTCTTGAGTGATTTTCTATTCACTACAACCACTAATTTTCATTTAACCTTTATGGTGTATTCAAAACCTCTATTGATAGTTGTTGCTTTGAGACAGTCCTTACACTACAGTTAGGAATATCCAGAATTCTCCCAAGTAAAGAAACATAAATATTAAGCTTCTTCCCTTGAAATACTACTGTTATCTTTACTTTTTCTTCAAAAAACTCCAATGCTGAATAGAATTCCCTGAACACCTCATCAAAGACTATGGGAATAGGTTCTTCCATGAGATTCATCTAGCCTTGATGTTTTACCAGCTCAATTAACTCCATCATTCTAGGTTCTGTTAACATAGTTGTGTCGAAATCCTTTTAGTTAACACCTTTTGATTTCTCAAGAACCTATTTCCCACTTCTTTAGACAAAACCTTACTTCTCTTATTATTTTTCCTTCTAGTATAGGTGATCACAGATTCTCTGACAACCACTTACCTCTTTTTAGGACCAGGTCCCTCAGAAGTCTCCTTCTTTTCAGTAAAGCTTTCAGACTTTCCCCAAAATATCTTAATGTTTTACTAACATTTTTTTAGACTAAAAATACCCTTTCCAAGGCTATTTGATAGCAAGATGGGATTTTAAAAAATCAGTCATCATCCATCAATGTATGATTAGAAAAATTTTAAGGGTTGAGGGATGATTCTTCATCAACAATTTTAGTGAAAAAGGGTTTGGATTTGGAAGAATAGGAGACGAAGGGTGCTTTTCAAGAGAATTTGAGAAAGGACTTCTAATAATGCTAAGCTTGGTTTCCTTTAAAAGACATTAAAATAAGGAATTTGTATCCATTTGTAGATCCTTTCCACAAAAAAACTATTTTTAATTGAAATTTTTCTTTTTAATAAGAGAAGGAATGACTATGCCTAGATATAAAGGAAAGAGTAACCATAATAAAGGTTTTTGAAAGAGTTGTATGTGATCAATTTCAATTCAGGGGTGACTATGTGATCAATTTCAATTCAGGGGTGACTTATCCTTTCTTTTAGAATAAGACAATTTTTTGACAAGGGAAGGGAGAGAGAGGATGTGAGTTTATCTATTAGAACAAAAAAAACACATATTTATAATACTAAAATGAGAGATGGGACTAGGTCCCTCTCTTCTTTGAGTGAATCCTCGACTTTGTGGATGTCATATTTTTCTCTTCCAAAGTTATTCCCATGGGTGTATATACCTGCAAAGGTATGGTACTGAGTTAGACTAACATGTACGTATTCTACCAAGGATACCTGCCTTCTTATAATAGCCAATTTTGAGAAGAGAAATTGATCAATCTAGTAAGTTGATTTGATTAATCACAACCTCAACTTGTTAGTTTCAAAAAACCACTCCATTCCAAAACTTGTTCTGAAAAAGGTCTGAGGACCAGGTTTTAAACTTAGCATCCTTCAAATATTCAAGGTTCCTTCTATATAACTAGGCTTTTATTTGCACTCCTGTCTCCAAATATAAAGTTATAATATCTAGGGTAATGAGAAGATAAGAGTTTCAAGTTTGACCCTCTGAGATGAATTCTACTGGGACCAGGTCCTTGTGAAATCTTGACTAGATACTTCTTAAGGTTCTTCTACTTGAGCTGATGTTTGTTACTGAGGTCTTGGATCACCATCACTGTTAACACTTCTCTCTATATCAAATCTATTATTGACCCTTATTTTTATTAACATCTTCCTTATTTTAGATGTAACACACACATGCAGCTTTTCTTGATCCCTTTTACCTTTTCCATATGAGATACCTCCATCTTGGAGAGTTTGAGAGAGAATAGAATTAGACCTTCTAGCCAAAGCTTTAAATAATTACAAATCCAGAAGATAGTTCTGACTATAAACACTTTCTCCCTCCTGCAAAATTATTTGTTAGATTTAGGAGCCCACTTAATCTTGAGTTCCCAGTAGGAGAACAGAGGTGTGGTCAAATCCTTATTTGCCCATCTACGTAATTATAGCTTCTTCACATTTTTCAAAGGTCTAAAAACTTTTTATAGGCATTCCATTACTGGATATATCTAACATTGATCATTCTTTCTCTATTCCAACTTTGACAGTTTTTCTTTATGTGTCCATGTCTTCTATAATGACGTCATAAGACCATGTATGGGGGTTGACGCCTGCCCGCATAAAGGTTTGTGGCCTTTGTTTCTGACATCATGAACCACCTTGCCTTGTGACCTAGTTGATTGAGTTTTATACTGGTACCTAAGACTTTTACTAGTATTAACCCCTTTACCAGTTAAGTTAGAAAGGATCTGTGAAGATGAAGTCCATTGTCAGAATTTTTTAAGTTTTTCCCTCAGACGGACCAGGTCCCTCTCTAACTCCTCATTCTTCTGGAGTGTAGTCATAGGATGCTTCTGGGAATCCTTTTTTCTTCAAGCTCGACCTGAAATATTGAGGATTCTTTCTTCCCTTTATTATTTGAATCATCTACTTTCTCAAATTGATTCACCAATCTTACATTTTTAGATTTCAACTTAGCAACTTATTTCGCAGTTTTAGATATCTGGAGAGTCAAAGCTATCAACTCAAGCTCCTGATCTTCTATTTTTCTTCTAGAGAATTATTCTTCTCCAGCTAACTTACTAAATTCAAATTTTTAGATTTTAACATAGTACCTTGCTCCTCAGATTTAGATATTTGGAGAGTTAAAGCAATTAACTCAAGCTCTTGACTTTTCACTTTTTTTTTCTAGAGCAATTTTTCTCAGTCATTTCACACATAGAGTCAATCAACACATTTGAAAGCTTTTAATTTTTTTAGTAGAATAGTTTTCCAAGTTTTCTTTAAGGTCAGAAAGTTTTACCTTATTTTCTTCTTCATCATCAGTGTTTTCCATAAAAGCAAACAGGGAATCAAAGGTCACTTTCTCATCCTCTACTACTAGTATAGAGATATTTTCATGCTTCCCATCATCCTTAAATTCACTAGAGGAATCCCCCCAGACAGCTAAGGCTTACTTAATTGCAAAATCCATTGCAGTCCTTCTGCTTAATTTTATAAGGTTAAACGTATCATATGATAAAAGGCGTGAAAGAAAGGGAAGATTTTATAAAATATTTCTGCCATGAACTAAAATTAAGTATATGATGGAGCCTATCATACCTCCTGATATAGGTAATTCTAACCCTACTTAAACTCAATAATTAAAGTAAATCAGAAGCGAAGAAGAAGACTAGCTATAACCCCAAATGATATAGAGTGAAATACAATCTCAATGATACATCCTAGGTCTGGTTGTCACTAGTACAAGACTCTAATACATAATAGAATAGAATAATCTAACGTATCTTAAATGTAGATATTTCATAAGATAAGATAAGATAAGATAAGGAGAGGTAATCTTTGAGACCTGTTAATGTTACCTCAATCTCTACAACACTAATACTAAGAGACCATAATTTATGCTCTGCTACTCAAATCAATACCTGTACAGAGTGCAGGAAAAGGATAGAAAAAGTAATTATTAGTATGAAACATGTGTACACAACAAGCATTTTCGATAATCGATTAAAGTGATGGTAAAGACCACCACACCAACCATCCAACTTACCCTAAATTATCCTACACTTAGAAAAGTCCCAATCTATCCTAGCAAATAGCACATTTATTAAAATAATCAAAGTGTATTAAGGTACGCAAGTACAAATTCAAGATCAATGGCGATAGTTATAAGTCACATCAAAAGCGAATCTGACAACAAAGTTTATAATATAAACTTACCATCTCAAATAAACAATCCCGACTAAGGTAGGGGAGGTGCATATTCCATAAACACTAGGTGTGACACATTAGTCTCTATGGATCAATCCATAACCATACTCCATGTCTATAATATCTGAACCATTAAACACCCAAGTGAAGGTACAATGTAATGTAGTAATATGAGATGCAGAATTCACAATATAACAAACATGATTCAATCAAAATAATGCAATACAAAAGGAAATAATCAAAAACCATATCAAATATTCAAAGGAATGAAATGCAATGCAAGTGATGAAATGCAATGGAACAATAATGATGTAAGTCATTAGATGGACCTCGTATACATCTTTTGAGTATAATATTCCAGGACAAGATCTATAGGGGATTCACAATTCATATACTTTCACAACAGAAATCTCATATCCCAATAATCTTTGCCGGCAAAATCCTTGGTCAAGGGTTTTATAAAGTGTTTTATTTTGTTTTAAATCAGTTTTTCTTAGTATTACCAATTTCATGAATATGAATAAAATAGATACGGATGATGCTCATAACCAAATTAATATCATGTAATGAATTAACTCAACAATGGTATAAATAAGTTTAGAACTCCTCAAATATCAATAGATCATGATATAAGTCATTATAGGACACCACTATAGTAAAGAGTCATATGAAACAATACTAATATTAATCCAATCCCCTCTCAAGGTATTATGATAATTATAAAGTTAAATACACAAATAAGTATAATAGTATCAATTCAAGCCCCTACTTAGGCATCACCTTAATGATAAGGCAAATAATTCTAAATAAAGCCAATAATATCAATTTAAACCCCCACTCGGGAATCACCTTAATGATAGGGAAAATAATTCTCAATAAGGCCACTAATATCAATTCAAGACCCTACTTGGGCATCATATTAATGATAAGGCAAATAATGCTCAATAAGGTGTAATACCCGTACTTTTCCTAGCTTGAAAATTTTCTCCAAGAATGTTAGAAGCTTTCTTTGAAAGATGAATCTACTTTTGTACACGTAGTATTTTCAAGATTTTTACTTTTTATCTTGTGGGAAATTGAATAAGCTTTCCATCGATACCATTCTCCCAAATCCGATGCCCGAGTGAAGAGTTAGAGCTTTTTTAGTGAGACAGTGTATCATCTGAGCCATTAGCATATCGCGGAGCCAGCTTAAATGACAATTGTCAATTTCCAGTGTTGCTCCATGATAGTGACGTGTCGTTCCAAACTTTTAGGTCTCAAACAAGGTGGCAACGCAATAGCTTCGTGTCGCGCCACCAAGCAGATTCCTAATTGTCCAGTTCTAGTGACTTAGCGCGATAGTGGCATGCGCGCCAAGGATGAAAATTGGGAAATTATCTTACAAATTAAAGTACGTGTCCTAGGGTTAAAAGGGTTAATTTCCCTACCCTATATAAGCTCAAAATCATGGATTTGAGCCTTCATTACACCTTAATATGGTCCTTTTCGCTTGACTATCTATCTGAGGATGAAAGGTTGTACTAAGATAAATTTGGGTACCAAGACCCTTTTGGAATGCTTTCCAAGAATATGAGGTGAAATGGCTACCTCTATCTAAGATAATTGATAATGGAACACCGTGCAATCTGACCAACTCCTTGATGTAGAGTTTGGTATAATCCTCGATTGAATAAGAAATATGAACCAAAAGCAAATAAGCTGATTTGGTCATCCTGTCTACAATGACCCAAACTGAATCATGCTGATAATGAGTTCGAGGAAAACCCACCATGAAGTCCATGTTCACAAATTCCCATTTCTAGGTAGGAATACAAAACTCCTTTATGGACCCACTTGGCTTTTGATACTCTATCTTAACCTGCTGACATGTAGAGAACTTATCCATAAACTCTACAATATCTCTCTTCATCCCACTTTACCAATAGATTCTCATAAGTCGCGGTACATCTTAGTGGCCCCTGGATGAATAGAGTAGTGCACACTATGTACTTCTGCAAGAATTCACTACCTTATGTCATCTACGCTTGGAACACAGAGACAACCCTAGCAATGAAGGATGCCATCTCCTCCTTGGGAGAAAACCTCTATTTTCTGATTCTGAACTGACTCTTTTAGCTTGAAAAGTCTAGAATCCTTATCTTGCTTTTCTTTCACCTCAGAAACTAGAGATGATTTGGAACTACTCTGAACATATACATCGCCCTCTGAAGAGTCAGCTAAGCGAACGCCTAGTCTAGCAAGCTGGATTACTTCTTGAGCTAACTTCTTCTTACTATCCTCAACATGAGAAACACTACCTATAGGGAGTCTACTGAGAGCGTTGGCCACTATATTGGCCTTTCCCAAATGATAAAGGACACTCATGTCATAATCTTTCAAGAGCTATAACCACCTTCTCTAATGAAGATTGAGATCTTTTTAAGAAAAGACATACTGAAGGCTCTTATGATCTGTGAAGACGTCTACATGAACTCCGTAGAGATAATGCCTCCAAATCTTTAAGGCAAAGATTACGGCTGCTAACTCAAGGTCATGAGTAGGATAATTCCTCTCATGGGGTTTAAGTTATCTGGAGGCATAAGATAGAACCTTACCATGCTGCATGAGGGCACAACCCAAACCTACTCTGGATGTATCACAATACACTACGAACCCATCTGAACTATCTGGTAATGCTAGAACTAGAGCTGAGGTGAGTCAAGTCTTTAATTCTTAAAAACTCTTCTCGCATGGATCTGACCATTGAAACTTGACTTTTTTCTGAGTCAATCTAGACATAGGGGATGTAATAGAAGAAAATCCATTAACAAACTATCTGTAATAGATAGCCAGATCCAAGAAACTCCTGATATTTGATGGAGAGACAGGGCGAGGTCAGTTTCTTACTGCTTCGGTCTTTTGAGGATCTACACTAATGCCATCACCAAAAATAATATGTCCAAGGAATGCTACTGATCTTAGATAAAATTCGCACTTACTGAATTTGGTGAATAACTAAAGATTTCTGAGAGTCTGAAGTACTGTCCTGAGATGGTCTGCATGATCGTGCTTGTGCGGGAATAGACTAAAATATCATCTTAAAGACTGATGAACTATCCAAGTACTATTTGAACACACAGTTCATCAAGTCCATAAAAGTAGCTGGGGTATTGGTAAGACCAAATGACATGACTAGAAATTCAAAGTGACCATACCGCGTACGGAAAGCTATCTTCGAGATGTCATATTCTCTAACTCTGAGCTGATGATAGCCTGATCTGAGGTCTGTCTTAGAGAAATAAATGATACCCTAAAGTTGGTAAAATAAGTCATCGATTTTAGGAAGAGGATACTTACTCTTAACCATGAATTCATTGAGTTGACGGTAATCTATACACATTCTGAGTGAACCGTCTTTCTTGCGCACGAATAAAACTAGTACGCCCCACGGGGAAATACTGGGTCTGATGAATCCCTCATCTAAGAGATCCTTCAACTGATATTTCAATTCTCTAAATTCTGCTGGTGCCATTCTGTATGGCAGAATAGAGATAGCCTGAGTATCTAAAAGAAGATCAATACCAAAGTCTATTTCCCTTTCGGGAGGAATTCCTGGAAGTTCTTCAGGAAAGACATCTGAATATTCATTCACTACTGGGACTGATTCGAGACTAGGAACCTTGGAAATAAATTTCTAACATGAACTATATGATAAACACATCCCTTAGATATCATTTTCCTTGCCCGAAGGTAGGAAACAAGTTGACCCCTGAACACTGAAGTAATACCCCTCCACTCGATGACGGGTTCATTCGGGAAATGAAATTGAACTATTCTATTTTTGCAGTCGATTGTGGCATAGTAGGAATAAAGCTAATCCATACTGCGAATGACATCAAAATCAGTCATCTCTAATTCGACTAAGTCTGCTAAAGTGACTTTCTGAAATATCATAACTAGGCAGTTCCTGTATACCTGCCGAGCTATGATGGTTTTACCCACTAGGGTAGAGACTGAAAAGGGCTCTACTAGAATTTTGAGACTGATTCCAAAATCAATTGCTATATAAGGAGTAACAAAAGACAAGAAAGCTCCTGGATCTAGAAAAGCGTAAACATGCATATGAAAGATTTGTAGCGTACCAGTAACTACATCAAGAGAACTTTTCTGATCCTGTCGAGTCTGGAGAGCATAGAGACGATTTGAGTGTTGCCCGCTAGTAGCACTGGAAGTGGCACTCTACTAATTTAGGTGACCGAACTGAGCGGAGGAGCGATTCTGTTGACCCTAAGGAACTTGTTATGGATAGTCTCTAACTTTATGGCCTAGCTTGCCACAACCAAAATAAATGTCACTACCTGCTCTACACACGCCCTGATGGTGCTTACCGCAAGTCTGGCAAAGAGGATAAGTGCGGGCACTGCTAACACTGCCCTGGGTCTTAGAGCCTGGCGCTCTATCTTTGTTACCCTCTCTGAACTTAGGAACTGGAGCACTGGCTGTAGAGGGGGATGGAACTGATAACTTAGGATGAAACTGGGAACGGTTTCCTTCTTCTGACTTAGGTTGAGCGAAATTGAAACTACTTTTTTTTGCTCTCTTATTCTATTTCTCCCTCTGCTTAATCTTCTGCTCCTTTATCTGCTGAGCATAGGTCATAAGCCTAGCTAAGGTCATGTCACTATTAAACATAGCGGATCTGCACTCATTAACCACGCTGTCGTTCAACCCTGAAGTGAACTTACTCATGCTTCATCTACTGTCTGCAACCACATGAGGGGCATACCTAGCTAATTGAGTAAAATTAAAAGAATACTCTTTCACTGTCATATTGCCTTGCCTGAGGTTAGTGAACTCTAGCACCTTGGTTTCTCTAAGCTCTTGGGGAAAGAATCTGTGTAAGAATGCAGTAACAAACTCCGCATACTCTATAGGACCTGCATCATCTGATCTTTCATAATTCCACTATTTGAACCAAGCATGAGCCACATCCTGTAACTGGCATGCAGGTAGCTTAGCACTCTGAACAATATTCACCCCCATAGAGTCTATCACTTTTTGAACTTGATCTAAGAATTCCTGAGGGTCTTCATCTACCTTAGACCCGAGGAAGGTTGGAGGATTCATTCGGGTGAAGTTTCGAATCCTCACTGCAACTGAGTTGGCCACTGGGCTGGCCGAAATAACTATTGGTCATTCATTATGAGCAGCGACTGATTGAGCAAGAGTGGTAAATACGGTCCTGAACTCCGCATAAGAAACATGATCGCCCAAAGGTTCTTTGGGCTGAGAGGCTAACTGATTTCTTCTCTTAGGAGGCATGTTCTGAAATAAATAAAAGAAGTGGATTAGACTGAGAGACTGACTTGTAATTATGCTCACAGGCACGACATAAATACTGAAAGAAGGGAAACTATTCTTAAAACATCTCATAGCCTCTTGCACATAAATATGGTGAACAACACACCCATGTACAAGAATCTACTAGATGCGGATTTCAGACTTCCTAGGACTCTGTTGAACCTTAGGCTCTAATACCAAGTTTGTAACAACCCGATTTGCTAAACCAGAATTCTACACGGTGCTCATGACCCCGAAGGACCACAAGCTAACCCATTACTAATATATGTACCTGTATACTGCATAAGATAATATAATAATGTTGAAACATGAACTAAAAGGCCATAAGGCTCGATCATAAACATAACTAAATAACGTAATATTTGTGTGGGGTAATAGAATACCCAAAACAAAATTGAAGTCTAAAACATGATAGCCTGTATCTAGTCTGCATCTAGTCAGAAAGCCTCTATTTTCTGAAGAATCTGAATAAGGAGTTGATGGGATATGTCCCCAACTAACTCCAACTAATAAGCTAATCAATGAGATACTAAAAAAAATTATTATGTCCTCGAAGGATGAGGACTCACTTCTACTTTGATTGTTGAATCTGGAATCTACTACTGATCTAGAACTCGTGTCTTTGAACCTATGGTGTAACATAAAAAGAAAGCACCATAGCGCAAATGTGTCAGTACAATGGAATGTGCTGAGTATACATGTGAGGTAGGCTATATGCAAGGGTTTGCATGCATGATCAATACTAACTGACTGTCTAATATGAACGTGAGAATGCATACATAAATACGCAACTGTAACTAACAATGTGATAAAATGATACTGATACCATGGTAGCATGAATGCTGAGTCTGGATACTAATAACATGACATAACTGATAACATGAATGACTGTATCTGAATATAATTGATAACATGGGTAATTATCTGACAATCCTAAATCTGATGGAACTATCTGAGTTTCGTACTATGTCTGAGTAGACTGTGTCTGACAGTCTTAAAATTTGAAAAACTATCTGAGTTCTATCACTACGACTGATTGATTGTATCTAACAGTCCTGATTCTGTAACATGAAACTGTGGGAAGTAGTATCTAACCGATATGCCCCAAATGTGCTATAATAGCTGAGCTGGGATCCAATCTATCCCCTAATTGATACCGCACCACTGGTAAGGAAAACATGTGAGTAACCCTCATATAACAAGTAACTCTAGCGAGAATGGTAGGAACCCTCACATAATAGGTTAAGTCACCTCATCTACCCTCAATAGCAGGCTATGATGTCTCAACCTATGCTGGCTACATAGTTCTGGAATGAAAGGATTGCTTCTAAGAATCACACCCTCATATAATAGGTGAGTCCCCATCCTTGGGTTCACTCGGTGCTAATTCCTACTCCCATCTGAATGGACACTAAACATGATTTACTAAACTGAGCTGAGTATAGATTGAGTTACTGAATTTCCATGTCTGACGGAATACTACTGATATCTGACAACTGACTGAGTCATGAGATCATGGAGACTTTTCCTGAGTCATAAGACTATCTGAAGTCTAGGAGTTCATAGCTTGACTGAGAGTATCGTGAAAACATGACATAGATCTAGGCAAACAGCTAATATTTCGAGTACAAGTACCCCTAGAACTCGATAGAAGGAAACTAACATAACATAATTTACTTGAAGACTTGACTATCATCATAATACATACTACCTTTATAGGAGCATTTCATCAAACATGTAATAGGCATGATCTTGTACATACATGGGATTTTATGATATCATGCTAATTAGACAATATTTCTTCATCTAGGCATTTAATCAAACATATGACAGGGATGGTACATGTAAACATCATTATTCAATTCTAATTTCATCATTCAAGGGTTTAAATCTTAGGGTTGCATGAATCTATGGCTATAGTAATTAAACCCACATAGAAACTATAAACAATCATGGAGTAGAATCCAATTTCACATCTATCAAACATGAACATGATCAGCCAAAACATGAAAACATATAGAAAATCCATAACTTGACTTTAGAAACAGGATTCTTGGACCTCATGGATGAAAGAAGTTCATGAATGAACACTATGCATACCGTAGTTCGTGATTTCATGAAGATTGATGGTGAAACCTCTTTGAAAGTGGACCTTCTATGAAAAACCTAGCTTGAGTTCTTGAGAGTATTTGAGAAAAACATTAATATTTTGGATGAAAAGGGGCTAAATCCCATGTTTGGAAGCTTATATAGGGGGAGAAAATTGGCCCTTTTAACCCTGGACACGTAATTTAATTTTCAGTAAAATTTCTAGAATTGGGCCTTTGGCACGACGCATCGTTATCGCGCCGTGACACTGGAAATTGACAATTGGGAAACTGCACAGTGGAGCGATGCGGATCTATCACGTTGCCACCTTGTCTATGACCTGGAAGTTTGGCGCGATGTGCCAGTATTGCAGAGCAACACTGGAATTTGACAATTTCCATTTGAGCTATCTCTGTGACGTACTGAAGGCTCAGGTCAAACACTGTCTCACAAAAAGGACCTAACTCTTTGCCTGGGTGTCATATTTGGTCAAATTATATATCGATGGAAAGCTTATTTAATTTCCCACGTGATACGAAGTGAAAATTATGGAAATACCACGTTTATAAGACTGAATTATTATTTCAAAGCAAGTTTTAATATCCTTAAGAGGATTTTCAAGCTAAGAAAAAGCACAGGCATTACATTAACTAGAATTGGAATTGCACTCACATCCATCCATACACTAATTGACCTAGGAAATAATATCCCTTAGACTCTTCTCTCATTGGATTGTAATAAAAAATTGTTTCTCTCATTTTGTTTCACAAGCTAATCGAGTTCAAACACATTTTAATTCATACCCCCCAATTTAATTTATGTCTTGCTTTAAGTGTACATTACGGGTCAATAATTAGTAACTTTAAGATTATATTGGATTCAAAAACTAGTCACTCTCTCATGGATTCGACCCCAACTCAAGTTGGATTATTATATTGACAACAATCGTGTTTCCCCAAAATAATGGATTAAGTTAAGCGTGCTTAGACTGCATTAGCAGTTTGGCAGCTTTTTAACGACATCCATTTGAGTAGAGGCTAGCATATGAAGCTTGGCCACTTTGGAGACCCATAATCATTTTATTCCGGAGCATTTTCCTTTCCAGAATCCTTTGAATGCTGCCACACTATCAAACTAGTAATTAATAAAAGAACATTGATACCCATATTGCATATAAATACTCTGGATCAAAAGTTAAACTAAAATTCTACATGGAGCCCACTTGAAAAATCCCAAAATCAGAATCTTCAATGCGACCTTCATAGCCCAAGGATCATTTACCCTAAAACTTGTGTGAAATCCAATCTCAAATATGCCTCAAAATAACCTACACATAATCTAGGAATTAAAAATAAAGTCAAACATTTAAACTAGAACTTAAGTTGATACTTACGAGAATAAGGATGAGAAAATGACCACAACAACATCTCCAACTCACCCTTAACACCCAATGATCAATCTGTCATGATATCTAATCTTTTTAGGGTTTAATGATATTTTGGGACTTGAAATGATAAGCTTGGCCGAATAGGCAATGAGATATATAGAAAGGTATCATGGATGGCTGCTTTAGCAGCCAAATCACCGCTAGTGGACTTTCTTGAGCTTTCGGCAACATCCAAGTAGGCTAGGCATACTTTTCTTAGAGATTGGGCTTTATTATATTATTGGTGTAGTATTATGCTAGCTTAGGGTGGGTATTGCTGACCTGGTTTATAGTTTTGTATTTTATTGGTTCTAGTTAGCCGATTTGGGGGACTTTTGGTAGGATTTAGCTCCATTTTCCTCATGATAGTTATAATAATAATTTAGGACTAGTTTTGGTTTGTTTAAGACCTTGGGATGAAATTATAAATTGTTAGTTTAGGTTTTGGTAGGTGCTTGTCTTAGTATGGATTTTTAGGACTTGTAGCATACCTGATGACCCTCATTTTTAATCAAATGCCTAAATCAGCTCCTTATAGATTTAAGAGGCCTTCATTTGTCACCTTAGGATAAATATTGAAAGAAAGACTTAGATGAATTATCGATCTTCGGCTAGCCTTATTACTTAGGTTAGACAAATATTTGATTTTCAAAGACCTTGTTCATGGACTTAGTGACTAAAACTCGTTTCACCTATAAATTTGACTATTCGCTTTTGGGATTTAAGATTAATTTAGACTTATAAGGAATTATGGCTTTGGGTTATCATTATTTGACATGTATTCACTAGTTTTGGTTCAAGTATGGCATTTATTATCCATACGCGGTACTATACTAAGTTGAGACTATTCTCTAGTTTTGATTCAAGTCCAGCATTCATGAGCTAAATGCGACATTTTAATATGACGATACTATTTTCTAGTTCCACTTCAAGTCTGCAATTTATGGTTCAAAGGTAGTTCCATGTTGTGGGCACACGTTAAGTTTATTATTATTGGTATTTATTCCTTATTTGTATCTATCGGACTTATGGGGGCCTGGTTGGGTTATTCCTCTCTTGTTTGTGCTTTTTGGGCTTATGGGGCCTCAGTTAGATTATAGTTAGACTCTATTTACATTCGAGTTACTTATTCTACATATATATTGCTTTGGCCCGATTTGAGGTATTATTTCATATTTATGCGCCTTTATTTTCGACTTTAGTTTACATTCTTGCATTTTATTACACTTTTATTGTAATTTAGCTCATTCGATTTGTGATGCCTACTGAGTCCCCATTAATTTTGATATATATGCTGCACTTCTGCATCTTTTTTTGATGCAGATTCGAGTATGAGCTACCTCCTCTAATGCTCCATTCAGAATGCTAGGTTTTGGAGATAGGGTGAGCTTTTAGAGTTAGAGTCGATCGTCCCTCCTTCTACTACTTTTGAATATTCATTTGCATATTCTGAGACTACTTGTATATTTGCTTCTATCTAGTACTCTTAATTTTAATTTAGTGAATGTCAGACCGACCTTACCATGTCATGGGATACTCTTTTGCACATTTTCTCCTTTTTCTTGATTGCCCAGTACTATCGTATTTATATATTCCATTGCTTAGAATTTTTATTCCATGTCTAAAATTAGTATTCTTTTATCTTTCGACGTCTAGCCCATTACTTGTCATTCCAAGCTATGGTTTGGCTTACCTACTTGTGGGTTAAAGTAGGTGCCATCATGACTTGATAAATCATACAGTGACAAATTCATTTGTTGATTGCATAGTATTATTGTTTGTTTCTTTTATTTTTGTGTAAGATTAATATTTGAATAATTGAACCAAATGAACTGAAACTGATAATAACCAAATCAATAAATATCTATTTTTATTTGGTTTGGTTGGTTTGGTTTTAATTATTTAAGAAAATGATTATATTTGGTTTGATTTTAGTTTTGACCAATAATTGGCCCAAATCGAATTGTGAACACCCCTAATTGTAAGGACAATAACCATACCCATAAGGTAAGGAACCCAAATCCAAAATTTCATCAAAAACATAGTTCAATTTTACTCTCAAATAATCAAAATATAATTCCATAACCTTAGACCCAAAATCTCTAAATTTCATGTTCATACATAGTTTTAAATAAGAATTAATTGACAAATCGATCCTCAAATAATGAAAATCCATCATCAGTTGATTGTCAAACCAAAACATAATAAGTTTTTACTTTTGAGGTTCAAACCTCAACTTTTACGAATTAAAACATGAAAATCTGATGGATATTTGTAGAAATGGACACCACAAGTTAAAACGTACCCAAAATTTATACGAAAAAAACACATTAAAAATTACCTCCATCGGAACTTTCTAGCTTCAAAAATGTCCAAAATATAAATTTTCCGATATGCTTCTTCTTATAAAATAATGGATACCATTAGTAGTGACCTAGAGATCATGGCAATACCCCTTCAGTAACAACTCATTTACTAAATATGACAAAACTCCGCCTTACGAACTCAAAATGGTATAATTCTTCTTATGTTAGTTCTGCAATTGTGATATGGATCTAAATTCTAATACTTTAATCAAATTACCATTTAGAATTCATTTCTTTGCGCGATATTGTTAATGCTCAATGAAATAAAACTTCATACAAGTACCAACACTTATTTGAGATCTTTCGAACACAAAATAGTATAAATCAATTGTAAAATACCTTCCAGACCTGATGAAAGATGAGGCACTTAATTGGAAACATTGATTGAAGTCAACCCAAACTTACAAAATTTTAGAAACTCAACCAAAAGACCAAAATGCCCCCTATAACCTTAAACATAAAACAAAAACTTCAACTACACCAAAAATCACCCTCTGAACCTAGTCGAATCTTTCAAAATTAAAAATGACCTTTATAACCTCAACTATTGACTTTGATAAACTATATTAATCTTAACTATTCAAAACACAAAAATTCTTTCAAATGCATCGGTACTTGAATCTCTCATCTCCATAACTCATAAATACCATTCCAAAGTTAGGAAAATGTCAAATGGAAAAAAAAGAGAAAATTACAAAAATAACTTTAAGAATTATTACAAAATCAGTTGTGGCTTGATCAATAGTATCCTCTAGTCCACTGAGAAGGATTTGGTTCCTTCACCCTTTCTTTACTTCTAAAATTGCACTCTTGATAGAATCTCTTTATTGACACTTAAAGGAACTAGTTCATTGTATTATTTAAATTAAAAAAATAACCTTACGAATTATTACAAAATCAATAGTATCCTCTAGTCCACTGTGAAGGATTCGGTTCCTTCTCCCTTTCTTATCCTCTAGTCCACTGTGAAGGATTTGGTTCCTTCTCCCTTTTTTTACTTCTAAAAATGCACTGTTGATAGAATCTCTTTATTGTCACTTACAGGAACTAGTTCATAGTATTATTTTTTTTATGAACACGATCAGTTCTTTGTTGAAACTTATGAAGGACCTGATTCTTGCATATATTTGTTATATTTTATTACACGTTTGTTAATCATCAAAACTTCATATTGTTAACCTTAACACATGAATCTCTTAGTTCACATTGATCTTCCTAGCGCATGTAGCACCCTAGCCCATTACTCTTAAGTTAACAAATATATTTATAGTACAACACTAAAATAATGTCTCCGTAATATCCCCCTCCTTATTATGATTATTATTTGTGTGTCTTACACATAACACGTACTAATTTGTAAATATTAATGCAGGAATCCCACAAATTTAGAAATAAGTTGGTCTAGGAAGATTATCCTATGCGAAAATTGAAGATTGATCAAACACTTGATTCTAAGATAAGACTATTTCATTCTGGATAAATTCGGTGCGAGCTGAACGTAGATCCGGAGTATGGCTTTCTAGGTAATACCTCGATCCTCAACTAAAGTAACCTTTGTTGCCTCTGAGTTGACTAAATTTGTGTTATCATGGGTCGACTTTTGAATTGTCCATGACTAAATCTTTAATTCGTGTTTGAATAAACATATGAAAAAAATGTTCAAGTCCTGTAGGATGTGGATGTTGCATGCGATGATATATGATAAATATTTTCTACTTTAGGCCTTGTTGCCATTTTATATGTTATATTTTTAGGAGTTTTAATATGACTGCAAATAATTAAACTAATTTTTAATTTTTTTAGTACATTTTTGGACGAATTGATCTTCTATGAGCACTTGTAAATTGAATAGAAGGAAATTATTTATTTATTTATTCAAACTTATGAAGATTTATAAAATAACTTGACCATTTTAATTCATGAAATCTCTTGTAAACAATAGTATCAACTTTTATTAGACATATAATGTTCCTAGGTACTTTCTCTGCTCCATTTTACTTGTCATATTTAACTTTTGAATACTCCATAAGAAAATCTTTATCAAAAGGATAATTTGATAATATTACTCATATTTATTATTTTATCTCAATTAATATCACCTTTTATTCATTGGATTAATTAATTTCTTTTCACATTATCATAGTAGGAAAAAATCACGATCCAAAATGGAGTCTGTGATGGAACCTGTCACACTCTCCGATACAGGTAGACTATCCCATCCCAAATACAATAATTAAAGTAAAAACAAAGTGGGAGACAATAAGAAATGGAAATAATTTTCAAATGATACAAAAGAGGTAAAATATCCACACAATTTCCTAGGCCTGGTTATTACTAGTACAAGCCTGTAATATCAAATATACTACAATAGATTGAAATATCTTAAATGTGAATAACTGCATAAGATAAATAAAAAACGGATCTAAGTAAGCTCTGCAATCCACTAATCGCTACCTCAATCTCCATAAAGCCAACACTAGGAGAATGCATTTGATGCTCCACTACTAGAACGATACCTACATGTAGTGTAGAAATAAAAAAAATAAAAGCAAGGGGTGAGTATGAAACATGTGTATTCAGCAGCTTATATAATCAATCCTAATTCAAAGTAATGGCGAAAACCGCCACACCAGCCACGTAAGATTATCCCAAACAAACCAGCACTCAAAAAAGTTTTCGGTTGTAGTTTAATCTATATAGCTCCAAATAGTATAATAATATAATCGTAATAACAGTATAAGTACTAACAACAATACAAATACATAAGAAAACCCATAAATGCAAGATAACAAACACATATAAAGAGATGAAAATAGTATGCAATGCTCAAATGTTCACCTCATATACACCTTCTGAGCGTAAGCTTCAGGAAAGGATCCATGGGGCCTTCACAATCCATAAATTGTCACAATCTCAAGAATCAATCTTACCAACTCATCCCTCGCGCCAAGGTTTTCATAAGGTGTCTCATTTTCATTCAAAATTTAGTGTTTCTCAGTAGTGTCAATTTTATGAATATGGATTCATGCTCATAGTTAACTCAACTATATACAATCATCAACTCAATAATAGTATAAATGAGCTCAAGTCACCCTAAATCTCTAGAAGTTACGATACAATCCCCTCATGTCAACACAAAAATAAAGAAATTATGTAAGACAATAATAATAAGATCAACACAAACCCCCACAATGGAATCATGATAAAAACAAGACCTTAAGTCAATAAAAAAGTCAATATAAGCTCCTACCTGGGTATTATAATAATAATAAGAAGAAGAAACTATTAATTATGAAATAAGACTAACACTAACCTCCGCATGGGCATTCCAATGATGATAATCTCTCAAAATAAATAATAAGATCAACACAAGTCCCTGATTAGGCACCACAATAATAATATCAATCCAAATAGTATAAACATAGAGAATTAACTCAATCCATCGCATGCTTTACATGACAAGTTTTTTACCTATCCTGATTCATCACGGATAGACTAAAGTACTCACAAGGGAAAATATATATGCCAAAAAGAATGTTCAAAGGTTCACTTCCATTCACAATACATAGCAGATAAGCCAAAGTTCCTCATCTTAATACTTATTTATAACAATGATCCTTTTATACTCTAAATGATTACTAATCGCCAATCATTCCATCAAATAACTACAATCTATTTATACCCTAAGTGATTACTAACCTCAGTTATTTTATCAAATAACTACAATCTATTTACACCCTAAGTGATTACTAAACTCCAATCTTCTCATCAAAATACACTAAAAAGGATTCAAACTCTTAAGTAGATACCAGCTATCAATGTATTCCTAATCAACAAGCCATCTATCCATAATTTACCATAAATATATCATCAAGTATAGAGGGCAGTCATGATGTTTATTTTTATTACTTCAACCCATCAATAGACTTTGTTATCTGTGGAGATGCTCGTCGTCTCATCTAAGAGAGATCTCCAAATCCTTAGTGATTTACAAAACACAAGTAATAAGTGCATTGTTAGGGTTTTCGCCCTGATTTTCTTACCAAATTTAAGTTTTATTTTTCTTAGAAAGAAAATAAAAGCAATACCATAATTACTTTTACTTTTCCTGGAAGGAAAATATAAAACTTTTCTATATTTTGCTAACCTCTTTCTTGTAGGAAAGGTTTTGAAACTCTATAAATAGAAGACCCCCTTCTCATACCATAACACAATAGCAACCACAATATAGTTATTTAAGATTCTTGTTTTGGGAGAGATTTTATCCCAATAATTTAAATATTTTTTTTAATATGAGTTTTCATTTGTAGGACAATTGGCCTAGTATACTTTATTTGTCATCTAAAGTATCACCATATTGGTTTGCAAACTTTAAGCTTCTGTGTAACGTCCTCTCAATTTTGAACTCAACATGCATACCACATAAACACCATAGAATAGAGTCAAGGTAAATCATAAATTTCCTTAAAGAAGACTACCAAAAATCAAATCATAGTCCAAAGAATCGAAGGGAAGCTCCAGAGCAATCTTCTGAGCAACAATAATTGATTAAAATCATACGGCCTATCTTATCATAATCCATTAACACATCCTCCTTCTACACCTCATTACTATTTACCCTTTTATACATCTGAATTACTATCATAGCTCTATAAGTCTCAACTAAACACCCTCTTTGCCACATCAAGGGAAACCTAAATTAATGACACTAGACTACCAGGCGTTTCATTAATATCCGATACTTTTCAAACACAATAAATACTATCAATAACTCTTCCCGTACTTCAAGCAACAATAATTCACCTCACTAATAACTTTGTCTCTACCTTCTACTAAACTAACACACAAGGACATATCACCTTAACGCATTTGATAACATGTATAAGCTTACATCTATACTTCCTACCGATCGTCATTCCCACATCTCCTTGACACTACTCTTCTAGACCTATACTTCCTACTATAATAAGGTTCTACTATTCATAAATCATAACACTGAAGTTCATAATACCCCTCGAATGCACACTATACTTAATAGTCTAGGTTCATACTATCTCCTCTCATGAGCATTATCTCCCCAACGTGAAAGCGATATCCAAGGTCTCTAGAGTTGTGATGATTATTAGTATAATTTATGCACTCTTATATGTGTACTTGTTTTCGTGCGGTATTCTCATGATCATTTAGGTAATACATATTTTGCATGCATGAACCCTTGCATTTAGCCTTACCTCATCTACATACTCGGTACATTTTATGCTGATGCATTTGCACTATGGTGTCTCATTTGACACCGTAAGTTTAGAGGCACAGGACCCAGAGTATCATCAGTAGATTAGACCCAGTCAGCAGTAGTAGCAGTGAGTCCTCTTCTTTTGAGGATGAGTTTTAGTTTTCTATTATTATAATCAAAATTTTATTTACTTTCAGTTGACGGAGTTAGTTGGGGACCTATCCCATCAACTCCATAGTTTAGTCAGATTAGAGGCTTTTCAGATGGATGTATTGTATAGTATTCTATTTTATATTTTAAGTATTTATAGATATTGAATCTTATAGCCAGTTTCTGCATTTATTCCAGATATTATGAAGTGTACAGGTACAGATATTAGTAAAGGGTTAGTTTGTGGTCCTTCGGGGTCACAAGCACCGTGTGATATCTTGGGATGGGATCTCAGGCATTACAACCATCAAACCCATAAAATGAAATTTAAATTTCATAGTTTGAAAAGGTTTTCTTGAGCTCCAAGGGGGGAAGGGACCCTTGGATAAACACTTTACATACCTTAGTTGACAATTTCTTGAAAATTGATAGAAGAAAGCTTGAGTTCTTGAATTGAAATTAATTACCTAGGGTTTCTTGTTCTTGAGCACTTCTGAAATAATGAATGTATTTAGCCAAAAGAGGGCTAAATTTTGTGTTATGAGGGCTGAAGGTCGGGAGAAAATGACCTAATTACCCTTGAGGACATGGTCATTTACTGATTGAAACTGGGCACTAACGCATTTGGCAACGCAGTGCGTCGATGGCATTGATGCGATACTCGACAGGTCGCGCCATGATTGTGCCATGTCTTAAGACTCTTGACTGGAAGTCTGGTAACAATACTAACTAATGCGATAGGCGATGCGGTGTACTAAGACAAATTGGTCCACTATTTTGGACTTCCAAACATGGTCTAAATGAGGTTTGAAAAATCCAAAACTCGTTTGGAAACACCTATTGACCTTTCTGATCATGAATTAACAAAACTACTGACTATTAAAGGACATTAAGGTCGCAAAATATGATTTCCAAATTTTGAAGGCTAAAAATAAACTAAGTCAGGAACTAAGTTAGAATTTTCTAAGTATGGGACCCCTTGACAAGCTTAAAGGACTAAATTAATCTTAGAAATTTTATAGGGTCTTACAATAATCTAATGAACATGTTTTCATTTATTTTGTTTCTGTATTTTATATTTCTAAATTATGCTTATGACTGCCAGTTAGAAGGGCTCTCAGGCCTTCATGGTTCGGGATGCTCGTCGTGGCCAAGTCCTCGATTCGGATCATGATAGTATACAACCAAAAGAGTATTCAATCATGAAGCATTTAGAAATGACTCCAGCCTAATTTTTTATTTGGGCACTGTTATTGAGTTTGCAATACCACCGACAAGATTTATTGAAGGTCCTAGTTGAAGCATATTTCCCACAGGCACAAGCATTAAGAATCTTGGCGCAATGATAGAGAATGTTGTGGGAAGTTATCGCATATTGTTCAGTGAGTAAGAGTTATTGTTTGAGGGGGTGATGCATAACAAATCATTAAATATTACTGTCAGTTGTTGGGGCTATGTGATTAATCAGGTATTGATAGATGACGGATCTGGTTTGAACATTTGTCCTCTTTCCATATTAGTTCAAATGGGTTGTGACTTCGGAAAAATTTGCCAAAGTCATATTAATGTGCGGGCTTTTGATAGAGGGTAGAGAGATTCTCTAGGTGAAGTTGACTTGTATATCCAGATGAAACTTGCTGAATTCAAGACTAAATTTCATGTTATGGATATCCATCCTGGATACAACCTTCTCCTAGGGAGACCATGGATCCATGGTGCAAAGGCAGTTTTATCAACCCTTCATCAATTATTGAAGTTTTTTGGGAAGACCATGAAATAGTCATTCAAGGAAAAGAAAGCCATTTGAATCATCCCAATGGTTATGTGACTGTGATTGAAGATGTTCTGAGAGAAAGCAATTTTTATATAGTGGAAAGTGTAAGTGCTGTGGAGAAAGATCAGACACCATAAGTGCCAATGTCTTCTATCTATAAAATAATTACGACTGTGATGTTAAGAAGTGGGTTCGAGCCCGGTCGGGGCTTGGGTAAGAATTTGAGAGGAATAATTGAGCCCATTATGGTCCTAGAAAAAGTATCTATATATAGGTTAGGATACCAACCAAGAAAGGAGGAAAACGTGATTGAAGATAAGTCAAAGATGAGTCTGTCTAAATCGTTGCCACTCCTATACCAGTCATTTCCTGTGCGTGAAATGTCAAAAAAAGATGATCTTGGGGATGGAATAGAAAAACTATTTCAGGTATGCAATGCTATACCAGAAGGTTTCCCAAAGACTAGTGGGGTGAGGAAGGTTACACCAGGAGAGGCTCGGTAAAATTGGACCTCCACTCCATTCATAATTTGTCACCTGTCATGGTAGATGAAATGGTAATTTCTAGTAGTCTTAAGAATTGGTGATGATCCATAGGAGGCCCCGCGATCCACACTTTTTATGTCTCAAATTTTCTTTGCGTGTTTTATTATTTTCAAAAAGGCATGGGCCCGTATTTATTGGGTCCTAAGCCATAGTTTGTAATTATTTTCCAAATTTCAATGAAAATGCATCTCTTTAATCAAGAAGTTAGTTTGAAATATGATTATAATATTGTATTTATATTATCTTGTTATCATCTAACTTGGTTTGTTTCTTTATTTCTGTAGTAGTAATTTAAAACATGCCAATATCATGTCATGTCAAGGGTTAGATGAAGAAAGAGAGGTGGATAATGAAGAATGAAAAGAATATAACATGGAGCGGATAGTGAAAGATATAAAAGAATTTGAAAATCGAGAGAAGCCCAACCTGGAGAAAACTGAAATAGTTAACTTGTAGACCACAATGAATTCAAAGAAATAAGTGTTAGTGTTCACTTAGAGGAAAAAACAAAAAAAGAGAACTCATTCGCTTTCTATGAGAGTATATTGACATATTTTCTTGGTCCTATGATGATATACCGGGATTAGCACCAACCTCGTGTCGCATAAGTTACCAATCAATCCCGAGTTTGATCCAGTTTAGCAAAAAATATAGAAATTCAAGTTGTACTTAAGTTTGAAGATCAAGGAAGAATTGACGAAGAAAATTCCGTCTAAGGTTGTGGAGGTCACAAAATATCCAAAATGGTTGCCTAATATTGTCCCAGTGCCAAAAAGGGACAAAAAGATCTGAATTTGTATTGACTACAGAGATTTGAATAGAGCCAGTCCTAAAGATAATTTTCTACAACCCAACATGCGTATCCTCATTGATAATTGTGCGAAGTATGAATATAGTATTTTATGGATTATTTCACTGGGTATCATCAGATATTAATGGATGAGAAAGATGCAGAAAAAATGGCTTTCACTATGCCCTGGGGTGTTTATCATTATAGGGTAATGTCGTTTGGTCTCAAGAATATGGGTGCAACATACATGAGGGCTATGATGATGACTTTTTATGACATGATTCATAAAAATATTGAGGTGTACATGGAGGATGCAATTATGAAATCCCATGAGAGTTCGAATCATATAATCCATCTAGAAAAATTCTTCAACAGACTAAGAAAGTACAACTTGAAGTTGAATCCTGCCAAGTGTGCTTTCAGTGTGCCAGCCGAGAAATTAATGGGGTTCATAGTCAGCAGAAGGGGTATTGAGCTAGACCCGTCCAAGATCAAGACAATTTAGGATTCACCACCTCCAAAACCTAAGAAAGAGGTTATGAGTTTCCTGGGTTGACTGAATTACATTAGCAGGTTCATTGCCCAATTGACAGTCATATGTGAGCCAACCCTTAAGATATTGAAGAAATATACAGTTAATGAGTGGACAGAAGAATGTCAAAAATCTTTTGACAGAATCAAGGAATATTTGTCTGCTCCACCTATTTTGGTTCCACCAAGGGAGGAAAGTATGTTGTTGCTTTACCTGTCAGTCTCAGAAAATATTTTCAAAAGTGTCCTCGGGCAACATGATGAGACCAGTAAGAAAGAGAGAGAAATCTACTACTTGAGTAAAAATTTTACGCCATATGAAGCTCGTTACACTCTTGTAGAAAGGAGGTGTTGCACTTTGACCTGGGTTGCACAAGATTTGAGGCATTATATATCCTCTTACACAACATATATCATTTCCAAAGTGGATTTATTTAAGTTTATATTTCAGAAATCCATGCCTACAGAAAAGTTAGCCAAGCGGCAAATGTTGCTGAGTGAGTTAGACATTGTGTATGTGACTCAAATAGCAATCAAGGGGCAAGCCTTAGCAGATATTTTGACAGAGAATCCGGTTGATGATTAATATAATCCACTTTAAACTTACTTCCTAGATGAGAAGATTTTATTCATGGGAGAAGACAGTGCGGACATATACCCCGGATGGAGATTGTTATTTGATGGAGCGGTTAACTTCAAAAGCTCAGGAATTAGAGCAGTTTTGGTGTCAAAAATAGGTCAACACTATCCAACAACCACTAAACTATACTTCCTGTGTACCAATAACATGGCTAAATATGAGGATTGCATCCTAGGCCTCAAATTAGTACTTGATATGGGTGTTAGTGAATTGCTAGTCATCGGAGACTCAGATTTGCTGATTTACTAGGTACGGGGGGAATGGACGGTAAAGAACTTCAACATTACCCCTTACATAGAGCTGGTGCAGGATTTGTGTGGAAGATTCAAAAAAGTTGATTTCAGACATATCTCAAGGATACAGAATGAGCTTGCTAATGCTTTGGCTACTATATCCTCCATGATTTAGCACCTAGATCAGAGTTACATTGCTTTTTAAGAAATAATCTTGAAGGAACAACCCGCACATTGTGCGCATGTCTAAGAGAAACGTGATGGGAAGCCATGGTACTATGATATTAAAAGGTATTTAGAATCTGGAACATACTCTAAAGAGGCCAACAACAATCAGAAAAAGACAATCCAGCATTTGGAAAAGAATTATTTTCCAAGTGGGGAAATTCTATTTAGAAGAACTCCAGACTTAGGATTCTTAAGATGTGTTGATGCCGCAGAAGCCATGAAATTAATAAAGGAAGTACACGCTGGAGTCTGTGGGCCCTATATGATGGGTTTTCCCTTGCTATAAAGATCTTGAGAACTGGTTACTTCTGGATGACTGTGGAAAATAATTGTAACAAGTATGTGCAGAAGTGCCCAAAATTCTAGACACATGGAGATTTGATTCGAATACCTCCATATGAGCTTTATGCGATGAGTTTACCTTGGCCTTTCATAGCTTGGGGTATGGATATTATTGGACCAATAGAGCCACCAGCGTCAAATGGGCATAGATTTATTTTGGTTGTTATTGATTACTTTACTAAGTAGGTTGAAGTTGACTCATAAAGAGCCGTCACCAAAAAGGTAGTTGCAGATTTTGTCAGGAATAACTTGATCTGCCGATTTGGAGTGCCAAAATCTGTTATAATAAATCTATAATAAATCTATTTATCAGCTTAGTTATCCGCACCCCCTACAAATGGTATCAGAGCACAGTAATTTAAAAGATACGGAAGTGATATATGTGTTAGAGTTAGTTAAAATAGCTATGTTGGAATTAGTTAAGTTAGATTTAGTTATTTATTAAATTAATTATGAGAATACCATTTAAAAATAGAGAAGCTTTTAGAAAAATTAAAGAATCTTTAGTTAGTAATTATTCAGAATATATAAGTCTAAATAAAACAAAAGAAAATCCACAAAGATTAGCTTATCTAATTACATTAATATCTAGTATTGAAGCAAAATTAATAATCCATTTAAAATCTAGAAGAATGAGACATATACCACCTAATTATGATAAAATAAGATTTAGATATCCACCAAAATATTATAAGTATAATTTAAATGAATAAAGAGCAAAAATACAAAGAATTAAAACAATTTATCTCTGAAAAACGTAAAGAATTAAAAATAAGAAAAGAAAGATTACATTATAATATATTTGCCAGAGTTAGTAAAAATTCAATAAATATACAAAAAGATGAAATATCAAAATTAGAATCACAAATAGATAGTTTAGAATATATACACCAACATGAACTATTCACAATAAAATGAACAAAGAGGAATTTATAATAGATGAAAAAATATATGAAAATCACGAAGGATCAAAAATAAAAATAGTATTTTCTAATCTAGGAAGAAGATATAAGAAAATAGGAGAACATTTATATTTAATGTTAGAAAAAGAAGAATTAAAATTAGAAGATAAACTAACAGCAATGGTAAGAATAGAAAAAGAAAATGAAGAAATAGATAGAAAAAAGGAAATAGAAAAAATTAAACAACAAACTACGGAAGAAATACGAAAAATAGAAGAAACTAAAAATAGTAGAATTGCTGAATTAGAAAAAGAACTACAAATGTTAAAAGATTTATACGAACAAAGACAAAAAGAAAAGGAAGAAAAAGATAAAGAACAAAAATTAATAAACGAGATAAATCAATTTAAAGAAAAATTAGAAATAAATAATATAGAGGTAGAAGAGACAGATAATTATGATTCAGAAGATAGTGAAACATATACGGAAATATTAACAAATATAAAAGATTTAGAAATTAACAAAAAACAAGAAAAAATTAATGAAGAAAACTTAGAAAACACCAATACAGAAATAAATACTCTTGATAAAAAAGAAGATGAAAATATAATACCTAAAACAACAGAAATAAGAAAACCTATATATTATAAAAATAAATTTAAAAGATATAATGAATATGACAAATGGACACCAAAACAAATAGTTAATAAAAATTATAACTTTTTAGATCTAGACTGTGTAATAGATACAGAAAAAATAATACAATTATGGATAGGATATATGACAAAACAATTAATAGACAATAATATAAGCATAACAGATGCACCAGAATATATAGAAAAAACATTAATAGGATCAGTAAAATTATGGTTTACAAATTTAACTGAAAATAGTAAAAAAGTATTAAGAACTAATAAACCTATGGAAGGAACATCATCAACAACAACTAAATTAATACCTATAGAATTATTGAAAAAATATGAAACAGCTATAAAAGATGAATTTGGTAGTATGACGACATTAGAAGAAGAACAAGATGAAGAAAAAGATACAAATAGGAATTTAATGATAAAATTAACAATATGTAATATGTGTTATATAGACGAATATACTCGCGCATTTAGAGAATATTATTATAAAGGAGCATATAGTATAGAAGAAAGTAAGGAAATAAGAAAATTATATTTTAATAAATTACCCGAACCATTTAGTTCAAAAATAATAAAAAGTTGGGAAGAAGCAAAAATAGTAGATACATTAGGAGCTAGAATAAAATTTTTACACCAATGGTATAGAAATTTATGTGAAAAATATAGAGAAGAATTAAAAATGGAAAAAACATTAATAAGAAATCTAGCATGTTGCAAAAATAAAATAGCACCGCAATTTGGATGCAAAGAAAGATATTATAAAAAAAGAAAAAGACATAAGAAATATAAGAAATATAAAAAATCAAAATATAAATATAAGAAACCAAGAAAAAGATATTATGTAAAAAATTACAAAAATAAAAGACCATGTAGAAAGAAAAAATCTATAAAAGAATGTACATGTTATAATTGTGGTGTAATAACTTATTCTTTCTGTACTGTAGTGTATATCTAATTCTAGATTTTCTATGTCATTTATTATTTTGTGTTGTTCTTCTCGTAGTGTGTTTTTTATATTATATAAACTGTCACATGTGCTTTTTTCTAAATTTTCTAAGGTATTTTCTATCCAAATTAACTTTTCTTTTAGATCTTTCATTATTTTTCTAATATGGTTTCTATAATTAATTTCGTTATTTAGATTATCTTGGTTTTCTCTAGTTTTTCTAATATATTCTAACATCCACAATCTTGGTCTGAATAATATCCTTCTGGGTAAATGTCTTCGTATATTCGTTCTAGCGAATTTATCATTTCTATTTCGTAGTTTATTACTTCTTCTAATATCATTTTCTTAATATCTATTATTTCTATATCTTTAAGTATATATAAGATTAAAATTCTAAGGTAGTCTAAATGAGCTATTTTCTAAAATTGATATTTTATAGTTATTTGTTTTATTCTTAGTAGTTCTTTAAGAGATTTTGTATATTTTTTATTTTCCATGTATTTGACTATATTTATTTTTATCTGCTTTTGTAGTTACTGTATATTTCGTATATCTTTAAAATTTCTGCTTGATCTTAACATAATAAATATTTATAAGAGTAGTTAGGTATGTGTGGTATATAACTTATTCTATCCGTATAATTTTCTCCATTTGCTTTTTCTAATATAATTTTTCTTATATCTGTAACATCTATATCTCTAAGTACATACAAAATAAGTATCTTGAATTTATCTACCATCACATCAGATATATTATCATTCATTATCATAAAATTGTTTTTTTTCAAAATATTCCCTTCAACTATATACATAATAAAATATAGTCATCTCAGATTACTATATACTAGATTATTCTTAAATAACATGTTCTTCGGTCACTATTAGCATGGTAATTCGGATACTTTCTCCTTAAACAGCGCCTCGACTTTGGTTACTCCCCGCCACGGCTTCTTGCCTCATTGGTTTCACCTCTAGGATGGCATAGTTCCTTGGGATTTTTCTCCGTTTCCACTTTGCTAATAAACTTCTTAACATATTATTTTTCGAATAATTCTACTATAAAGTAACTAATATGAATTTATTTTATCATATCATGATTGTCGGGAATTATGAATTTAGCTATTCATAATCATAAATAGATATACCTGTTCCGGTAGCTTTGATATTTCTGAGGTTTGTTGCTCCATAGATTTTTCCATTGCAGTGTATATATTTAATTAACTGGGCTAAATATTTTTGAACGGAATGGAGAGAGGTTTTTGGCTAATGTTTGAAGGCTTACCTTCTGCAATGCCTTCCTTCTCTTATTTATAGAATGAAAAGTGTACAAAAGTTTTTTACATCCGTATTCAATAAAATAATAAAAAACTAAAAAAAAAAAAAAGAAACTAAAAAGACTTAAAAGTCTTTCTTTTCACCTACCCTAACCTATAAGACTTTGAATTTTTCAACTTTACATTAACTTCTTATTAAATGCTTACTAACTAATGCTATCTTTACGTAACAACTTTGTACAAATAAGTCTTCCGTCTATTTTGTCATATCTGTTGTATCTTCATTATTGCTCTGGTCTTATCTTTCCAGCTGTCGTCCTTATCTTCTTTTATTCTAGTTGTACTGCTGGGACTTCATTATCTCCTCCATTATATTTTGAACATCTGTGATCTGGGTATTTGTGTCCAATAGTCTTGCAATATCTGGTCAATAATTCTTCTGAAATAAATTTTTCTTTAATAGCTCTGGCGATAGGTTCTGTCTCTGATTTAAGCAACGTTATAATCCATTGCCTAATAGTTTCCATATCTGTTTCTCGTAGCTCTTTTGAATTTGAATATATTAATACATGATTTCTTGAATAATAGCTCCATATAGGATTTTGGTTGCAATATGTATTTGCTAGCTCTTGTAAAATCGTAGATAGTCCGATAACTATTTTGTTCCAATAAAATTTTGGTATCTCGATTCTGGGTATCTCTGGCTGTGAACCAATATCTTGTGGTATAATCATGTCTCGTGTCACTCCTATCTTTACAACTTGTATGGGTTTTTTAACTTCATCAAATAATATCTCTGCTGGTGCCGTGTAGATTTTTATAAAAAATAAAGTACCTTTGGTTATTCTTTTAAATGTGGTAAATGCTTCATATATCTCGGGTATAGTGGATATCTCAGTTCCGTCCGTGGTATATACGGTACTAAGTAATCCATATTCGTAGCAAGTTTTAACTAAGCTGGGTTTGGTTTTAGGTAAGGCAATTAGCTTATTGTATCCGGTCAATTTCTGGGTTATATAGTTTGTATCTGGTTCTTGGATATTTGTAGCTTTTAGGTTGCTATTTAAGAAAGTTTGTACGTTGTAGATATTTTCTATATATGTGCGGGCTGTGTAGTTGTATGTCTTTTTGTCTTGATTTAGGCTATCTCGATATGTGGTAACTTGTGGGGGTATAAATATGGGGTCTTTTGATGTATTTGGTGTATATGGTTTGTCAAATAGTTTGTTTAGGTTCATATTTTTTCTAACTCCTTTGCTTGTACCTGCAGAAGTAGATTGATAAACGTTATGGGTTTTATGGAGTATCCCAACATCTCCTTCTAGCTCTGGAATTTTATTGTCTTCCGATCGACATAGCTCTGCGCATTGCTGAGTTAGCTGATTCATAGCTATAGACTTCAGTTTATCTTCACTAGTCTTTAGCTTTAGTGTTTCTATCTCAGTACCCATCTTTACTATCTCAGTACCCATACTGTCCACTTTCAATGAAAGCGTAGTCAGGGCGTTGAGTATCTTTTCATGTATATTTTCTTCTATCATTTCAGTTTGTGTAGCTTTGTCTTGATATGTAATCTGCAATAACATTTTTGTTAGTACTGATTACTTCTATTATAAATGTAAAATTTAATATATTTAAAACTAGTCTCCGAATCTCTTTTGTTGTAACTGAATTTTGTATTTTCTTTGTTAGCCACCAGCGTACCTGTGTATTATCTGTTCGCACAATAAATTTGTTATATACAATATATGGCTCAAATGCTAATAAACATTTATATAATGAACATAATTCTTTCCTATTTATTTTCCATTTTATTTCTGTCTCGTTAAACATACCTGAGTAGTATCTACAATGATGTTCTATTTTTTCTGCTTCATATCTATATTTAAGTACTCCTCCGTAACTATATTCACTGGCATCTGCTTCTACTATGTATGTAAATTTTTTATTTTCATCCGGAAATTGTAATTTTGGTAATTCTTTACAAAGTAATTTTATTTTTTGAACTTGTTTTTTATCTTCTTCGTCATAGTTATATTCTATATCGTTTTTTAATTTTTTCTGTAGTGGTTTTAGGTTTTCTGCTAATTTTGGAATATATTCTCTTACTTGTTTTACTAATCCTAAAAATGATTGTAATTTCATTTTTGTATCTAATTCTTCTTTCGAATTTATTATTTTTTGTACTATATGTTGTTGCATTTTTACTCCACTTTTATCTATTTGTATTCCTAAAAATTCTATCTAATTTTTCATAATTTCGGCTTTCTTTTCACTTAGACTTATTCCTGATTTTTCTATTATATCCGTAAACTGTTCTAATAATTTTATATGTTCTTCTTTAGTTTTTGTATATAATAATATATCGTCTATGTATACTATGCAATTAGGTAATTGTTTAAAATAATTATCCATAAAATGTTGATATCTACCTGGTGCATTTTTATATCCAAAGGGTAATACATTCCATTCGTAAAATCCTTGTGGTACCGTAAATGCGGTTAACTCTTTAGATTCTTCTTCTAACTTTAGGTGGTAAAATCCTGATTTACAATCAAATTTACTAAAATAATTATATCCTTGGATTTGTCTTATTTTTAATATCTTATTTGTTATCGGATAATTATATGTTATAGTTTTTGCATTTAAATTTCTATAATCAATAACCATTCTACTTTTTCCTCTTTTTTGCTCACTATGTTTATTTACTATAAATGCTGGACTATTATGTTTGCTATTACTTTTTTGTATATATTGTTTTTCTAATAATTCATCTATATGCATTTTAAATTCTTTTAAATCGTCAAAATTAATGGTTTTTGGGTTATTATGTTGTTCTTGTCTATTAATTCAATTTTTATGGTAGTTTTATGTTTTTCCCATCATTTTAACGGATCTTCACTATATAATTGTTCTAATTTTTTCTTAACTATTTCTATCTTATTTATTGAAAATATAGTTATTTCTGTTTTATTTATCGAAAATACTACTAATTCTATTGTATCTTCAGCGTTTTTTATATTTTCTAACTTTTGTGTAATTTTTTCACTTCCTTTTATCCAATCAGTTTTCTTTCTTATTTTATTATTAACTCTTTTTGCTCTTACTTTCTGTTTACATGGTGTTGTGAACCACCAATCGTTTCTAGTTATTATATGTGGGTATAGTTTATCTAAAAATGGCATTCCTAAAAGTATATCTTTTGATGTTAGTTCATAATTATAAATTTCTTCTATTGTCAATATCTTATCCCATATTTGTGCTTTTACATTCCTAGCTTTATAAGTAATTAAGCTTCCTTCATTATTAAATCTTTTAACTACTATTGGTATTTTTAATTTATCCCATTTACTTTCTGGTAAGCAATTATATCTACATAAATTAGCTTCTGCTCCTGTATCTATCATAGGCGTATAATATCTACTGTAATATCCTTCCACTACTATCTTCATTAATACATATATTTTCATTTTATGTTAAGGCTCTTCTTAAGAATAATCTTTCTCTATTATATGTTATGGCTAATTGTGTATGTTCTATATTATATGGTTTTACTTGTTCTAACCATTTTATTCCTAATATTATATCTGCTTTTTGCATTTCTTCTTTTACCTCAAATTCTATTTTTATTTTTCTAATTCCTCCTATTATTATTTCTTTTTCTACTATATCTTTACTATTTATTAAACTTCTCGGTAGATCTGGGCATATATCATTATCATTTTTTATTTCTTCATTTTTTACTAGATATTTTGCTATATAATTTTCTTCTTGTCCTGTGTTTAATAGTATTAAATGTTCTTTTTCATTTATTTTTCCTGTTATGTAATATTGATTTAAATTACTTATTGAATTTGTTTCATAACTCATTCTTTTCGATGAGCTTGATGATTCTGGTTTTTCATTAGCTATTCTTTTTGTTGTACTTATTCTATCATTTACTATTTCTAAATTTTCTTCTATATCTATGTCTCTATAGCTATAATCATTATAATCTATTGTTTTTACAATTTGTTCAAAGGGGCTATCTATTTGTATCTTGTTAATCTTATTTTTCCCTGTTATTTTATGTTTTGTTGTTAATACATATAAATTTTTACATCTTGCTGTAAATATTTTACTTCCTGGGGTTAATTCTATTCCTGATATCTTCCAATATAATACTAATGATTTATCTATATTTCTATCTGTTACTGCTACTGAATAATTTGCACTTATTATAAATTTAAATTTTTGGTATATTAAATTTCCTTTTACGGCAGTTATTATGCTTTTTTCTATAGGTTTTATAATTCTATCATCTGCTAAATATAATTCTATTGGTGTATCTATTCCTTCTCTAAAACATGCTTTTATTAATATTTCTGTACCTCCGAGGTGTACATATTTTATTGGATCTCCTTTACTTTTTATATCATTTATTTCTTTATTAATTATTCTTTTTGTTACTAGTGGTATACTAGCTTTTCCTTTTTGCATATCTACAGTCTATTACATGTTCTTTTTGACATACTACATAATATTCATCTTTTTTCCTACTAAAAATATTTTTTATTGTTGGTATTTTAAATATTTTTTCTACACTTAAATCTAACTCTTTTCCTTTTATTTCATCAAATATATTACTGTCAAATATTATCTTTTGTTTTGTTCCTTCGTCATTTAAATATTCTTCCTTTGTTATTATTTTTATATCTTCTTCAGTCATTTAATTCATCTATTTCACTATCTATTTCAGTATCTATTTCGTTTTCTGAAATTTCATATATACTATCTTCACTTTCTAGTTCATAATCTATATAATCTATTTGCATATATTCTGTATTTTCTATTTTTATTTCTGATATTTGTTTATTTTTTGGATTTTTGGGTAATTTACAATCTCTAGCTAAATGTCCTAACTTTCCACAATTATAACATGTACATTCTTTTATAGATTTTTTCTTTCTACATGGTCTTTTATTTTTGTAATTTTTTACATAATATCTTTTTCTTGGTTTCTTATATTTATATTTTGATTTTTTATATTTCTTATATTTCTTATGTCTTTTTCTTTTTTTATAATATCTTTCTTTGCATCCAAATTGCGGTGCTATTTTATTTTTGCAACATGCTAGATTTCTTATTAATGTTTTTTCCATTTTTAATTCTTCTCTATATTTTTCACATAAATTTCTATACCATTGGTGTAAAAATTTTATTCTAGCTCCTAATGTATCTACTATTTTTGCTTCTTCCCAACTTTTTATTATTTTTCAACTAAATGGTTCGGGTAATTTATTAAAATATAATTTTCTTATTTCCTTACTTTCTTCTATACTATATGCTCCTTTATAATAATATTCTCTAAATGCGCGAGTATATTCGTCTATATAACACATATTACATATTGTTAATTTTATCATTAAATTCCTATTTGTATCTTTTTCTTCATCTTGTTCTTCTTCTAATGTCGTCATACTACCAAATTCATCTTTTATAGCTGTTTCATATTTTTTCAATAATTCTATAGGTGTTAATTTAGTTGTTGTTGATGATGTTCCTTCCATAGGTTTATTAGTTCTTAATACTTTTTTACTATTTTCAGTTAAATTTGTAAACCATAATTTTACTGATCCTATTAATGTTTTTTCTATATATTCTGGTGCATCTGTTATGTTTATATTATTGTCTAATAATTGTTTTGTCATATATCCTATCCATAATTGTATTGTTTTTTCTGTATCTATTACACAGTCTAGATCTAAAAAGTTATAATTTTTATTAACTATTTGTTTTGGTGTCCATTTGTCATATTCATTATATCTTTTAAATTTATTTTTATAATATATAGGTTTTCTTATTTCTGTTGTTTTAGGTATTATATTTTCATCTTCTTTTTTATCAAGAGTATTTATTTCTGTATTGGTGTTTTCTAAGTTTTCTTCATTAATTTTTTCTTGTTTTTTGTTAATTTCTAAATCTTTTATATTTGTTAATATTTCCGTATATGTTTCACTATCTTCTGAATCATAATTATCTGTCTCTTCTACCTCTATATTATTTATTTCTAATTTTTCTTTAAATTGATTTATCTCGTTTATTAATTTTTGTTCTTTATCTTTTTCTTCCTTTTCTTTTTGTCTTTGTTCGTATAAATCTTTTAACATTTGTAGTTCTTTTTCTAATTCAGCAATTCTACTATTTTTAGTTTCTTCTATTTTTCGTATTTCTTCCGTAGTTTGTTGTTTAATTTTTTCTATTTCCTTTTTTCTATCTATTTCTTCATTTTCTTTTTCTATTCTTACAATTGCTGTTAGTTTATCTTCTAATTTTAATTCTTCTTTTTCTAACATTAAATATAAATGTTCTCCTATTTTCTTATATCTTCTTCCTAGATTAGAAAATACTATTTTTATTTTTGATCCTTCGTGATTTTCATATATTTTTTCATCTATTATAAATTCCTCTTTGTTCATTTTATTGTGAATAGTTCATGTTGGTGTATATATTCTAAACTATCTATTTGTGATTCTAATTTTGATATTTCATCTTTTTGTATATTTATTGAATTTTTACTAACTCCGGCAAATATATTATAATGTAATCTTTCTTTTCTTATTTTTAATTCTTTACGTTTTTCAGAGATAAATTGTTTTAATTCTTAGTATTTTTGCTCTTTATTCATTTAAATTATACTTATAATATTTTGGTGGATATCTAAATCTTATTTTATCATAATTAGGTGGTATATGTCTCATTCTTCTAGATTTTAAATGGATTATTAATTTTGCTTCAATACTAGATATTAATGTAATTAGATAAGCTAATCTTTGTGGATTTTCTTTTGTTTTATTTAGACTTATATATTCTGAATAATTACTAACTAAAGATTCTTTAATTTTTCTAAAAGTTTCTCTATTTTTAAATGGTCTTCTCATAATTAATTTAATAAATAACTAAATCTAACTTAACTAATTTAACTAATTCCAACATAGCTATTTTGACTAACTCTAACACATATATCACTTCCGTATCTTTTAAATTACTGTGCTCTGATACCATTTGTAGGGGGGTGCGGATAACTAAGCTGATAAATAGATTTATTAATAGATTCATTAAACAATCACTTGATGAGTGAGATTTGTGATTTGTTTAAGATTGCTCATCACAACTCAACCACATATCGTCCACAGATAAATGCAGCGGTGAAAACCGCCAATAAAAATATCAAGAAAATATTAAGAAAAATGATCGAAAATGATAGATCATGTTACGAGATGTTTCCCTATGCTTTACTAGGATATTGTACAATAGTTCTAACCTCCATTGAGGCAACCCCTTATCTACTTATTTATGGGAATGAAGTTGTGATACTTGTCGAGGATGAAATACCTTTCTTAAGGATTATTCAAGAAGCCCGATTAAGTAAAGAGGAATGGGTTCATGCTCGCTATGAACAACTCATGTTGATTGCTGAGAAGAGAATGATCGTTATGTATCATGGTCAGTTTATCAACATAGGATGATCCGCGCCTTCAACAAGAAAGTAATAGCTCAAACATTTAAAGTTGGGAAATTGGTTCTCAAATGGATATTCCCTCACCAAGAAGAGTACAAAGGCAAGTTCACTCCAAATTGACAAGGACCATACATAGTTCGCAAGGTATTATCTAGAGGAGCCCTGATCCTATCTGAGATGGATGGTCAAGAGTGGACCAAACTAATTAATTCTGTTGTGGTAAAAAGATACTATGTTTGAAATATGTTTTAGTTTTTGGTTACCCTGATTTATTTGTAACTGACTTTAGTATTTATTTTATGATGTGTAATTGCCTAGAGCCTTTACTTTTCTGTACAAACTACGTTTGCCTTTAACTCCCACGAAAAGGATATGTAGGGAACCTATATCGGCTTTGGTCAACCCCTTAGGAGAATTTATCCTTCCTTTTTACATATGAATGTAATGACCTAAATTTCCAACAAAGGGATACGTAAGTAGACTATGTCGACTTTGGTCAACCCATTAGATTTTCTATATACCCTTAGCATAGTCCTAAACTATGTTTGAACAATGGCATACATAGGCGCCCTAATGGCTCGATCATTAACCCCAGGAAATGGAAACTAGGGCAAAATTTTTGAGAAGGAATCTAAAAAAATTATAAGAGAAAGATCATCATCCAAAAAGAAGATGAAGACCCACGAAGACTGCAGATCCTCTCAAACCAAGATCATCTCAAATATTAGTAAACTGAGGCAGAAATTTTGAGGAGGTCCTTAAAATTTCCACTAATATATTGGAATATATTTCAAATCCCTCAGCACCAAAGGACAAAGGCAAGTTCTGGATATCATCAACCGTGACAAAGTCTAGGCAGATTAAATCTCCGGCTATAACAGAACTTCTTATAGAAAGCCTCAATGATGATGAATCCCTCATAATACTCCGTTAAACGTCAGATATAGTCAGAACGAAGAGGAAGGTGTTCGTTGAGCTAGTACATGACATGACTGGCAGAGATTTTCTAAAATATTTTACAAAAGCTTTTGAAATTAGTTTTTAAATTAAGGCTACTTTCAAAAACCTATACAAATTTTTTACTTAATGATAGCCTAGGCATCTATTCAGATAGGGATTCAGGGTGGAAGTCCCAACATGACAGAGTATCCAAAAGATGGGGAGGAGCAAACCACGGATCGAAGGAGGTCAACATAGATTAAATTCACTCAAAACTAATCATTTTTTCATGGATGTAGGGATCAATACTGACAGTTCCCAAACGCACAAGTAAGTGTACGTGGTCTTATCAAGTAATATAATGGCCTTCAAGAAGCCAAGTATCGATCTCACAGAGACTTAATTTGATAACGATTCAATATAGTTCACAATTTAGATTCAATTGATGCGAGAGTAACCAAAATAGAGTTTGAAGTTTGTAATTGCAAGAAAAGTAAACAGTGTGAAAATTAAAGGTCTTGAGATAATCAATAAGAGAAAACACAGGGTTGAAGCACTCCAAACAATCATATTATGTTATTGGATTTCATTTGTTAGTTTGCTTATCTTGTTTGTTGATTCGTAGGGTTAATTGCATGATTACGGTTTCGCAACCTCTAATCCTTTACCTAAGTCTAACCTTGCAACTACATCATTGAGTGGGGATGTAATAGTTCACTTAAGCTCTTAACAAATATCATCCTACATATGAAACAAATATAGCATCTAAATACATCCCTGTCTTAGATACGAATTCAAGTTTCTTATTTTATAAAGACTCAAGAACCATACTCTACTTATTCCCATATTCTATCGCCCTATTCCCTCTCTCGAGCTCACAAGGTTGACAATGGGTGTATTCTAAGGGTCGCGAATCCTTAAAATAGTTAGACAGGAATAAGCAAACAACCAATATTGATAAGAAAAGCAAACAAACTTAATCCATAACAATAATAATCATGTTCTTGGTTTCAACTCCAGAAAGAGGGTGTTTAGCCAATAATATTTATAATTAGGATCTAAGAAATTGGATACATGATATTAAAAATTAAAAGTTAAATAAAAAAATATTAAAACCTAATACTCGTAGGAGCATCCACTGAAATTACTCCCCTAACATGTCCAGCAGTTGTCCCCTATCTTTTCAATATTGTCCAGGTGTGGGTATTTATAATATTTAATTCCTAATCCCACAAAATAATCCAAAGTCGTCCAGCTGTCCAATTGTTTAAGTCCTCAAAATTCTCAAATGAATTGACCAAGAAAATATATATAAAGCAATTGTCCAATATTTTATCTAACTGTCCCTTTATAATATAATATATAATAATTATGATTCAAGTGGGATTTGAGAATATTACGTCTCCCCAAAGGATTCTCATCTGCCCAATCACGTGCAACATCAATATAATCTTTTTGTAGTATATGCCAAAGTTGACCAAAATTTCATCAGTGAAGACTTGAAGTACATCATATCATGGCTGCCCCGAAATACAAGGTGCGACATACACTATTTTCATGCCTCGAAGTTTCATCTCATAATTTTTCTAAGGTAAGGGAGCACTAAAATAAAGCATGCAACGCACGCTAATCGCATGTACCCACTGAAAATTGCATCTAAGATTTTGGTTAAATCTCTATTGTCCCATCTTTCATCCTTTATATCGTGGTATATTTTTCATGAATTTTTAGCCTTTATATCATCAATATATCACCGTATTCAGCTTGCAAAGCTTCCTACAACATCACACACCACAAATTAGAGATCAAAATAACACAATATCCTCAATGATGAATCAAAATACAAGCTAAGACTAGGCTAATTCGCAGTGATCTTTAACTTTATGTTTTGACTCTTGACTTATTCAAATTAAATTTTGTACCTTAAAAATAAGTTATTCCACTCGTAATTACACATTTAAATCATTTGGAATAAATTAACCACCTTAGAATCCAACAAAATCAACTAGACACACAACTAGCTCAAGCTAGTAAAACTAGTTTCCCGGGTTGAACTCTAAATGACTCAATTAAGTATAACCTTATTTGGAAACACTTTGGACCATTGTAATCACGTACTTGGACACTTAAATGCTTATTTATACCATATTAACACATAAAGCACACGAATTTCTCTCAAAACAAGACAAAATAAGCTAGAATAATGATACCGAAGTGTATAAAGCCACCTCAGATCAAATTCACAAAAAGGGGAATCTTTTTCAAAAAATTACCAAGCGAGTTGTGAGCCACACAAAAACATATAATGCTCAAGTATGGTATTTTTGGGTGGCCTCAAAGATGGGTTTGCTACCCATTTATTGAAGACCTTTTGAATTGTCTATCTCATTCCTTGATTATCTTCTTTATGAATATTGCACTAAGAACTTTTCTAAAAATAGTCGCTAGAAAAAAAGACTTTGTGTCTACTAAATATTTACCTTGAGCACAGGTACGGTCAAAGGAAATGGCCCTATAAGGCCACAATTAAAGGATTGCTCTGAGAAGAAAGAGAAAAAAAGGGGGTCATCCGTAAATTCGCCATAAGGCAACACAAATGGTACATATATAAAGTAAAAATGCAGAAAAATGGACTCAGGTGAAACTATTTTCACTACCAAGAGGGCCATTACATATCATTTCATCGCCAAGAGAGTCATTGCATTAAATATCTAATGACACACAAGACAGCATACGCTTGCATCGAGAATATTATCAGCATTAAATATTTGATGATACACGAGATATCATACACTGGCATTGAGGATATCATTAGTATTAAATATCTGATGACACGCAAGATAGCATATGCTGGAATTAAGGATATAATCAGCATTAAATATCTAATGACATGCGAGATAACATACACTAGTGTCGAAAATATCATCAGCATTTAATATCTGATGACATGTGAGATTGCATACATTAGTGTTGAGGATATCATCAATATTAAATATCTGATGACACGTGAGATATCATACACTGGTGTCGAGCATATCATCAGTATTAAATATCTAATGACACACAAGATAGCATGCGTTGGCGTCAAGGATATCATCAGCATTGAATATCTGATGAGACACAAGATAGCATATGCTGGCATCGAAGATATCATCAGCTTTTAATATCTGATGACACACGAGATAGCATACACTGGCATCGAGGATATTATCAACATTAAATATCAAATGATACACGAGATAGCATACGATGGCATTAAGGATATCATCAATATTTAATATCTAATGAAATACGAGATAGCATATGCTTGCATGAAGGATATCATTAATATTTAATATCTGTTGACACGTGAGATAGCATACGCTGGCGTCGAGGATATCATCAGTATTTAATATTTGATAACATGCGAGATAGCATATGCTGGTGACGAGGATATCATCAACATCTAATATTAGTTGACATGTGAGATAACATACACTGACATCAAGGATATCATCAATATTTAATATCATTTGACACGCGAGATAAAATACGCTGGCATCAAGGATATCATCAATATTTAATATTTGTTGACACGCAAGATAGCATATGCTGTCATCTAGGATATCATCAGCATTTAATATCTGTTGACAAATGAGATAGCATGCACTGCATTGAGGATATCATGCACTGGAAAAAGTAATATTTTGAAATTAGTCCATAGACTAAGGTATAATGTCAGTGGGATACAAATTAGTGATTGTGCGAAAAGTCAAATCATAAGATATAAAATGTGACTTGTGTCTTGAGGAATAAATGTTAGTCACAAAGTCCTGGAATTATTGTTTGGGGATGTGTTCTCCTATGGTGGATGCAATAAGGTTTCTTTAAATCTTGCAATGTATGAAAATCTTGAATGTGTAGAACGAATGACTGTCATGTCTGGCTAGACGACAAATATTATAGGAACATCTCAATGGTTGCGAAATTACTTATCATAAAGAAAGATCAATTCGATATCATGAAATGGTTAGAAAATACCATGTATTAGTGCAATTATTGCACTTATGTATCCTGCTATTCTATACATGAGATAATAATTTTATAAGTGTGTAGAAAGACATAATTTCACTTTTATGTAAATGTGACTAAAATCAAATATTATTGATATAAATTTATTATTTCTAACAAATGTTGCCAAAAGATTGTTGAATATGCAAATGTAGGAAGAATATTTGATCTACAGTCAATTTAAAATGAAGGAGTTCACAACAAGTTAGTTGTTGCTATGAACAAGTTCAATGTACAAATAACTTGCAATGATTAGGTTACAAATAAAGTAATTATCAAGAATTTATTTGGCTAAGTTCAAAGAATTAACATATCCAAGAAACAAGAAAACGACATATCAGGATGAGTTCAAGAATGCAACACCTTCATGAATGTCTTTTGATCAGAAAGACACAATGAATATCAATATTTGAAAGTTGGCATATAAGATTGGAGATGGTTTCTTTGAGAAGTGAAATAATGTTTGCATCAGGGGGAGTAAAATATACAGTGCACTCTTTTTTTCTTGGCCTAAGTTTTGTCCTAATGGATTTTCCTAGAAAGGTTTTTAACGAGACAACAAACAAATGCGTATTATAAGATATGTGTACTCTTTTTCCTTCACGAGGATTTTTTTCAATAGAATTTTTCTTAGTAAGGTTTTAATGAGGCTCATCATCTATGTACATCTAAGGGGCTGTAACAAAATAATTGTTTTATGATGGATGGCCGTAACTCTTAAAATTAACTAACTCTCACCCATCTTCTTCATGATGTGTAGTTAATCCTCCATTACTCCATACACCATTATAGGTGTAACTCTCACACCCTTTAACCTCCCCCATAATGTTCTGATTTAATACCATTATTATGACAACCTTTTGCATGCCTCTATATGATATTATAAATAGAGGCATAAGGATTCATATTGGATACACTTAAACAATTGAAATACTTGAAATAATGAAAAGGTCTCGTCTTTTCTCCTTATTTTCTTATTTACTTATTCTTCATATTGCTATTGCTTAGATTAATTTTAACGGTTGTGGAATTATCATACACATATTAAGATTGATTGTAACGTCAACAAACAAATCAAATAAACTGAAAATTGATAAGCAATCATTATTTTAGACGTGCTAAAAATAATATTAATATGCTAGAGCTTACTTTAAATTATTAAAAATTCAATGTTAATATGCTGAAAAGTGACATAAAAATGCTGAAAATATGCTGAAATTTGTTATTTTAAATGATGAAAAGTGATTTAATATGCTGAAAATTAATATTTTAAATGCTAAAAAATAAATCCAGTTGTTGAAAATTAATTTAGGAGTGTTGAAATTAAAGGCTAAAAATATGAGCATGTTGTAAAAAGTAAAGGCTAAAAATATGAGCAGGTTATAAAAAGTAAAGGCGAAAAATATGTTTATTATCTGCCAAAAATTTGTTGAACATGCCAAAAATAATTAAACATATTGAAAACTAAGTAGACATATCCGAGCTTAATTTAATATTGTGGAAGTTAATTAAAACTCCTAAAATCATGATTTCTACGTGATAAAATAATTTGCCTAACATATTGCCTTTTAAACAACAATCCTAAAGCAAATTTTATAGATGATAAAACAATTGCATACAACATCAAGTCACATAATCTCCGCCCCCTAAGCACCCCAGAATCACTATTATTACATAGAGAGTTCATAGAACAAATCATTACAGACCCAAAATAATTAAAAAAATAAGAAAAAGGCTAAGTGACAACCTCAACAATTCTTGAATTCCTAACAAGCCTTTATTCTACTTGAACCTGGGAACTTAAATTGAAACATGTTAAATACAAGAACATGCACAAAAATATACTGCCTCCCAAAGATATTCTCAAATCCTAAATGTTGTAAACATACCCGAGAAAAACATACATGATATTTAGCAACAAACAAAGAAGCAACATAATTTAGAGAAGTAACATTCAACAATTAAAATGTTAGAAAAACTTACCGGTAGGCAGCAATAGATAAGATAAAGAAAAGCCTTAGCAAGTTGAACTCACAATAAAATCCTCTAGCCAAGTGTTGCAAAGAGTAAAGTGTTGTAAAAAGTTTTGTTTGTATTACTTTTCTTTTGTACAAAGAATAATGAAGGATGAAAAGTAAGTGTAAAAAGAGAGGAAGGAGTATGATGTCTGTGAGCGAAAGTGCCTTTTATAATGAGAAAAGGGGCTTGTTTATATAGTGGATGGTCTTTAGATATAAAAGGAAAGAGCAATATTTTTCGAAATCAATAAAATCAGTTAAAAATCAATTGATGAAGGAAATTATGCTTAGTTACCATATATGAGAAGATTCAGCCCAAAAATAAAGGATAAAATATTCACAACAATCACATAATCATAATTAGATATGTTAATCAAGCCAAAATCATCAGAATATTGGATGCGATGTAGTAGGGATTCTTCATCACATAGAATTAAATATCAAAGCTGTCCAAAATTCAAAAGAGATGGTTGGTTCAGAATCGTACCATAATTAGTCATCTAGTTATAAGCAAGAAACCAATTCAACCACACGTAAGATGTTACGACTATTATAATTCGAATTTGAGGAGATCAAAAGTACTAAAATTCCAAATGATCTCAAAAAAATGGTAATTAACAAAATTAGGGTTCAGAGATGGTTCATGAAAATTGGAGCTTTTCGCATATGTTAATCTAAGGACATGAACAAACACGAATTCGAAAGAATCAATTCAAAATTCATAATCAAGTTTAGTCAATTTCAAATCTAAAGAATATGTCAAAAAGAACAAGGGGTTGAAGAAGATGATAATGTTAATGAACTTAAATAAGGATACAAACCCTGGACAAAATCATTATGAATCAATCGTGATTCTGCCAGAGCAGTGAAGGCTATTATTGGGTTGGCTATCTACGCTGGAATGGAGAACGGAGGGAGGCAGTGGTCAGTAGCTAGAAAAATAGAGGAAGGTAGTGGGTCATGCTGTTTCGATGGTATCAGTGGTAGTTAGGGTCGGCTTGTGGGTAGCCATTGTTGAATACTTCATCGTCTGGTTTGAGGTGAAGAAAGGACAATAAGGGGGAGGCTGGTGGCGCGGAGACAGCGGCGCTGGTCACAGCATCAGTCGGAGAAGAGAGAAGAGAGGCGTTTGGCGACTTCGTCAATTGGACGGTGTTTAGTGGCTGGCTTTCATGGTGAAGTTTTGTATTTGGCTGTTGCCGATGGTGGAGACATTCTAGTGGCTGGGACATTGGAGTGGTAGCTAGAGATGCAGTTTTTAGAGAGAGAAAATGAGAGAAGAGAAAAGAAAGTTGGTGCGACTGTTTTTTGTTGAAGTAGGAATTAGAGTTAGTTTTAGGCTTAAAAAAGGAAGGAAAAGGATGGTTTGATCTCAGTCGTTGATCGCATACGATCAATGGCTGTGATTTAGAATAGGGGATCTAGAAATTAGATCAAAATTAACATTAGTTTGGCCAAAACTGATATAAATTGAGCTCAAAGAATTATTAGAATTTAAATAAATTGGAAAATTGAATTGAATTTGGAGCTGCTATTTTAATAAATGTAACCAATATATAGTAATAATAATAATAATAATAAATAAACAAAATTATTATTCTCCATGACTAAATTATATAGATAAAATTAACTCCACAGAATATATTATTTAAAATCACCGACAATAATAATTTGAAATAAAATAGACATCCATAGATTATGATTACAAAATTTAAAATTATTAAAATAATAATCTCTATTTCTATTATATTAAAAGTGTAAAGGCTCTTATAATTGGCGTTTACCCTTTTTATCCTTCATTAAAAGTCTCTCCTTTAAAAAAAAGTCTTTTTGCAAAGTCCTCTATTAAATATTTATATTTAAAATCACGTCTATTGTTGAACTCGAAAATGGTAAATTCACATAGTTATTTTGCAAAGTTATATATGTGGCAGAATCCTTCTATAATTAAATTTGGACAATCCTATTTTAATTATTTCGTCCATTATTAAACCCAAAAATGACAAATTCACATAGTAATCCTTCTCTAATTAAATTTGTACAATCCTATATTACATAGTTATTTTTTAAAGTCCTATATTACATATTATACATGGCTAAAACGGCAAAATCCTTCTACACAATCCTTCTCTAATTAAATTGGGACAAACCCTTATATTAAAAGTGTGAAGGCCCTTATAATTGGCATGTTCCCTTTTTACCCTTTACTAAAAGTCTCCCCATTGAACAAGATCGTCTTTTCGCAAAGTCCTCTATTAAATTTTATATTTAAAATCACGTCCATTGTTGAACCCAAAAATGGCAAATTCACATAGTTATTTTGCAAAGTCCTATACATGGCAGAATCCTTCTCTAATTAAATTTGGAGAATCCTATATTAATTATTCACGTCATTGTTGAACCCAAAATGGAAAATTCATATAATAATCCTTCTCTAATTAAATTTGGACAATCTTATATTACATAGTTATTTTGCAAAGTACTATATTACATATTATACATGGCTAAAACAGCAAAATCCTTCTCTATTGTTGAACCCAAAAATGGCAAATTCACATAGTAATCCTTCTTTAATTAAATTTGGACTATCCTATATTACATAGTTATTTTGCAAAGTCCTATATTACATATTATACATGGCTAAAATGGCAATCCTTATCTAATATAAATGGCAAAATCCTTCTATTCTATTTCAAGTAGGTATACGTTTGGTCTTGTATTCAACCCAAAAAGAAACTCTTTCTACACAATCCTTCTCTAATTAAATTAGGACAAGCCCCTCTATAAATACAATTGTAGTTTTCTATTTTCTTCGTCTCCTCCTTTCTCGCTCCTACTTTCGTGTTGTTTTCTACATCATGATCAAACTGTTTCCTGCATCACCATCAATTTCTTCTCTATTTTTTTTGGATATAATTTCTTTCAACAATTCTTCTTTTCATTTATGTTTGGTGCTCCTATATTGTTTGTAATGTTATTAATTAATTTAAACACAATATTAATTGTTATGCTAGCTTAAAAGCTGTTTTGTTTTTGTTTGTTTTTGGTTTACTACTTTATTTTATTTTATGTCCTTAAGTTACTTGATTTACCATCACTTACATTCTTAATTCATCTAATTTTTCTATTCCTTTTTGCGTCTATTTATTATCTCTTCATTTTTTCTCTCTAACATTTTTCTCCTACTATTCTATTAATCTACCAACAAGATTCACATATTCAGGTAAAATAATCTCATCTCATATAATACCTTTAGTTATATAATCAGTTTTTACTGCCATCACAACTTTGATTTTCAAGGATATTATTACAATGGACTCAAATATCGAATCAGCGGACTCAATGACTGTAATTACTAAATTAACTGATTCAATTATCAAAGTTGTGCCTCTTAACATAGCGACGCTCAATGATCGTACCTCCATAGTAAAAATCTTGGTGATAAGATGTCAATCAACAAAAGAATTTAATTGATCAACAAGTGGTACTCGAAAAACTTTTGCATTCGTCGTTGAAGAGGTACTTAATTCATCAACCACTCCATTTATTTATAGCTAATGTTCTTCTACTATTCTACTTATCAAGAACATCTATATTATCAAATCAAGCCATATCATTTTTGGTTACTTAAATAGACTACTCTGATTCCCTTTAATACCTACCTATTCTTTATTAATTTTCTATTTGTAAGTCCTATTATTTGTTCATCATCCTTTTCTTTTTCTTTTCAGGGCACAAAAGTTGATGCCACCAATTTTTAATGGACATATTAAAATATGGGAAAAAACTTTTACATTAAGGCAATTTTTGTTATATCATGAACAGCCACATTGGTCCTCCCAATCCTAATTTTCTTTTGGTCAATAAGGACATTGAGGTTGGATTCTATAATGACCCTTCCAGTTGTAGATTTCATATTTCATATTCTAGTTCTCCATGTAATTAGTGTACGTGAATTATGACTCACGGGATGACTAGTATCGATGCTTAGGGTGTTTGGAAGTTTTGGATATTTTAAATTATGATTTAATTAATAAATTAATGGGTCAAAATAACAATTTATTTACTTATGTGGTTAATATAAGGATGAAATTAAGTGGTTAGGATTTACCATATACATTAATAATAAAATCAGAAAGTTACCCGAAGAGGGGCATAAAACCTACGGTTTTCACCATTGCAATTCCAATGTGGGAGTACCGACGACTTAAGGTATGTACTTTGTGTAAATTAGCTCCTATTGTATCATCTACATATTATTATATTCAAAATATTGTGAGGCAGTAGAATTTGCTAAGTTATTACTCGAGTGAATATCAATTATATGTTGCAGCAGATTCGGTGGATTACCTAATGAGTGATTATGTCCCAATAATATCAATAATATGGCAAATTATGGGCTAACTATGCAAGTATATTAATGGGTTGTTGTTTCAGCAATGGCATATTCTAATGCCTTTGGAATGAGTTGGTGAAATCAATATATTAGCCATGTCATCTCTTAGGATTGTATAATAATAAATAATCATTGGATAGAATAATAATAATAATAATAATAATAATAATAATAATAATAATAATAATAATAATAATAATAATAATAATAATAATAATAATAATGTAATGATTCTAATGATTAGATTCTAGTCGATTAATAATAGGATTTGGTGTTAGGGTGAGTAGTTTCGCATGGCTTCAATGAATTGGTTAAAATTGTAGTTTACAGTTTCATGTTTTGCCTTAATTTCAGAAATTCCCATGTATTTCTTGATTCTTTTCTTTAGTAGACATGTGGTTAAAGGAATTTTATACATATAAAAGTAGTACTGAAGCTACTGATTTTCATCGCATCTTAGCCTTAGATCACCAAGTTTTGATTATTTATGATGTTGATAAATTTAGGTTTAGGTCTAGAATTCTTAAAGTAAGAATCATAAAATAGGTGCTATTAGATTCGTATTTTCATGGGGATTATATATTTGAACAGATTTGAATTATTCGGAAGCTTTACAAAAGGGAAAGGCCTTTGCAAATTAGCTTGTATTTGGATTCTTTGGTTGAGGTAGGTTATGATTTAATTAGAGTTTAGACTCAATTTAATTGTGTATATGCTCCTAACTTAGATACTTGTTGATTGGTATTCGAACGTGCTTGAAATTGATGATGTTTGGATTGTTGAGGCGTGTATAAATGATTATTAAAATTTACTTGATAGAATTGTCTTATGATTTTAAGTGTACTTATAAACTTGGTACGTCATATTGTATGCTGTGAGGTAGTGTAAATTTGGAATTGATATTACTTATTTATGTTGGATCGGATACCACGCCGGTATAGATATGTATATGTTGGATCGGGTACCACATCGGTACGAATATGTATATGTTGGATTGGGTACTGTTCCAGTACGGATATGTATATGTTAGATCGGGTACCACACCAGTACAGATATATATATATTAGATCGAGTAGCACGCTGGTACGGATATGTATATATTAGTTTGGGTACCACGCCAGTATAGATATGTATATGTTGGATCAGGTACAACGCTGGTACAAATATATTTATGTTGGATCGGGTACCACACCGGTACAGATATATATATGGTGGATCGGTACCATGTCGATATAGTACATGAACATAGATTTTTCCCTGCATGTTATGACTATTTGGGCAAAAATAAGTTCCATAGCATATGTGTACATATTATGTTGATTATATTGATGTTTACAGTATGGTTGATATTCTTGATGGTTCTGTGGCTTGTTTATAAGCATTGTTTGAACTATTGTTGTTGTATTATTGATTCATTGAATATTTGTTATGTGACGATGCATGTCTACTTGTTATTTGAATTATGTTGTGTACATGCTATTAAATTGAGTTGGCCTATGATACCTACCAATATATAGTGGTTTGTACTGATACTACCATATACTCTTCTTTTTTTGAGTGCAGAAGGTGTTCTAGAGGCTCAGACAAGACCTCACCTCTAGAGTTTGATAGCAGATCTCGATCCAAGGGTGAGTACTCTATCTCCAGGATGCCATGGGTCATCTTATTTGTTCTTGTCTATCTTTCGAGCAATAAAACATTCTTTATTTACTTTATTTTTTAAGATCTCTTTAGACATGATCTTTGTTAGTAGTTCTTGTATGATAACTTTCGGGTCTTAGGGATTTTAGTAAGTAGTTTATTTGATTTCCACATTACGAATGATTAGCTCCGAATTATTATTCTAAGGTGGTCTTATGATGATATCGTCTTAATATTGATTAAGTGATTAGGTAATGGTTTGGTTTTGATGGTTTTCTCACAGGAAGATTACTATGGGTGCCACTCATGTCCATTTGGGTCATGACAGGTTCCTTGATGGCACTATAGTTCAAGAATGCAAAAGTATCTTCACTACATTATGTTCGAACAATTTTGTTTCGTTCGAAGATGAAAGCTTCAGACTGCCGGAATGATTTTGGGTAATTTTTTTAGATTCCATTATCTAATCTACTATTTAGTATAAGTTCAATGTTTATTCCTATTTATCTAATAAATCATACTTAATATTTTATAGATATTGTTGGAATCTTCGTGTCTTCTAAGCTCTTAACAAAAGGAAAAAAAATAGAGAACTGGTACTTATGAATGAGAAGTATGTTTAACTTCTTTTTAAAGAAGTCATTTTTCTCTTACTTCAGTGCAAATTTCAAAATGTAACTTTATTTTTTTCATCAAAAATTCAAGCATGATTGAAAAACTATAACATTGTGGGGTGAATTCTCAGAAATTGATAATGAAATCCTGCAAAATCTCGATGAAGAAAAATCTGTTATAGCATTCTATGATGTTAAGATAAATCTATTCCTAGGTACTATCTTACAAGTTGTGTTTATGTCAATTTCTTGGTCTTTTTTGAATTTTTTTATTAAAATACACATTTACAGGTAATTTTGGAATAGTTACTAAATCAATCAGGTGTAAGACCCTGCAAAATCCTAGTCATTTCAGTCCTATACAGCATGCCAAAAGAGGTCCCAGACTTAGAAAATTTAATCTAAGCAATTTAACATAGAATCCTTTTAGGCCTTAATATTTCAATGACTTTATTTTCTATCTTTCTGGCCTTACATTGACGATTTTTAAATTGATTCATGATCACGTATGTCAATAGGTTATATCGGGTAAGTTTCAAAATTTTCCTACTAGCGTAAGGGTGAGTTTGGATGTCCAAAATAGTAAGGTCCCGCAACAGGCTTGCGACGCGAGATTCATTCCCCGTTTTTGGGAGTCGTGTTGCGAGGTCCATTCCTCATTTATGGGGATCGCGCCTCAAGTATTATTTACACATGAAAAGAGGCCTTGGGGAAGTTTAGTCTTTTTTTCCCTCACCCAATTCAACTATAACATGAACTTAAACACGTAATAGGGCAAAATTTCGTTCTTTATTCATAAAATCCTCTCAAGAACAAGACTTAGATTCTTTAAGTCAAGTCTAAATTCAAAGAAATTCTCTACAATCTTCACGAAATCAATAATCAAGGTATGTTAGGTGTTCATCCTTGGGTATCCTTCCAACCTTGGAGTTGAAGAACTCTTTTTAAACTACAAGTTATTGATTCATGAATTTATATGTGCCAATTAGGTTGTATTCATGTTTGTGTTGTTGAATGGGCTTCAATTCAAGATTTTGTTATGAGTTTCTAGAATATAAGATAGCATGTATGTTGATTGTTGTAATTCCTATGTTATAATCCTTGAATTTGCAAGTTTAAGTAGTAGTCATAATACTAATGTGTTGTTCATTATCATGTATAACAATCATGCTCCCCAAGTGTTTAATAAAATGTCCATGTGAATTGAATAATGTAGTTATGACATGTTATCATGTGTTCTCATTTATGTACAAGTTCATGACTTCCAAGTCTTTGACTAAAGGCCCAAATGAATGAATTGTTAACAATTGACTATTGCTATACTTTCAAGATTGGTCATGCTTTATTATTTATGCTATCGACTCCTGGAGGAACTTGTTACCTGAAATCTAGCAGTTTACTTAGTTGCAGTAGTTATAGAATAGTCCCGGTAAATGTCAAGAGTAGTAGTACTCAGTCAGTTAACAGTACTCAGTGAGCTCAGTCCAGTTCAGTCAGTCAACATGATCAGTGTCAGTTCAGTAAAGCGTAGTACAATCTAGTAATCAGTGTCTATTCAGTTGGAAGTAGGATTTAGCACCAAGTGAATTCAGGGAAGGGGGCATTCCTGTTAGTAGAGGGTTTGACCCTTAGTAGCAGTCCCTATGTTACAGAACTATATAGCCAATATTGGGTAAGACGTCCTCCTACCAGACTAGGGTTGACCTAGCCTTTTTAGTATCCCTTGGCAAGGTGCTAACACCCTTCCAACTCGGGTCACAGGTTGGACCCCAACTCAGTTTATAACTGGTTTATGTTAGTTATATGAACACTCCCACAATTATAATTTTAGTATTCAGTACTCAGTAGTCAGTGTTCAGCCTTAGAACTCAGTAAAAAACTCAGATAGTTTTTCATAACCATGTCTATTAGTTATCAGTTATTTAGCCATCAAAATCCAGTACTTCAGTATCAGTCTAAACCTCAGTTATTTGTATTCAGTTACCAGAACTCAGAACTTTAGTTTTATTTTAATTCAAATAGACGTTATATGCAAAAGTATTGCATATTCAGTATGTTCAGTAGTTACAGTTTTGCATGTGCTCTCATCCAGTTACTTCATGATGTTTATTCAATCAGTTTTCATCTTATGCATATGAACCCATGTAAATCATCCTACCTCACTTAGCATACCAGTACATTCCATGTACTGACGCGTACTCTTTCTTTGCACTATGATGTCTCATATCATAGGTTTGGACACTCAGGTTCCTGATCGTGCTTAGCCAGATTTAGTTAGCAGCAACAGATTCAGTAGTGAGTCCTCATCCATCGAGGATACTATTTATTTCAGTATTACAGTAGATTTAGTATTTAGTTAGTCAGAGTTAGTTAGGGGATTTTCCCATCAACTCCATATTCAGACAGTTCAGTTAGAGGCTTCTCAGACTAGACTAGTTCAAAAAGTATTCTGTTTTTAGTATTATTATCAGTATCTTCAATTTTTCTTTCAATATTTTGAGAACCTTATGGCATTTTCATTTATACTTCACCATATATTTTCAGTACTATTATTCAGTGCTCACAGCAGGTACCAGTCATGGGTTAGCTTTTGACTCTTTAGGGTTATAAGCACCTTGTGACGTCCAGGGTATAGACTCGATGCATTACAAACTTGATATCAGAGCCAAGTTCTAAAGAGTCCTAGGGAGTCTAAAATCTGCGTCAAGTAGAGTCTTGTGCATGGGTGTGTAGCGCGCCACACTTATGGACAGAGGCTATGAGGCATTTTTAGAAAACGTTTCCCTTCTTTCAGTAGTTATGTCGTATGAGTGAGCAAGAGCTCAAGTTATACTCTTTTTCTAATCCAGATTTCCCTTACATTTACATAACATGCCTCCCAAAAAGACCAAAGAAAGAAGAACTGAAAACTAGCCAGCACCTCCATCCGTCCAGGCAGATCCCCTGGATGAGCATGTTTCTCACGCAGAATTCAAAGTAGCTTTCACCACTCTAGCTCATTCTATAGTATCCCAAATAAATGTTCAACTTATGTTCAGGCCAACCCAATGGTTGATACTACTACAGCTAGGACTTGGGACTTCACCCAAATGAATCCTCCATCATTTTCTGGGTCTAAGTCTAAAGAGGACCCATAGGAATTCCTTTACATGGTGTAGAAGGTCACAGATATTATGGGGGTAACCATGAGTGAGAGTTCTAAGTTATCTACATATTATTTGTAAGATGTGGCTCATACGTGGTTTAAGTAGTGGAAAGTAGAAAGGGCTGCAGATGCATGTCCTATAGAATGGAAGGATTTTTCTACTGCTTTTCTAAATAAGTTCTTCCCATTAGATTTGAGGAAAGCTAAGGTGTTAGAATTCATTAACTTAAAGTAGGGCAGAATGACAGTGAAGGAGTACTCTCTCAAGTTTACTCAGTTAGCTAGGTATGCTCCTCATATGGTAGTTTATAGCAAATCTAAGATGAGTAAGTTTGTATCTGGAGTATCTGATAGTGTGGTCAAGGAGTGTAGGACCGCAATGCTAATTAAGAAGATGGGCTTGGCTAGGTTGATGGTCCATGCTCAGCAGATAGAGGAGCAAAAAACTATAAAGAAAGATAGGGAGAGCAAGAGGACTAAAACATGTACCTTCAACTTTACTCGGCCTAAGTCAGAGGATGGTAATCATTCTTAGTTCTACCCAAAATCTTCAACTCTAGCTCCATTCTTAGCCAGTGCTCCAGTGCCTAAATTTAGAAATGATAATAAGGATAGAGCACCAGGCTCTACTTTTCAGGGTAGTGTTAGCGGTGCTCGAACAAATCCTCTTTGTCCAAAGTGTATCAGAAACCATCAAGGTGTCTGCAGGGTTGGCAGTGATGTATGTTTTGAGTATGACAAGCCAGGTCATAAAATCAGAGAGTGTCCTCAGGTGGGTTCCCAGAGTCAGCATAATCATCCCCCAACTCAGTTCGATCGACCAAATCAGTAGGGTGCCATTTCCAGTGCCACCAGTGGGCAACAACCAAATAGGCTTTATGCATTTCAGTCCTGACAGGATTAAGAAAGTTCTCCTGATGTGGTCACAAGTATGTTACAAGTTTATTATTTACATGTTTATGCTTTGCTAGATCCAGGAGTGTCTTTGTCTTTTGTAACATCATATATAGCTTTTGACTTCAGAGTTAGCCGTAAAATCATAGCAGAGCCCTTCTCAGTCTCTACCCAAGTTGGTAAATCTATCATTTTTCGGCGGGTATACAGGAACTGTCCAGTTGGGTATCTCAGAAAGTTATTTAGTAGACCTAATAGAGTTAGAGATGACTAATTTTGATGTCATTCTCGACATATATTGGCTTTATTCATTATATGCTTCAGTTGATTATAGAAATAGAGTTGTCTATTAGTAGTTCCCAAATGAACCTAACCTAGAATGGAGGGGTAGTACGTCAGCATTTAGCGTTCATCTTGTTTCATACCTTAGAGTGAGGAAAATAATATCCAAAGGGTGTATTTATCATCTCATTCGAGTTAAAAACTCTAGTTCTGAGACTCTTAATCTTGAGTCAGTTTCAGTAGCATGTGAATTTCCAGATGTGTTTCCCGACGATCTTCCTGGAGTTTCTCCTAAAAGGGAAATTGACTTTGTAATAGACCTTCTTCCTGATACTCAGCCCATTTTTATTTTGCCATATAGAATGGATCCAGCTAAACTCAAGGAGTTAAAATAGTAGTTGAAGGATCTTTTAGATAAGGGATTCATTAGGCCCAGTATTTCTTCGTGGGGTACACCAATTTTATTTGTGCGAAAGAAAGACAGTTCTCTTAGAATGTGTATAGAATACCGTTAGTTAAACAAAGCCACTATAAAAAACAAGTATCCACTTCCTAGAATCGATGACTTATTTGACCAACTTCAGGGTGCCAGTTGCTTTTCTAAGATAGACCTCAGATCAGGCTATCATCAACTCAGAGTCAGAGAATCTGACATTCCAAAAATATCTTTCAGAACTTGGTATGGTCACTTCAAATTTGTAGTCATGTTAGTTGACCTTCATAATGCCCCAACAGTTTTCACAGACTTGATGAATAGGGTGTTCAGGAAATACTTGGACATATTTGTGATAGTCTTCATAGATGACATTCTTGTCTACTCCCGTAGTAAACATGATCATGTAGACCACCTCAGAATAGTATTATAGACCCTCAGAGCCCATCAGTTATTTTCCAACTTCAGTAAATGAAAATTTTGGCTAAGGTCAGTAGCTTTCCTTGGTCATATCATTTTCGGTGATAGCATTAGAGTTGATCCTCAAAAGATCGAAGCAGTGAGAAATTGGATAAGACCCATCTCTCCATTAGATATCAGGAGTTTCTTGGGTTTGGCTGGCTATTATCGATGGTTTGTTGAAGGATTTTTATCTATTTCATCCCCCATGTCCAGATTGACTCAAAAGAAAGTCAAATTCCAGTGGTCCAATTCTTGTGAGAAGAGTTTTCAGGAGTTAAAGACTTAAGTCACTACAGCCCTAGTAAGACGATAGTTTAGCCAAATTTTGTTGTTTATTATGATGCTTCCAGAGTTGGTTTAGGGTGTGTTTTGATGCAGAAAGGTAAGGTTGTAGCCTATGCCTCTAGACAGCTTAAGGCCTATGAAAAGAATTACCCCACCCATGATCTTGAGTTAGTAGCTGTTGTGTTTTCCTTAAATATTTGGAGGCACTACTTGTATGGGGTTCATGTTGATGTGTTCACGGACCACAAAAATTTGCAGTATGTATTTTGTCAAAAAGACTTTAACTTGCATAAGAGAAGGTTGTTGGAGTTGTTGAAAGACTATGACATGAGTGTTTTATATCATCCAGTCAAGGCCAATATAATGGCTGGTGATCTCAGTAGATTGTCCATGGGTAGTGTTGCTCACGTTGAGTATAGTAAGAAGAGTTATTTTAAGAGGTTCATCTTCTTGCCAGGTTGGGTATCCGTTTGGCTGATTCAATTAAGGGTAGTGTTTGGGTGCAGAATAGTTTGGAACCATCTTTGTTTTCTAAGATGAAAGAAAAGTAGGATAGGGATCCTATTTTAGTTAAGTTGAAAGAGTCAGTCAGAGACCAGAAAGTAGAGGTTTTCTCCCAAGGGGGAGATAGCATTTTGCGCTGCAATGGTAGATTATATGTGCCATGTGTGGGTGGCGTGAGGCAGGAGATTCTTGCAGATGTGCATGGTGCACATTACTTGATTCACCCAGGGGACACTAAGATGTACCGTAACTTGCGGGAAGTCTATTGGTAGAGTGGTATGAAGAGAGATATTACAGAGTTTATGGCTAAATACTCTACATGTCAGCAGGTGAAGATTGAGCATCAGAAGCCTAGTAGTTCTATACAGGATTTCAGTATTCCCACTTGGAAGTGGGAAGAAGTGAACATGGACTTTGTGATGGGTTTGCCTCATACTTATTGAAAGAATGATTTGATTTGGGTTATTGTAGATAGGATGACCAAATTCGCACACTTCTTGCCAGTTCTTACCACTTATTCAGCTGAGGACTATGCTAAGTTCTATGTTAGAGAGTTCGTCAGATTGCACGGTGTTCCCTTTCCCATTATTTTAGATAGAGGTATGCATTTTACCTCTCACTTTTGGAAAGCCTTCCAAAAGGGTCTTGGTACCCAAGTTTATCTCAGTACAGCCTTCCACCCCCAGATAGATGGTAAAGTAGAAAGGACCATTCAAACCTTAGAAGATATGTTGAGAGCGTGTGTTATTGACTTTAAGGGTAGTTAAGATGTCCACTTACTTTTGATTGAGTTTGCATATAATAAAAGTTATCATTCTAGTATTCATATGGCTCCATTTAAAGCACTTTACAGAAGAAGATGTAGAACTCCCATTGGTTGTTTTGAGGTAGGCGAGACTACGTTAGCAGGGCCTGACCTAGTATTTGATATCTTAGAGAGGTTCAATTGATTAGAGAGAGGCTTAAGATAGCTATGAGCCAACAAAAATCATATGCAGATGTGAGGAGAAAGGATCTCAAGTTTGATATTAGAGACTTTGTGTATTTGAAAATCTCTCTTATGAAGGGAGTGAAGAGATTCGACAAAAAGGGGAAACTTAGTCCCTAGTATGTTGGTCCTTATAGGGTTCTCAGTCGATTTGGTAAGGTAGCTTATGATCTTGAGTTACCTATAGACTTAGCATCAGTGTACCCAATTTTTTATGTCTCACTGCTAAAGAAGTGAATAAGTGACCCAGAAGTTTTAGTCCCTATAGAGAGTGTAGATATTCAGAACAGTCTCGCTTATGAGGAAGTCACAGTCAAAATCCTTGATCATCAGATTCACAGACTAAGGAACAAAGAAGTTCCTTTGGTCAAAGTTCTTTGGTGGAATTAGTCCATTGAGGGAGCTACTTGGGAAGCAGAAGCAGACATGCAAACCAAGTATCCTCACCTCTTCTCTGCAAACTCAGACTTAGCCTAAGGTAACAGTCTGCCTTACATTTACTCTATTTCATGCTCGGTTACAGCTTCATAACATTCTCATATCATTCATGCATTCATGAAATAGTTCATTTATGTATCATGTCTCCAGAGTTCGGCCATGCTTCAGTTATGCATATCAGTGTAAGTACAATTTCTCTCAGTTCAGTTAGTCTCATTTAAGGACGAATGTTCCTAAGGGGGAGATATTGTAAGACCCCGCAAAATCCTAGTCATTTCAGTCCTATACAACATGCCAAAAGAGGTCCCAAACTTAGAAAATTTCAGTTAAGTGTTTATACTTAGAATCATTTTTGGCCTCAATAGTTCAATGATGTTATTTTTTATTTTTCCATCCTTGGATTGACGATTTTTAAGTAGATTCATGATCAGGAATATCAATAGGTCATATCGGGTGAGTTTCAGAATTTTTTGACTATTATTGGGGTGAGTTTGGATGTCCAAAATAGTAAGTTCTCGTGATAGGATCGTGATGCCAGATTCATTCCCCCTTTCTGGGAGTCACGTCGCGAGTTGCATTCTTCATTTATGGGAGTCACATCGCAAAGTCAACTCCTAATTTTTGGGAGTCACATTGCAAGGTCCATTTCACATTTCTGGGTATCGCGCCGCAAGGATTATTCACACGGGAAAAGAGGCCTAGGGGTAGTTTAGTGTTTTTTCCCTGACCCTATTCAGCTATTACATGAATTAAACACCCAATAGGGCAAAATTTCATTCTTTATTCATAAAATACTCTCAAAAACAAGCCCTAGATTATTCAAGTCAAGTCTAAGTTCCAAGAAACTCCCTACAATCTTCATGAAATCAACAACAAGGTATGTTAGGTGTTCATCCTTGGGTTTATTTCCATCCTTGGAGTTCAAGAACCCTTTTTAAAATACAAGTTATTGATTCATGAATTTTTATGTGCAAATTGGGTTGTATTCATGTTTGTGTTGTTGAATGGGTTTCAATTCAAGATTTTGTTATGAGTTTCCTGAATATAAGATAGCATATATGTTGATCAATATTACTCACATGTTACAATCCTTGAATTTGCAAGTTTAAGTTGTAGTCATGAAGCTTATGTGTTGTTCATTATTATGTATAACAATCATGCTCCCCAAGTGTTTGATAGAATATCCATGTGAATTGAATAATACAATCATGACATGTCAGCATCTGTTCTCATTCATGTACAAGTTCATGACTTCCAAGTGTTCGACTAAAGGCCCAAATGAATGAATTTTGAACAATTGACTATTGCTATGCTTTTAAGATTGGTCATGCTTTATTATTGATGCTATCGAGTCCTGGGGGTACTTGTTACCCGAAATCAAGTTGTTTACTTGCAGAAGTTATAGAATAGTCCTGGTAAAGGTCAAGAGCAGTAGTACTTAGTCAGTTAACAGTACTCAGTGTGCTCAGTCCAGTTCAGTCAGTCAAAATGATCAGTGTCAGTTCAGTCAAGCTTTGTACAATCTAGTAATCAATGTCTATTCAGTTGGGAGTAGGATTCAGCACCGAGCGAACCCAGGGATGGGGTCATTCCTGCCAGCAGAGGGTTTGACCCTTAGTAGAATTCCCTGCATTATAGAACTACGTACCTAGCATAGGGTAAGACTTCCTCCTGCCAGACTAAGGTTGACGCAACCATATATATATATATGTAATTCATAAGTCTTCCTGCCATATTAGGGTTGACCCAACCTTGTTAGTATCCCTTGGCAAGGTGCTAACACCTTTCCAACTGGGGTTATAGGTTTGACCCCAACTCAATTTATAACCGGGGTATGTCGGTTATATGAAAACTCCCATAGTTACAGTTTTAGTATTCAGTACTCAGTAATCAGTATTCAGCCTCAGAACATAGTAAAGAACTCAGATAGGTCTATATAACTATGGCTATCAGTTATTAGTTATTTAGCCATCAGAATTCAGTACTTCAGCATCAGTATAAACCTCAGTTATCAGTATTCAATTACCAGAACTCAGAACTTCAGTTTTCGTTTAATTCAGACAGACGTTATATGCATAAGTATTTCATTTTAGCATGTTCAGTAGTTACAGTTTTACATGTGCTCTCATCCAGTTACTTCATGATGTTCATTCAGCCAGTTGTCATCTCATGCATATAAACCCATGTATCTCAGCCTACCTCACTTATCGTACCAGTACATTCCATGTACTGGTGCATACTCTTTCTTTGCACTATGGTTTCTCATATCATAGGTTCGGACGCTCAGGTTCCTGACTGTGCTTAGCCAGATTTAGTTAGCAACAGTAGATTCAGTAGTGAGTCCTCATCCATTGAGGATACTATTTATTTCAGTATTACAGTAGATTCAGTATTTTGTTAGTCAGAGTTAGTTGGGGGCTTGTCCCATTAACTCCACATTCAGACAGTTCAGTTAGAGGATTTTTAGACTAGACTAGTTCAGACAGTATTCAGTTTTAGTATTATTATCAGTATATTCAGTTATTGTTTTAGTATTTTAAGAACCTTATGGAATTTTTAGTTATACTTCCGCATATATTTTTAGTATTATTATTCAGTGCTCACAGCAGGTACCAGTCATGGGTTAACTTGTGATCCTTCAAGGTTGTAAGCATTGTGTGACGTCCAGGGTGCAGACTCGGGGTGTTACATCAGTAATATGGGTATAAATCCGACTTTTCAAAAGGCAATCTCTCTTTAAAAATGGTATTATACATTCTCATATTCAAAATAATGAAAGTATAATATAGTTATGTTACTTCATTGCCTAAATAACATGCAGGGCTTCTTTAAAGAAGAAGAAACACGCAGATATTACTATGCTTCCATCTTTACAAATTAAATTAGCTCAAGAACTAAAAGTTGGAGATATAGCACGCAAGTCATTCAATTATAAAGAGGTACTATTTTTCACCGACCTAGTGAAATTTCATACATTCTCCAAAAGTCTTAATCCTTGCCTTTTTTATATTTCTATATGTAGGTTAAATATTGTAAATTAACTGCGAAGATCTTAAGCTTCTTAAATGAAAATCAACCATACTATGCATCTTGCAACAATTGCTACAAAAAGTGAACCTTTTCGGTACTTTTCCAAAATGTTCTGGTTGTCTTGGGGAAAATATTAATTTATGAGGACAGGTAATACGCATGAAAAGTTTAATATTACTTCTTTTAGAATTAATAAATAAGTTAATTGTTTACTTTTTATTTATTCTGCAGGTTTCACCTAATACTTGACGTGTTTGCTAACAATGAGCATTGTACTGTTACATTATTTGATGTTACAAGATACTTGACAGGTTGCAATATTACAACGTATAAGCAATCAATATGTGGATCAACTCTTTGAGGATGTACTGAGTATATAGGGTTGTATGCATTTACATAAACAATATCATTACTCTTTATAAAATCTAGCATGCAAATATGAATCACTCACATGGCTTGAATAAGTCTGAAATATAAATCTCATAAATCAGGAATAATGAAACATGTAGTATAAATCTCGTGAGTCATTATACTTAACTCAAAAATCAGTATTCTCCTCTCATTCTCAAAACGTGTAAGCTAAAGGAATCTTTAAACTATGCTTTCTAAACTCATGCTTTCATCTTGAGGAGAATGGAACTTCTTTGAAACTCAAGGACTTAGAACTTTAGAAACATCAAGACATGGGAAAAACTCTAGACTCTTATGAACTTAGGATTTTCTTCTAACCAACATAAACCATGTGAGCTACATGGAGTCCAACGTCTCACCCACGTTGGGGAGAGCTATTCTATCCTTGCCATTGGAATAGAACCTCAACTTTAGTGATCCCTATCTCGGCCTCAGGCCCATAAATATCAATCCTACGGGTGCACATAGTTTTGGAGAAGTAGGATGCGCTAAACCCACACTTCCCGCTCGATGCTAAACTACTCCCGTACTTAAGCTCAGAATTTTTAGGAGATTCACCTCAAAATAACTCAAGGGTCTATAGTGAAGACCAAATTATAATTCTTTTAGCTTTAAATCATAAAGGCTGAATAATGTGGATTCCTATCTTAACTCAAGCTTAAAAGCAATCTTTCTTTAAAATTAAAGTACTTGTTGATTGAATCATACTAAACAACATACTCTTCAAGAAACATGAAAACTCATACATGGTTTAAAACTTATACTCATGCTCAAATAATCTCAGTTTCATAATAAAGCTTAAATCATGACATCAATCTTGAAAACATTAAATCAATACGAGGATGTGCAACTCATAGCATAATTTCTCAACTCATGTCATAAAATAGTGAAATAATCGTCGAATCAAGACTTGAACAACTCGTAATCTCATAATCTCAAAATAAAGTAATTTGGGTATAAACCCACTAGCAAAAATATGAAATTCTTTAATAAAAATCAACAATTTGTGCACAAGAATGAAAGGAGTGTTCTTGTTCAAACCCCACATACCTTGAATTAGAAGCTTTGGATGAACTCTCGCTTTTGGGACTCTATTCATACTCTTGAATAAGGGTTCCTGAGGCCTTTGACTTGAGAACCTTGAATCTTGACTCAATTTAGAAAATCTATGGTGAACCTTTGAGATTCTTAGAAGAGGATTTGGATATGTAGGGATTTTAGTTGAGAGAAATCTCATATGATGCTTGCAGTGGCCCTAAATTCTGATGTTTGTACAGTTTAAGAGGCTTGGAAAAAGTCTAAAGTGACCTTTTTAACTTCTGTACAAAGCTTGAAAAATTGAACTAGAAACCCGATTTTATGGCCCACCGTGACGCGCCACTATCGTGGTGGCTCGCTGGAAATTGACAAATGGGAATTTGAAAGTCACCGCAATGCGGAGCCATTGCGTTGTCCTATTAGTTGGGACCTGGAAATTCAATGCGGCGCATCACGATCGCGCTAGGCCTCTAGAAATTGACTATTCAAAAATTGGGGTCCTCTGCAATGCACTACTATCACGGAGTTCTACTGGAATTTGACAATTGTTAAATAGACCCTCTCTGCGATGCGCCAAATACTAAAATGACGGTGTTTTACGACTAGAACTTAGATTAGCCATAACTTCTTGCATGGTTATCGGATTTGGGAGGACCTTATATCATTGGAAAGAAAATTAAATTTCCCACATGATTAAAAGTCGAAATTAGGGAAACTCCATATGCTTTAAATGTTAATCAATTAGAAAGTCATTACTTAACCCTCTAGAGATGAAATTAGGCTTATGAAAAAGTTTGGGGTATTACAATGTCTCCCCCTTGGGAACATTCGTCCTTGAATGTTGCTGGCTAGTCTAAGGATACGGAGAAAACTGAGTATGCACAGCTGAAACAACTTGCTAAACTGACTACACATCATTCTAATCTCTTAAATACCTCGGAGTATGCATGAACTTATATTAAGGATAGCTATATATAGATGAAACTTTAATTGGAAAAAGGAGCTTAATTAAGGAAGAATAGTACCTTCAGCTTGATCTAAACTCGCAGATAAGAGATACGGGTACCTGGATCGTATATCTGCCTCGACTTTTTAAGTAGCACCCTCAACTGACTGGTTTTGCTACAACACTTTGACCAAGGGAACCTCTTTGTTCCTTAGTCTATGGATCTGGTGGTCTAAAATCTCAACTGGAATCTCTTCAAACGAAAGACTAGTCGAGATATCAGGGCTCTCTGAAGGATCCACTACAACGGAATACCAATGTGCTTCTTAAGCGTGGAGACATAAAAGATAGGGTGTACAGCTGACAACTCTGCGGGCAACTCCAACTCATAGTCTACTCTCCCCACAAGACTTAGGATTCTATAAGGGCCCACATACCAGGGACTAAGCTTCCCCTTCTTGCCAAACCTTTTCACCCCTTTCATGGGCAAAATTTTTAGATACACCAAATCATTAACTTCAAACTTAAGGGCTCTTCTTCTCACATCTACATATGAATTTTGATGACTCTGAGCTATCTTCAAACTTTCTATTATCAACTTCACTTTCTCCATAGTCTCAAACACTACATCAGGTCCAATCAAAATAGATTCACCTACTTTAAACCAACCCATAGGTGATCTATACCTCCTCTTATACAATGCCTCAAATGGTGCCATTTTGATGCTAGCATGGTAACTATTGTTATAGGAAAACTCAATCAATGGTAAATGCTCATCCCAACTACCCTTTAAATCAAGAGCACATGACCTCAACATATCCTTCAAGGTTTGGATGGTCCTCTCAGCCTGACCATCTGTCTGCGGATGAAAGGAGGAACTAAGATGCACTTGGGTACCAAGACCCCTATGAAAAGCTTTCCAAAATTAGGAGGTGAACTGAGTACCTCTATCTGATATGATGGACAAGGGGACTCCATAGAATTTGACTAACTCCCGAATATACAATCTAGCATAATCCTCAGCTATATAAGATGTATGCACAAATATGAAATGCATTGTCTTAGTTAGTCTGTCTACCACAACCCAGATAGAATCATGATGACGATGCAAAAGAGGTAAACCAATCACGAAGTCCATGTTCATATCTTCCCACTTCCAAGTGGGAATACTAAATTCTTGCATTACACTACCAGGCCTTTGATGCTCTACTTTAACCTGTTGGCAAGTTGCACACTTCGCCAACAAACTCCACTATATATTTATTCATGCTACTCTACCAATAGACTTCCAATAAGTGACAGTACATCTTGGTGGTGTTGGGATGAATGGAATACCACGTGCCATGTGCTTCAGCCATAATTCTCTACCTCAGATCATCAAAAAAAGGTACATATAATCTATCCTGTAATCTCAACACACCATCTCCCCATTGGGAGAAAACCTCTACCCTTTGGTCCCTAACTGGCTCCTTTAGTCTGACCAAACTAGGATCCCTATCTTGCTTCTCCTTCACTTCCAAAACTAAAGAGGATTTAGAACTACTCTGAACCAAAATATCCCCCTCTGCGGAATAAATCAATCTAACACCCAATCTATCAAATTGATGTACCTCATGAGCTAACTCTTTCTTGTCTTCCTCTACATGAGTAACACTACTCATAGACATCCTGCTAAGGGTATCCGCCACTACATTAGCCTTTCCTGAGTGATAAAACACACTCATATCATAATCTTTTAACAACTCTAACCATCTTCTCTATCTAATATTTAACTCCTTCTAAGTAAACATATTCTGTGGGCTCTTGTAATTAGTAAACATATCAACATGAACACTATAAAGATAGTGTCTCCATATTTTCAAAGCAAAGACCATAACAGCTAACTCAAGATAGTGGGTTGGGTAATTCTTTTCATGTAGCTTTAATTGTCTAGAGGCGTAGGCTATAATCTTACCCCTTTGCATCAACACACAAACCAAGAAAACTCTAGAGGCATCGTAATACACCAAAAAACCATCTATACAATCAGGCAAAGTCAACACTGAGGCTGAAGTGAGTCGAGTCTTCAACTCCTGAAAACTTTTCTCACAGAAATCTGACCAAAGGAACTTAACATTCATTTAGATCAGTCAAATCATGGGAGATGCAATAGATCAGAAACCATCAACAAAATGGTGGTAATATCCAGCAAGACCCAAGAAACTCCTAATATCGGATGAAGAGATAGGTCTAGGCGAATTTCTCATAGCTTCTGTCTTTTAGGGATCGACTCTAATGCCTTTGGCTGAAATAATATGACCCAGAAAAGATACAGACCTTAGCCAAAACTCACACTTGCTAAATTTGGCGAACAACTGATGATCTCTAAGAGTTCGCAAAATTGCTCGAAAATGGTCTGCATGGCCATCCTCACTATAGGAGTAAATAAGGATATCATCTATGAATATTCTGACGAACATATCGAGATACTATTTGAACACTTGATTCATGAGGTCCATGAAAGTTATTGGAGCATTGGTTAGCCCAAAAGACATGAAAAGAAACTCAAAATGACCATAACAGGTTCGGAAGGCTGTCTTCAGGATATCACACTCCCTTACTTTAAGTTGATGATAGCCGGATCTAAGGTCTATCTTGAAGAAATAACTTACACCTTGCAATTGATAAAATAGGTCAGCTATTCTCTAAAGAGGGTACTTATTCTTGATTGTAACTTTATTAGGCTAATGATAATCAATGCACATACGCAAAGAACCATCCTTCTTTCACACGAACAGAACAGGTGCGCCCCATGGAGAAACACTGGGCCTTATAAAACCTTTATCTAGAAGATATTTGAGTTGTTCTTTCAACTTCTTAAGCTCTACGGGTGCCATACAATTTGGAGAAATAGAAATAGGTTGTGTATCAGGAAGAAGGTCAATCCCAAATTCTATCTCTCTATCGGGAGGTACCTTTGGGAGAACTTCCAGAAAAACATCAGGATACTCATTAACTATACTAACTAATTGAATAGTTGGAGTTTCAAACTTAGATTCCTTAACTCAAACTAGATGATAGATACAACCTTTGGATATCAACTTTCTAGCTTTAAGATAGGATATGAAATGACTCATAGGAGATACAAAGCTACCCGACCACTCAAAAATTGGCTAATATGAAAACTAAAACTTAACCATATAGGTATGATAGTCTATAGATACATAACAGGAGTGAATCCAATCCATACCCAGAATAAGGTCAAAATCGACCATGTCTAACTCTATCAAATCAGCAAATATGACTTTATGAAGAGCAACAACGGGACACTATTTGTACACTTTCTTAGCAACAACTGACTCACCTACTAGGGTAGATACCAGGATAGGCTCAGGGATATTTTTAGAGTTTATCTCAAAATTCACAAAAACCAATGGTGTCACATAAGAAAAACTTAACCCAAGGTCTAATAATACATACACGTTAAAATAAAAGACACAAAGCATACCAGTAACAACATCTGGTGAATCCTCCTGCTCCTGGAAGGATGGCAAAGCATAGAATTTGTTCTGGTGCTGGCCTCCATCGGTACTAGATGAAGCACCCTGAAGGGGAGCGGGATGGGCTAAAAGAGTTGGTGCATTGGTAGCTTACATCTGGAGGAAAATATCACAGTTCCCCTGCCTGGTATACGAACACTCTCTAAGTCTGTGGCCCAACTTTCCATAACCAAAACTACCCCTCTGATTTTCTAAGAACTCACTAGGATAGTCTCTACCACACTTAGTGCATGGAGGACCTCGAGGTCTGTTACTCACACTGTTCTGGGATCTATACATAGAAGGTATATTCCCCTACTCCTGCCTATATCCAGGTGCTGGATCACTAGCTGATAATGGTTTAGGCATAAACGAATGGTTATAAAATTAAGGATGGTTCCCTTCATGAGATTTAGTCTGGCCATACTCATCCTGCTCTGATCTAGCCCTCTTATTTCCCCTTACCCTATCTCTCTCCCTTATCTTATCAGTCTTAATCTGCTGAGCATGTGTTATTAAGAGAGAAAGATCCATAGCTCTATTTAGACTAGCAGTCCTGCACTCCTTCAACACTAACCCAAACACACCAGTCACGAACTTACTCATACTAGATCTGGTGTTAGCTATCAACTCAGGATCATACATGATCAAATGGTTGAACTTAAGGCAGTACTCCTTTACAGTCATGGAGCCTTGCCTCAAGTTCATAAACTCCTCTACCTTTGCCTCCCTCATCTCTAATAAAAAGAACTTATCCAGTAATATATCTTAGAATACCTGCCAAGTTATAGGAGCAGCTTCTCCCCTCAATATTTCCTCTATGCCACAACCCAGTCATGAGAAATATCTTTCAAATGATAAGAGGCCAGTTTTAAACTCTCCTCCTCATTCACATGCATAACCTGGGTGATTTTCTTCACCTCCTCAAGATATAACTGCGGTTCCTCACCTAACTTTGACCAAAAGAAATCGAGTGGGTTCATCCTCATAAAGCCATGAAGTCTGGCTACAGCTGCGTCATCTCCTTGCTGATCGGAGTAGCAGCCTGATTATTTTCTTGCATAGTAGCAGTTACCGCTTGGGTTAAAGTCTGGAAAGCAGCCCAAAATTTGGCATGGGTCATATTCTTATTCAGGGGATCAATAGGTTGAGGTGGCTCATTATTCCTACGGGCATTTACTCTTTGAGGAGGCATTTTCTACCATATAAGAGCATGAATTAATAGCAGATAGAGACAGTTGTGGGCACGATAGACTCTAAAAAAAAGAGATGACTTTTTCTAAAATGCCTCGTAGCCTCTTGCTCATAGATGTGGCGCACTTCACACCAATGGTCAAAAATCTACGTAACACAACTTGTTAGATACCCTGGGACTCCTTAAAACTTAGGCTCTGATACCAAGTTTGTAACACCCTAAAATCTCATCCCGAAGCGTCACGCAATGCTCAAGGCTACAGGTAGCCTCAAGTTAACCCTTTGAGCCTACTACTAAATATCATACTTACTCCAGGGATTCAAAATTAGATAATAAGAATAAATATCATCAAATGTCAATTGAAAAGACTGAAAATATAATGTCTAAAACATGAAATACTGAAAATATCTGACAAACATCTAAAACTCTAGTCTGACAAAGCCTCTACTACTCAAGATCTAGAGAGCCATTGGGATAAATCCCTAACTGACTCATACTCAACTGAAAAGAAATAACTACTGATATCAAATCTGAAGGTCTGAGAAATAGGTCCGTGAAGTATGAGGAGTCACCAACTATAGAGTATAGGTCAAGGTACTCGAAGATCACTAATGATGCTGAGACTGAGCACCTGAACCTACATTATAAGACAATATAGCACATAGACGTATATGTGGATCAGCACTTTGAGGATGTACTGAGTATATGGGGTTGTATGCATTTATATAAATAATATCATTAAACCTTATAAAATCTAGCATGCAAATATGAATGAATCAATGGCTTAAATAAGTCGGAATCATAAATCTCATAAATCAGGAATAATGAAACATGTAGTATAAATCTCGTGAGTCATTATACTTAACTCAAAAATCAGTATTCTCCTCTCATTCTCAAAACTTGTAAGCTAAAGGAATCTTTAAACTATGTTTTCTAAACTCATGCTTTCATCTTGAGGAGAATGGAACTTCTTTGAAACTTAAGGACTTAGAACTTTAGAAACTTCAAGACATGGAAAAACTTTAGACTCTTATGACCTTGGGACTTTCTTCTAACCGACATAAATTATGTGAGCTATATGGAGTACAACGTCTCGCCCACGTTGGGGGAGCTATTTAACCCTTGCCATAGGAATAGAACCTCAACTCTAGTGATCACTATCTCGGCCTCAGGCCCTTAAATCTCAATCCTAAGGGGGCACGTAGTTCTGGGGAAGTAGGATGTGCTAAACCTACACTTCCCACTCGATTCTAAATACTACTCCTGTACTCAAGCTTAGAATTTTTAGGAAATCCACCTCAAAATAACTCAAGGGTTTATAGAGAAGAACATATTATAATTCTCTTAGCTTTAAATCATAAAGACTGAATAATTGGATTCCTGTCTTAACTCAGACTTAAAAAGCAATCTTTCTTTAAAATTAAAGTAATTGTTGATTGAATCATATTAAACAACATACTCTTCAAGAAACATCAAAACTCATACTTGGTTTACAAATTATACTCATGCTCAAATAATCTCAGTTTCATAATAAAGCTTAAATCATGACATCAATCTTGGAAACATTAAATCAATATGAGAATGTGCAACTCAGAGCATAATTTCTCAACTCATTTCATAAAATAGTGAAATAACTATGCAAATTAAGACTTGAACAACTCTTAATCTCATAATCTCATAATAAAGTAATTTAGGTGTAAACTCGCTTGCAAAAATATGAAATTCTTTAATAAAAATCAATAATTTGGGCACAAGAACGAAAGGAGTATTCTTGTTCAAACCCCACGTACCTTGAATTAGAAGCTTTGGATGAACTCTCACTTTTGGGTCTCTATTCGTACTCTTGAATGAGAGTTCTTGAAGCTTTTGACTTGAGAACCTTAAATCTTAACTCAATTTAGAAAATCTATGGTGAACCCTTGAGATTCTTAGAAGAGGATTTGGATATGTAGGGTTTTTGGTTGAGGGAAATTTTGAGAAAATCTCATATGATTCTTGTAGTGGCCCTAAATTCTGATGTTTGTATGGTTTAAGAGGCTTGGAAAAAGTCCAAAGTGCCCTTTTTAACTTCTGTACAAAGCTGAAAAAATTGAACTAGAAACCTGAATTTATGGGACGGCCACTATCGTGATGGCTCATTGGAAATTGACAAATGGGAATCTAGGAGTCACCGTGATGCAGAGCCATTGCGTTGTCCCACTGGTTGGGACCTAGAACTTCAGCGCGACGCATCACGATCATGCTAGGCCACTGAAAACTGACTATTGGGAAATTGGGGTCCTCCGTGATGTGCCGCTATCATGAAGTTCCTCTAGAATTTGACAGTTGTTAAATAGACCCTCTCCGCAATGCGCCAAATACTAAAATGATGGTGTTTTACGATTAGAACTTAGATTTTCCATAACTTCTTTCCCGGTTATCAGGTTTGGGCGGATCTTATATCATTGGAAAGTTCATTAAATTTAGCACATCATAAAAAGTCAAAATTAGGGAAACTCTATGTGGTTTAAAGTTTAATCACTTAGGAATTCATTCCTTAACCCTCTAGAGATGAAATTAGGTTTAAGAAAAATTTTAGGGTGTTTTTCAATAAGTGTCATATGTACCTAGTTGACATTATTAAATATTGTAGTATGAAGTAGTCTGGGCAGTTGTATAACATCATGCATAGTTGAATTGAGGAAATGTAGGTCGGCAATATGCTCCTTTGGTATAGTTTTATAGGTTTCATTATGTTGTAAGTTATGTGATTAGCGGTCTAATATTAGAATGTTAAGTCATGGAGAGTGGATTTTTATGTGATAAGGAGTGAGGTTATGTATTCTTATGAGACTGTGAGTTATAGGTTGATGGATATAGAGGATAGAGAAAAATTAAGAGTATCTTTCTTGGAAAGCAATGCCTTTAGAGTATAGTTAAAAAGGGGTAATTTAGTATTTATGTGTATGGTGATACCCCTTTGTGTTGAGCGTTGTGCTTGTAGAGTTAATGAGAAGATATGTCCTTAAGTTTAGGATTGTGACTTGATCTAAGGGGGAGATGATGAATTAAGGTAGTTCTCAAATTTTCTTGTAGTATGAAGTTTCAAGTAAGAATCATGATAAATCAATTCCTATTCAAGAAAGCTCCTACTACTTTTATTTGAATGGACATCTATCAATGTGTTATGTATTCAACTCTTGACTATGTCTAAGGTTTGAGATCTCTATGTAACTCATGTCATGTTTTGACCTCCAAACTAGGGGCAGAAATGTCCCTTGGTGATCCAATATTTCAAGTATTCAAGCTCTATGTTATGACGTTCATGATCCATAAATTCATGTCCCAAATAATGCTTGGTTCTAAGAAACTATGCTTTCTATACATTATCGATTCATTTTATGTCGGGATTAGCCAAAGTGATAAAGTTTGTGCTAACTCATGGAAAATTTTAGTTCTTTAAATGAGGATCAATCGCTTCAATTGGAAATCCTTGTCTTAGTTGTTAGCTACATAAATTTTGGCTTTATGTAGTATGTGCACCCATGTTTCTCACTGTAGTCTGTCCTAAGTATTCATGTTGTATTGTGTTTATGCCAAATGACTCTTTATTTATGATCTAGACACTTAATATATGAAGCACTTTGTGTCTATTCTATCATATCTTCATTTCATGTCCCTCCTTGAGTATTGCAATAAGTATAAGTTATGGTCTAATAGTGTTACTTCCATTCATGATGTTTATACTCAGGTCTCTCAATGACCCTCCATATGTTAGTATGATGATGGTTGTGGAAGTGTGGTGATGTTTTAGGAATGTGAGTAAATGTTCTTGAAGGTGAAAGATTTTGGATATGATTTCTTGAGCTAAGGTTATAGTAGAAGAGGTAAAAAAGATGAACTTTTGTTATGTGAAATAGTTAGGGGGGAGATTGTGGAGAAAGTCTATGTAAGAGTGATTGAATTTTCTGGTCTTAGAGGGAAGATCTATGAAGTGGGGGTAGAAATGATAGGCTTGAATATTGTGATTGATGAAAACACAAATCAATGTGTTATGTGGTTAGTACTCCTTGATTTTAAAAATTCAAGTGTGTTTGATGGTAGTGATAAGGTGAAGTAATTTTCTTAATGGGATGTAGAGTATAGGTCCCTATAGCTTAAGTTAGCACCTTGTTATTTAAAGTTAGGCTTCAACATAAAAACACTATATAATGGGACTCAAACTCTTATGGTTGGATGTGTGATGGGAGATTTGTAAGTTGGAGATTATGAAATATGTTATTTACTGTTTGGGGTATAGGCGAGTAGTATCTCTAAGTTTAAGTCTATTCGTTGTATCTTGTGAGGAAGAGAATTCTTCTATCCCTATTTCCCCAAAACCTTATTTCATAATTAGTACCGATGTAAATCAGGCCTATGATCACCAAATAAACTCATGTCTTATGTTGTGGTGATAATGAATCATGGAACTTGTGTGCAAGGTCATCCGTATGTAAAGTTTCATTACCTCATGCTTCGTTCTTACGCGTTTCACCAGGGGTTATTGTGAAGCTCTTTTGATTCCTTTGAATATTTTGTTGAGGAAAAATGTTCAATGAGAGGTTAGATTCCTTATCCCATACTTGTATAACTTCAAAAAGTCCCTACCCATCATTTGGGGATGAATGATCCCAAGGGGGAGATAATGTACACCCCGCACCTTCAGGATAGAATTTAAACTATCATTCCTACGCATATAGACCCGAACTAAATGATTCCTTGTTAATATAAGTGTGGTGATCAATTCTATATTGTGGTAATGCCTTTGAATATGAATTTAGGTCACAAAAATTCCCTAACTCAAAGAAGAGTTGAAAATATTTCTATCGATTAAGTTTTAGTGGATTCTTCAACTTGGTTCAATTCCATCGACTATTATTCCTTGAATATGATGAGTTAGAGGGCCTACTATGTATTAAATCAAAGGTCTACGAGTCTTCTTTCAAACGCCTCCGATCATTTGTTAATCCGAGTCCAGAGACAAATTATGAGTGTTTGAATGAGACACTGTCCATGGTTGGCGATGGCTTAGGCACCGAAAACTTTAATATTTGCCATAGGTTGTACGACACAAACCTTAAGATTTTCCATGGGGTTTGTGCCACAAACTGTATGTTCTGCGGTGTATGAACTCCATTTTATGTTTTTTTTGAGGTCAACCAAAACTTTTTACGTTCCAAAAACATCCCTAAATATCTATAGATGAAATTAGGGTCATTATTAACATTTTTACTCTCTTAAATCCCTAGTTCATCTTTCTAAAACACAAGAGGAGAAAAACAACTAGGGTTTGCACATTCAAGCTTAAAGGTTTAATCTTTTCGAGAATTCTTCATAAATTAAGGTATGTGGGATTTTCCTATACTACATGGGCATGGTGAAATAGTTTTATTAAGTTTTTAAGGTTTAGAAATCATATATTCATGAAGGATTTTGAGAATAATTTAAAGAATATGCATTATGAATCCTTTCCAATAATATAATGTTTTGGTCATGAGGCCTTTTCTTAAATCTTGATTTTTCTCGTGTATATGTATATATGTGTCTTTCAGTTTTGAAATATGAATTGAGAGCATGAATAATGAATTTTTCCTTTCTCATTGTGTTACTTCTAGATTTACAAGTTATAGGTTACTAAATTTCATGTCTTAAAGAATGACTCAAGAGCTTTACTATCTTATATGAACTTTATGTTGGTTGAGGATTGAAGAGAGAGATAATTTCTTATTTTTAAATGCTAAATGTGATAATCAAAGAAATTGCATGATTGTTTTGAGAAATTGACCACCATTTGTTGAAATGTTGAAAAGAGAGAATCTTTGCATGGTTTGACATATATTTTGAAATATGAATCATCTTGTACTGTTTGAATGTTTTAGTGGTATGAACATTGTTTTGAATGAAAGAGATGTACATGATATTTTATGGCTTAGAAGATATGACTTGCAAGTCTTGGTATCATGATACAAAAACAGATAATTCCATAACAGACTTAGAAGATAATAGAAGTCAGCTATTAACTAGATTTTTAAATTTGAGTTTTGAAAGAAGCATGTTCAAAAAAGGTTAAAAGGGGCTTAAGAGATGTTAGGTGGTTATCCGAAGAAAGCACGAGTTCATAAAACTCATTTGCTTGAAATCGTGTTTTGCCGATATGGGTTATTATGTCCCCAAGAGGGATTAGACATTGGCTTAGTGCCCTGTGGCATATCAAACATAGAATCTCCAACCCTAGCAGCAAACTTGGGTTGGGGGCTTGGCTGTCGAGTCAAGGGTGGATTCCATATAGCCCATGGAATATCAGACTTATAGGGTGTACCACCTAACTCATAAGTAAGACAAAGAGTGAGTCGTGGTTTCAAAGAACTATTTCAAAGTCTTTTAAGTATGCCCATGTGTTTCCATATATCATATGTAAAACTATTTTATAAATTTCACACACTTATGTTGTATAAAAGTTCATTATTTTGGATTGCTTTGCATACCAGTACATTTGTATTGACCTTCTATATTCAGGATCTGAGGCGCAGTCTCAAGATCCCGCTAAGCCGTAGATTGATATGTCAAAATTTTATAGTTGGTGACCCTCCCTTATTTCGAAAGGCCACGTCTATGGAAAAATATTATTTGATTTCAGTTCATGGTCCGGCTGGGGCCTTGTCCCAGTTTTTAGACAAATATTGATTTTCAGTTAGAAGATTTTGTAGACAGGTGTCATGTGTTTGCGAAGGTTTATGAATTAAATTTTGTATTGTTCAGTTGAAGTATGAAAATCACCATGTTTTTAATTTATTATATTTTTCACATTTCTTTATATTATATGAACGGTGTGTATAATTGCCAGATAGAAAAGGGTGCTCGGACCTTCATGGTTTGAGATGCCCGTTGCGGCCAAGGCCTCGGTTCGGGTCGTGACATTGATATAAACCACCAGTAGAGGCATATAAGCCACGGGAAGAACTCCTTCAAACAAACACAGTATTTAGTCCCACTTTGAATTGGAGCTTTTGGATCGACACCCAATTCAATCCAAAATGTGTGCAAAGTTGATTTGGTACATAATCACACCATTGATCACATTTACTGATCCCACACATAAAGACAAGCAAATCAATGTTTCTATAAGAATACCTGAATATCTCCAAACCTCCAATTTTGAATTAGCCAGACCTGCTTGGAAAGATATATCCATGTGTAAATATATCAACATATGAATAAATAGAAAAACAAATCAAGGTAGAATAAATGTGTTGTACACAAAAATGATTATTCAATCTCTTTTAGAAAACAACTTATCATCTTTTAGAATTACATAGGTAAAATTCTAAAATAGAATTTCAATGATCACCTCGCCAAAGTTTCATATAAAGGATAGGGTAGCAATCTTGAAAGCACTATCTCTAAATCTGGTATCAAGTCAATCCCATCTTTCAAGAGAAGAACAACATCCTCTATATACAGAAAATTTAACATAAATAACCATAAATCCAATGTAATCATCCTAAAAAAACCACAACTCAAATTTACAATGAACAATAATTTATTGAATTGATGTTTAACAACTAGCATATATGCAAACACCCATTTGGATAAAGAGGGGGGGGGGGGATCTTTTTAGCATTTCAAAAAAAAAAATTGATCATGTTTGACATTTAGCCAATTCAATTCCAGAATCATGCAAGAAAACAAAACCACACAGTGTATTTATGTTCTTTTATCAACAAAATTAGCAAACTGTGTAACCCCAAGCATTCACTTTTTTTCCTTCATATTTGTAGACTAATGCTCCTCATAGATAATTCACTTTCCAAACTTAAACAATCCCCCCCCCTCTTTTTCCTGTAACCTAAAAAATTATTGGAAAATTAGAAAAACATAAGCATAGAAAATAACTATTATCATGATTTAGATGAGCTCAAGATAGAGAAATTAATAATTGAAATTAATTGTCAAATTATTTGGAAAAGGTTATCGATTGAATTATAGCGCTTAATAAAATAATAATTATTCAAATTCTAATTATCTAACTTAAGTATATCCTGATCTTTTCACATTTTTTATGTGTAAAAATTGAAACAAGTATTATTTATTTCTATTTGCAGCAGGCAAAAGGTTGAATCCACAGAAGATAGATATCAAATAAAGGAGACCAATTAAAAAAGGGAGAATAAATTGGTTCCTGAAAGCTCTATCCAAAAAGTATGATATTGAAGGTAATGCGGTACTAATTTATTCATTATAGTTACTTTTGCTCTATTTGTTCAATATTTATCATTTATTAAGTTTTATAACATATAACTACATAAATTCAGGTCAAGTTGACTACATAACATCAATATCATCTCTTCATGGGTTGGAAAATGTTCCTAAATGCATATATTGTCAAGTTATGAGATTTTCAAATGAAACTCCAACATTTTGTTGTGATGGTGGATCAATCAAACTTGCAAATACTGAAGTTCCAGCTCAACTATATGCGTTATTTTTCTCAGATTCTTAAGTAACAAAAGAATTTTGCAAATACATTAGAGGATATAACAATATATTTGGATTTACATCTTTAGGTGTAAAACTAGACAATGAAGTGACATATTCAAGACATGGAGTTTATACCTTTAAAGCACAGGGCCAAATATATCATGATGTACCCTCATTAATTCCACATGATGATAATCTATGTTATTTTCAAATGTACTTTTTGACATAGAAAATGAGGTATGAAATAGGACTTCAAAACTCAAAGAAGATAATTTATCCAAAGAAGTAGTGGCGAGAATTAGACATATAATGAATGCCAATCCTTATGAGCAATTCTTTCGCTAGCTAAAAGATCATTCAAGTTTTCAGAATTTAGAAATTCGAATTGCTTCCAATCCTAAACTAGATCAACGTGTCTATAATAAACCATCAGTTGATCAAGTTACTACTATTTGGATAGATAGAAACAACCCTAATATGCCATTTGATCGAGAGATTATTATTCATGAGCATTCAAAAAATATGCATAGATTTAAACATTATTATGGCTGTTATGACCCACTTCAGTATCCTTTACATTTTTCAAATGGTGAACCAGGTTGGCACCAAGGAATACGGAAACAACATAAAATAACAAAAGGTTCAAAGAGAAATGAAGTTGAAAGTCTCAATCAAAATATTCCAACATTTGTGTCTGCTAATGAGATGTTTGACAATGAGCAACAAGGTATAATTTTCAAATAAAATTACCCAAACCCTTACATTTGGTTATTTAAAATTCTCATATCAATGTGTTTTAAATTTTTTTATAGGTGTACGATGAGGAGGTAAACATTGTGTCTCTTGTAGAGAAAACTACAGCTATACACAACAAATATGAAAGTGAAACAGCACAGTAATTTAATTATGCGGAGGATTGTTTCAACAATTTGTAGTTGACATATACATCAAGTTGGGAACAACACGACTTGAATATTTTAGGCTAGATCAATCAAATCTTAGGAGGAAAATATTGCAAGGTATATTTGACAGTATCCTGGTTGGAGAAATTAGAGGAGCTAAAGTTGGTCAAAGAGTAATACTTCCCACACCATTCATCGGAGGTCCTAGGGATATGCGTTGTAGATATATGGATACAATGGCTATGGTTTAACATTTTGAAAAACCAGATGTATTTATCAGAATGACATGTAATCCCGATTGGGTGGAGATCAAATAAAATTTGGTAAAAGGACAACTTCCTCAAGATAGACCGGACTTAGTCACTAGAGTCTTTAGAGAAAATTTACTGGATTTAAAAGATCAAATCTTTAAGAAAAAGATATTTGATTCCGTTGCAACATATTTTTTTGTTGTTGAATTTCAGAAAAAAGGACTACCACAAATACACCTTCAGTTAATACTTGAACAAGCATACAGGATAACATCACCGGATGATTATGACAAGTTTATTTTCGCTGAACTTCCTGACAAAGTAGAATTTCTGATCTTACATAACTTGGTTGTCAAGCATATAATGCACGGTCCATGTGGAAAAATCATCCAGGAAATTCATGCATGAAGGATGGACAATTCAATAGTCATTATCCTCGGCCATTTAGTAATAAATCAATCCAAGGAAAAGATGGATATCCTATTTATAAGAGACGAAATGATTGAAGGAAGGAAAAAGTACGAGGCATGACAATGAAAAATCAGTGGGTCATTCCATATAATCTTTATTTACTAACTAGATGTAACTGTCACATAAATGTTGAGTCTTGTGTAGAGATAAAAGCAATAAAGTATCTCTACAAGTACATATATAAAGGACATGATAGATACTTTGTTTATATCAAATCAGATGATGGAGAAAAAGTCATTAATGAAATTCGACTTTCAAGATGCACGTTGGGTGACTGTACCAAAAACACTATGGAGACTTTATGAATTCAATCTCAGTAAACTACAACCTATGATCATTAAACTTCAGTTGCATCTCCTGAATAGACAATTAGGTAAACTACTCATATCCATCATTTTGATAATTTAAGTTTATAATGAAACAACATAAAATATATTTTCATATCACCTAAGGATCATTGTTAACATGCAGCAGTGACAAATTTGTTATGTATTTATAATAGCGAAGAATTCTGGACAAAGACTTATGCAAAAATATGTAATAGTATTTACAACAAGCAAATATGCTAAATCTATTACTCTAAAAGTAACGATTAGCTTTTGCTTCATATCCAGAGAAGTAGTGAAAATGAAAGTGCAGCAGACATACCTGGCATAGTTTATTTGTTAAAAATGTTAGAAATGAATAATTTTACTCTTTTATAGCTGATATGAAATCCTCTAGTGCCTATGTCACAGTTGAAAAGAGAAGATTATCCTAATAATATATTTATACGAAGAGATAGAAGAAAGAAAAAGATGCAATGCAGATTGAGCTTAGAGAGAAGTTGTACTTGTACCAACTGGATGATATGCTCTTCTCTTCTATCACATATACAAAATTTAGATACCGGGAGAATGTCCATATTTTATTTCTTCTTCATAAGGCTCAGGAAAAAATCTATAAATATATGCTAAAATTCTAGCATTTTCCCATACCCTGAAGTTTATATAAACAAAAATGAAACTTCATAACCATTGGTTCCAAGGGAAACAAAGAATTTTTCTTTTAAAAGATGGTAAATGTCAAACTAAAAATCTAATAGTTTGTCTATTGATGAAAACATAACTTACCAAGTAAGTAGTTAATATCTATAACATAATAATGGTCTTTGGTCTTGTGCTCTCAAATTATATCCTAGTTGAAGATCCTAAGACACTGCACGATACGCACAGTTACATCTATTCTATGAGAATAACATAAATCAATGTAGTCTACATCAAGACACTTCAGACTTTCTTCGCAGCATTTCAATACATATTCTGTTGAGCCCTTGACATAAAACTGGAAATCCTCATAAAATATCAACTCAAATTTTATGGCCATTTGGTAGGCCTACCACCACCCATATATTATCAACCAACTTTCTCTCCATACATCCAACTTCTTCTAATCTTCTATATACTATTAGAAATCCAAGCTAAAGCAATTCCAAAGTTGAAATATGATAACCCTCTTGACAAGAATATTTGCAACATAAAAATACAAACAAACATTGGATGTACAGAAAAATTAGACCTCAGATCCTTGGTTCTTATTCGTCACAATTGGTAACTCAACCAACATTATAGGTAGTTTCAAAAAAATCCAGTCAGATGTGGACCTGCAAGTTCATAGGTTCAAATTGACAGTAAAATTTTTTATACTACCACTAACTAAATAATTCAGTTGACAACACAGAGATTTATAATAATAGTATCTCCCTATCCATAATTAAGTATATTTCTTCATCATTTATTACTCTTCCTAATATTGTTGTTAACATTTTAGTATGAAATTGGAACAATCAAAATTTGATAAATGCTGTTGCATTGTAATATGCCTCACATACCATGCTCGTCGAATTTTTTCAAAAATATTTGACGGATAGTGAAGCACGAAAATACCTATATAAGGAGTTTCCAGAGTATTATGTTTGGAACCCTCAAGGTAAGATTTGAACCTAAAGAAAAACAAGAGCAGTTATTGGTCGAATTGTTGTTGGTAAGGCATCCACTACAACTATTCTTACTATTTTTGTATTTTTAAATTTAATTTATTTTAACTTTTGTTTTATCACAGCTAATCTAGCAGAAGGAGAGAGATATTATTTGCAATTATTATTGAATCACGTACGAGGACCAACTTTATTTGAATCCTTATTGTCTATTAATGGAAGGCCATGTGAAACATTCAAAGAAGCTACAAAAGAAAGAGATTTACTGGAATCAGATAACAACATTGCTAAATGCCTACGAGAAGCAGTCATCTTCAAAATGCCATCAGCTTTGAGAAATTTATTTGCAACAATTTTGGTTCATTGTAAACCTATAGATGTTATAAAGTTATGGGATACATATTATGATAACAAGTAAGAAGAATTTAAAAGAATACATAACAATTCTCCTACTGCTCAACTTCAATGCACACTGAAAAGCATAAATCATTTCTTACAAAACATGGGGAAAAAAATTAAAAATTATGACATACCTAAACCTGAACAAAGATTGGATGATGGAATTATATTAGAAGGCGGAGAAATAAGGGAAGAGAAATCTATAATAGTCCCTTCAGAAAATTTGAATGCACAAATAAAGCTAAATCTTGAACAAGAGCAAGCATTTAAGATTATATTGGAAAGGGTAGATTCTAAAAAATTGGGATAATTCTTTATTGATGAACCTGGAAGGAATGGGAAAACATTCCTATAATGCGCAATACTTGTAAATATTAAATCGAGAGGCATGATAGATTTAACAATAGTAACAAGTGGTATAGCTGTAGGTCTTTTATCAGGAGGTCGTATAGTACATTCTAGATTTGAGATACCACTTCAGACAACTGATACAATAATCACACGTATATCAAAGCAAAGTGGTGTAGCTAAATTGATTAAAATAAAGCCAAGATAATTATTTGGGATGCAGCGCCTATGACAAGTTGTCAGAAAATAAAAATGGTTGATGGAGTTTCAGAGATATACTAGACGTTGCTGAAACCTTTGGTGGAAAAGTAATAGTTTTTGGAGGTGATTTTCATCAAGTACTGCTAGTAATTCCAAAATCTATCAGGGCTGAAACTGTAAATACAATTTTGGTCAAATCGTACTTGTGGCATCGAATGAAAAGGATTAAATTAACAAGAAATATGAGGACAGAAACAAATCCATCATTTAGCGAATTTTTATTACGCATAGGTAATGCGGAAGAGCCTACAACAAGAGATGATTTGGTATTTCTTCCAAAACAAACGGTTATTGAAAATAAGAGCATTAGTACTGCTAAAGATGCCTTAGTAGACCAAATATTTCCATCGCTTGGTAAAAATGAAATTAGTACAAAATACATGACAGAATGGGCTATTCTAGCTAGACAAAATGAATACATTAATCAGCTAAATGAAATGTTAATTTCCAGATTTCCTGGTGAAAGTAGAACGTTTCTTAGTTTCGACACTGCATAGGATGACACCAATAATTACTATCAAGAAGAATACTTAAATACACTAACACCAAGTGGTTTACCTCCGCAGAGGTATGCTCTTGATTATTTAGTAATATATAATTGTAGTTTAGAATCAAATTTCATGTGACCATAAAAGTTTGTATGGTTCATAGAATGGATTTCACTTTAAATATGGTTCATAACACAAAATCTAACATAATAACAAATTTTCCTTTTTGTTTTGCCTGTTATTGCACTCAGAAAAAAGGTTAAAAAGTGACTGCCAATTCAAAAAACAATGAAAGCAAACAGAGAAGGAAAAATATTACTTGATACTTTTCACGGTGTCCTCTTCTGGGAAATTTCCAAATGGCTTTGAGCATTTTCTAGGTACAAAGTTTCCAGTATCATATCCTAAAGTCGTTATCACTCTTGGTTCATTAAATAAGAACCAGTGCTTCACTCATTCTTCGAACATCTTATAACAAAAATCTCAATAATCAGTAAAATCTTTCCTGCAAAATTCCAATGGTAAAACCATATAATTAAAATAACATAACAATTATTCAATAGAACAGGTCATAAAGTGATGTACTTACACAACTTCATGGATGAACCATCTGTTGCACCAATCTTGAATGCTTGTGGTAAATCGTAGTGATTAAGATTTGCATATGGGGTAATACCTTTAAAAACTTTACTCAGTCCTCAGTATGGTTACTATAAACATATAGCTGTAGCTCTATTACTTACATAATCTTTAGTTAAGCATATGTGGTTAGAAACTTATTATTCAAATTCTTTACAGTATGATTCTAACAACATTTTATTGATTTGCAGATTGATTTTTTAAAAAAATGCACTAATCATGTTACTAAGAAATTTGGATGCTTCAAATAGCTTATGTAATGACACAAGAATGATATGTAGAGGCTTTGATAAGAATATCATAAATGCAGAAATAATGATCAGGCAAAATGCTTACAAGCATGTGTTTATCCCATGAATCCAACTATCACCTCCCGAAAATAAAGATTACCCATTCAAATTCATTAGAAAATACTTTCTAGTGCAACTATGCTTTTCAATGACGATAAATAAAGCACGGGGATAGAAAATACCAACAGTTGAATTGTACTTACCACAACACATTTTTTCATATGGACAATTATACGTTGCACTCTCAAGAGGAATATCAATGTCAACGACAAAGATTTTGGTCATGACGGAGCAGCCAAAGCAGAAAAAAAGAACATACACCAAAAACATTATCTACAAAGAGATATTAGATAAGACACAACACATCAAATTACCTGATACAACAAAAAGAATTACAACTAATATATTATTATCGACTCAACTTAAATATTCATGTTGGGAGGTTCAGGAGATACACAACTACATTAGATTCAAGTATTGTGAAAAAGTAGTGCCATTATTCTTTTTTTAAACCAGCATTAATATGGAGAGACTTATAAAGAGATATTTATTGCATCATTCAACAATTATGTTTTGTTTCTATTATGTTCTTAAGTTTTACAAATTAAGCATAATTCTTATAAAACAATAAAAAACAGAGAACTTTACGAAAATAGACAAACACAGACAACCATAAACTTGGCAATTAAGCAAAAATACAAAAAGAAATTAAATTTGAGACAGTAACTTGAGCTGGAATATACTTATCATACTTCCTGGCTGTAAAGAAAATCAAATTATATCTCACGGGTTGTTGGATTTTGGTTCAGATAGTTAATATTACTAGCAATTGCAAGTCCCTGAGCCAAGTCCCTCTTGATTAGGGTACCTATAACACTACATACTTTGTAAATCTCATCTGTTTCACTGCACCCAGAAAAATAAGAACATACAGCCAACTGTTATTAGAAAGTAAAGGGGTTGCAAATGACACTCCACAATCCAGTAACCCTCTCTCCTCTTCTACATAAATTTCTATCCATATTGTAAAAAAATACATATTATAACTGCATATGCATACCTTGAACTCGAAAATAAAAAATGAAGACTAAACATCTCATCCATAATAACACCCACTACCTACATATCTGCACTATTGAAAGATAATCAATATACATTCAAATAAAATATCTTAAACAAAAATTTTGTATCTTATACTTACCGACAGCATGACCATAGTTGTGTGCCTGTAGAAAATTTTCAACAGCATGCTACCTACAGTGACACATAGTAGATATCAGGAAAGAACAGAGTAGATCAACAAACATATAGGGGATGAATCCTATAGGGAGCAAATTTGAATTAGTCGAGTATAATAGAATATAGAGCACTTATGTTGTAGCATTTGCGTTGGATATTTTAGATATATCTATTTAAGGAGGATCTGGTATGCAGGCATCTACATTTTCAAAGAATCTAAACAATGAAATACACCATAATTTTTTTATTTTTTTTTTAAAAAAAAGAAAAACTGAGTGAAACAAACCTGTAGAAACCCTACAAAAAAGTAGAGAAGCCTTATCAATGGGAAAATTTGGACTCATTTTCACAACATGTGTAACATCCACAACTGTATACTAAGTAAAGCTAGATACTCGGAGTGTATGATGCAATATTTCTCCATTTTTATCCTTAAATCTGCTGCTTTCATCCCTTGGCATGCCACTGGGATATTTAACCGAAAATTTTGAACAAGCATTCCCTTTTTTGTACGTGCAATATTTGCATTCTCCACAGTTCCTTTTAAAAACTGGTACAACTATGTCCCCTTCTTTCACTTCCTCTACATTTTCCCTTACACTCTCTACCATACTAAGCCATAGAATAAAGAAGTAATTAAACATATACTGCATGATTCCATGAGTCATTGAAAGAATCAAATGGAATATTAAACTCTTTAATTTTTATTTGACAACATATTTTTTATACAATACTTTTCATATGAAATGAGATTAGTAACCTTAACTAATAAAATAGATTACTTGTAATTAATCACCATATATATAATAAATTTGAAGTCAACTGACTAACATAGAATATCATATTAGTTTTCACTTAACTGGTCTCTTGAGTCTATAGTTGACCTTATAACATCATCCTCTTATAACGTCCAAATTTCTTCGGAATTAATTTTTCATGTTAATTATATCATAAATTCATTATACAACTATGTTGCTATGGCAATGGACGAATATCAACAAACATGATACTATTGATAGGTTTGACTATGTAAGAATGCCCAAAAGTTGAAAGAGAAAAATGAAACTAAAAGCTAATTATTATTGATAGAGAAAATAAATTACCCAACTGCTTCATGACCAAGAATTTTAGGAAGAGCAGAAAGTGGTCCCTGAGGAAATTAATTAATAGTAACTTATAAGAAACAAAAGAGATTAATTAGTTTAATCAAATATTTTTTTTCTCAAAGTTAATTTGGTGGACTTACAGCTGATAACTTCCATAAACTAATATCAGATTGACAGAGAGAAGTGCAAATAAACTTAATCTAAACCTCCCAGGAGATGGGAGGGGCAACCTTAATTTCTTCAATGATCAAAGGTGCTCCTGCTTTTCTGCACACTGCAGCTGTTTAATGAACGAAACATACAATTGGATAATATTAATTAGGTGCAAAAATTATTATAATTAAGAAACTAAAAGAGAATTTAATGTTGTGAAAGAGTAAACCTTTGCATCTTATTGGTTTTCCTATTGTATGTGATGCAAAATTTGAGCCCATGACTTTATGGTCTTCCCTAATCCAACTTTTTCTAACAAATAAATAAGTGAACATGGTACAGACCAAGCAGTCACAATAAATCCACAGTTCACTAGGTTTATGTTTCTGCCACAAAGAATTACTAAAAAGAGCATCAGTCATACATAATCAGGAATTTAATTACAATCTTGTCCCTACGTATTCAGCTTTCTTAAGACCCATATCGTTAGTCACCCCATGGACTGCTAAAACATTTAAAAGGAAAATAATATATATACATACATGACCATACTTTCTTAAGATAAATTCAAGATACTTGGAGTTCAGACAAAGTACAAATAGTATCATGAGTTGCATACAAATGATAGAAGATTTTATTTATTTTTGGCTTTCAACTTCAATTGCCAAGATAAGTCTGCAATAGATGAAATTATTTCCACATAATCACTCTTATATAATATATAGGGATCTTTGTTACTTATTTGGACACCAGAGTTTTTTTTGGGGTGGATAAGTAAAACGTGAAGGGAATGATGAACGAGCATGACCTAGACTGATCTGCTACCACAAACTGTACAACCACTTGAACTGGTATCTGGACTAAATCACAAAACATCAAAAGTGGAATTTCCCTAAAAAGAACCTCTCAAATAGGAATCACAAGTTACAATTGACCACTTATCTAAGCTTTCTGCAGCTATAAGCTACCACTTAGGTTAAGGTGGATTCACTCGTCACAAGGTCCGACATATAAGACAACCAAATACACTTATTCAAAGGGCTTACACCTATAACGAGTGGCAAACTTTTAATCCATAAAACCACCCGAATTGGATAAACCCCCGACGCTTCTTTTATTAATCAAATTTCAGTGGTCATATTAAAAGTAGACCCTTATCGTGCTACCATTCCCAAACCTCATGCAAATTGAGAGCTTTAAAATACACCGGGATGAAGTTTGCAATATTATGCTACTTTCCCCTACTATGAAAGAGAAATGGAATATATTTCTAGAAAATCATATACAAAATAGAAATAGAACTAATTAACTATGGATTTCCATCTTCAATGAGATTAAAAATACTCTTGGAATCAGCTGCCTATATAAAATTAGATTTGATAGAATCAAATGTTTATAGACATTATATAAAGAGTTATGCACCATATCATAGCTTGTATTAACAGAACCTAACCTCCAGCGTTTACACTTTATCAAGTATCTTCTATCTTCCAACAACATATCTAGATAATTTTTCCTTTAACACCCTTCTACCTGATTCTATTTCTATTTCATACCTCAAATTCAAGTATCTCAGCTGACATACAAACATCAAGACATTAAAATTGACAAGATTAAGCATACCTGGCACATATTATATATAAATATCAGGCAAATCACCCCTGAAATAAGAAATTAAAGCAAAATGGGTTTAAAAAATCAAATCTTGGAACATGCAAACCAAAAGGAGTAACATAAAATTATAAAGAAAAAGTGGTTCTAAGAAAATCAACACATAGAAAAACTAAAGAAAAAAAGATTTAAAAAATTCAAATCTTCAAACGTGTTAAGTATAAAAAATGAAGGAAAAGGAAAAAAAAGGGAATTACAGTCGGAGCTTGACATGCATTTGTTGAATGGATGTAGTAGGAAGATCATCTACAAGATTTTGTCTCTCAAAGTTTAACTTCGAACTTGATTATTTCAGCTTATTCATCATGTTCCGATATAATAATATGTATAGTGCCAGTAATAGAAAGAAAATGTTTTAAGGAAACAGAGAGTTTAGTGACAAGAAAATGAAGCTTCTGGAGTTCTCTTTTTTTACAAAGTACAGATAATATTTATTTATTTTCCTAATTCATTTCTTTATTTTTTTTAATGATTGTATTTGGGTCATCCTTTACCATTTAAATTTTTAATATGCAGGTTTATGTACATAAAAATTTTAAAGTTAGGTACAAATTTTACTCTCACTTACCAATTTATATAAAGTATTTTTAAATGTGTGCAACATTTTAAAATTAATAGTTAAGATTTATGTTCTAAATTAAATTATGTGTTTTCTGTTATTATAAATCATTCCATTATGAGTGAAATATTTTTTTATTATTACTAAGTACATAAATGTATATATGAATTTTTATAGAATAGACTTATAAAATATGGAATATACTTTTTTATTTATTATGAGTGTATATAAACACTATTTACTAATTCATTAGGGATTTAGTAAAAAGAAAAATTCTATCATATAATTGAAACAATGGAAATAGAACAAAAACAAAATATATATGGAAAGTGAAGTTCTGAGAATGACAATGAAAGTAGTATAGGTATACAAATTATTTCAAAGATAATTACATTTTACATAAAGTACAAATTTATAGAATTCTAAAAATAAAAATAACTCTTCATAAAAATAAATTTTTTAAAAAATTAAGAAATAAGTATAATGACTAAATTCCTCTTTAATCAACTACATTTTTTATCTTAAAATTTTACATTGTTTTATTATATTTTTTGTACTTAATAAAATAACATACATAAAACTAATATATTATTTATATACGCTATTCTTAAAAAACACTTGATAGACGTGCAACGTACGTCGCTTATACTAGTAATTATAATAATATAGACTAGATGTTTATAAATTATGAGTATATTTACTATAATAACTTAATAACTATTGATAAAGCTATGTAAAACGTATTATATTTAATTGATAAATTATATATATGTCACACCTCAAATCCTATTAGGGCGGACTGGCACCCGTAACCGAGGAGGTCCGGGAGAACCAGCTCATAACCTTATACTTCCCATGCATACCTCTATGACAACCTGAAATTTGGACAACATCATGTCGCATATAAAAGGAAATAATCACCTGTATAAGCTCGAGCAAACATATATATGTATATACAATACTTGGTCGTTGGAGCCATCACGTCTATTAACAAAACACCACCTTGACTGTACATTAGGTCTACAAAGCCTCTAGACAATACACAGAGTTTAACTAAGGTCGGGACACACCCCGCATATAACTAACTTCTATACAATACCAAAAGTGACTGGATATAACACGGAAAGCCCTGAAGCAAACTGGAGCTCACCAAAAGCAGCTGGATATCCTGGCTCCTACTTGTGCGGTGTATGAGCTGAGGTACCTATGCCTGTAGCATGAAATGCAGGTCCCCCGTGGGGGACGTCAGTACGAAATATGTACTGAGTATGTAAAGCTGTAGATAATCACATATGATATAGGAGCTCAATAGAAATCAGAAACAAGTGAATAAATCGTAATAGAAGTGGACCACACTTACTAGAACTTGTGACAACCTGTACATTGTATTTATTCAATCACTTTACATTCGTTCTTATCATCTTTGTAATCATTACTGTATTGTACTGTGATCATTAGGCTGCCTCCAGTACATATCAACTAGGATCGACCCATGATAGGCTTATTCCCTTGGGATACCACCCATAAACACATAAATAGGGATCAACCCATAATAGGCTTATGCCCCTAGGATACCACCCGATAAGAGAGAACTTCCATCACTTAGTTCAATTAATCTTTGAGATTGTTATTTTGGTCACCACCGCATTTTTGATACTTTGAAACAATGATACATCAATAAGAGACATATAAATAGACCATCAATGAGGTAAGAACTCATTGGCACATCAATGAAGTGTTTTGGAGTTATCAATGCCATAACAATGAAGTAGGAACTTATTGATATATCAATGAAACGTTTTGGAGTCATTAATAGCACATGGATCTTGTTTGAGTAACCGGATAACTTCTAAAATTCATTAGTGCAATAAACATGTAAGATTTGGAAGACAAGTAAGTATTGGAATATCTTGACATCTTGTAGGGTGGAAACAAGTTCATTGGTAACGTAGGACATCATACAAAACCATTATGGATCACATTTTATTGAATAACTTTGGAAACTTTCTTAATAGAACAATTGTTCACTTTCATGCCAAAGATATGGTATAGAGTATGCTTTACATACCTGACTGTCAACCTTCAATACTAGTCCCAGATGGACTTCCCGTCTTTTCGGATTACTTATCTACAATAAACATATATAGCAATCTAGTATTAGCGACCAAATGTCACAATTTAATTATTTGAATTCACCAAACTTGTGGTTGAGTAGTAAGCCTTAATTACACCATAAAGGGTGTGACTTTAACCCTCTTATACTCTAACTACATTCACATGCCATGCATATTCATACAACATCCTCCAATATCAAGTTTGGATTCATTTATCCTTCCAACCAATCCATTAAACCAAATTGAGCCATAGACATAAATAATCATCAATTCAATAGTATATCACCATATCCACCTTCCATAACTCAATTACCATATCCACCTTCCACAATTCAATACAACCAAACCATGCAAAATAGTCCATAACCCTATTTTCATCACCTTTCAATAACAACCAATACATATAATCCTCTATCACACATATACATATGGAAAGAACAAAGACAAACAATATTCATACCTTAGAATTTACCTCTTGATTATGAAATCCTGTTTGCACAAATAATAGGTGCCGTTCGAAGCTCTCGAGATGACAAACTCAGTTATCGGATTACTTTGGAATTTCTACAGTTGAATCAAAAGTAATTTAAAGGTCAAATTTGGCTAGGGTTTGTTCTTTCTCAATGATTGATGATGAAAATGAGTTTTTGAACTCATATACATGTATATATACACATATTACCGTCCATAATATAATAGGAAATGACCAAAATGCCTTTAAAATTTAAATAATGTCAAATTTATCCTTTGGTGGACTGTTTTGATAAGGTAAAGTAAATTAACCATAACTCTTTGCTCCGATATCGGATTTAGGTATAATTGGTATCTTTGGAAGGATAATTCAAAGGGCATTCATTTCATATAAAGTAGGCCACCCAGTTCATCCTGTACAAGGAGTTATGGTCATTTGAAGTTGACCCTAAAAATCTGTTTTGATAGGCTGAAGTAAAACGAGTGTAACTCCTTACTCAGACGTTGGATTTGGATGAAACCAATTAAATTGGAAAGAAGACTCAAAGATCTTTCTTTTCATAGATTTCATCTCTCCCAGTTCATTATATTAAGGGAGCTATGATCGTTCGAAGTTGACTCAAAAATTCGGCTGGCCTCAGTAGTTTGTGTGCAGGAAATTTTCCTGCACATTTACTATTCCCAAATATCTCGGCCACCGTTTTATAGTTTCGAACGTGCTCGATTATATTCGAAACCTATCCATTTTTGGAAATCTTTATATCATTGAAAAGCTTATTCAATAACCTTCGCATGGAACCATCGACAGGCAAATTCCGGTTTAAATAAAATAAAAAATTAATTCCATATAAATAAGACCAATACACATACTTGAATACGCCAATACACGTACTTGAATACGGGGTGTTACAATATACTATAAAAAATAAAATTAAATAATAAAAATAAATTGTATACTTTAAAATCATGAATTTGACACGTCGGTATTTATTTGATACCAAAATAATGCGTAAAAATACTAATATTAAAAATTAATAAATTTTGATAAAATAGAAGTCTAGGGGACATATCGGGAGGTCAAAATTGGGTGTCAATAGTTGCCCCTTTATTGCTTGAGAATGATAAAAGAATTGTCGATCAACAAAAGTTGACATAGTAGTCAATTTTGTCCAATCCAGAGAATAATTTGTTGAAATTAAACCAATAGGAGGCCGTTTTAAAAATAATGTGGCCGAGACTTTGATATTAAGTCACCTACATATCTATAGTTTTACGAAAATTAGGTCGTGTGTAGTTCTAGATTTAGGAACGAATAAGATTACTAAAGAAAAACTGACAAATGTAGGATTCAAATAATGATAGCACAAATAGACATGACTAGAGTGGTTTTGAAATATGAAATGTGAATACGATTTAGAACATGAAAATGTGGGGGAAAGAATTATGTTTTGAAACCATGAGAGAGATTCAATTAGGATCGGCGACCAATCCAAGGTCGTGTTATGATTCCACAATAAACCTAAATTTTCAAGGTTCTACGAGGAACCCAATGTGGCGTTAAGGTTCTACAAGGAACCCAATGTTGTTTTTAAGGTTCTATAAGAAACACAATGTTATTTTTAAGATTATATAAGGAACCTAATGTTGTCTTTAAGATTTTAAAAGTAACCCAATATCGTCTTTAAGGTTCTATAAGGAACTCAATGTTGTTTTTAGGATTCTGCGAGGGACCCAATGTTGACATTGTTTTTAGGATGTTACAAGGAACCCAATATCATTTTTAAATTTTACAAGGAGCCCAATGTTGTTTTTAGGATTCTACAAAGAACTTAATATCATTTTTAGGGTTCTACAGGGAGCCCATGTTGTTTGTAGGGTTCTACAAGGAATCCAATATCATTTTTTAGGATTCTATAAGGAACCCATTATTGTTTTTAGAGCTCTACAAGGAACCCAATGTTGTTTCTTTTAAGGTTCTACAAGGAATCCAATATTGTTTTTAAGGTTCTACTAGGAACCCAATGTTGTTTTTAGGGTTCTACAAGGAACCAATGTTGTTTATAGGGTTCTACTAGGAACCCAATGTTGTTTTTAGGGTTCTACAAGGAACCCAATATTGTTTATAGGGTTCTACAAGAAACCCAATGTTGTTTTTTAAGGTTCTACAAGGAACCCAATATTGTTTTTAAGGTTCTACAAGGAACACAATGTTGTTTTTAAGGTTCTACAAGGATCCCAATATTATTTTTTGAAGGTTCTACAAGAAACCAATGTTAATTTTTAAGGTTCAACAAGGAACGCAGTGTTTGTTAGCGCAATATAATGTCAATTTTGATATTGTCAAAGTTAAAAGATAGAATAACTTAGGTCATTTAACTTATTAGGGATGTAGTTTGGATTTCCTTGATAATACTGTAAGATTGTTGCTGCATTAGTACCTGTTGTTTGCACTCAAAGAAAAATCATGAGTTGAAATTAATGTTGATTCATACGTTTGCTTGGTTTGACTCCTTGTTGTTCAGTTAGATTTTGTACTCCATCATGGTGAAAGTTTTTAGGAATCGTCAAAAATTTCTTTCCCAGTTTAGGATAAAAAAACACCATTTACACGTCCTTGTGAATTGATATCTTGCTTCCTTGTAAAATTTTTGAGTTTTCCTCGAAAACTCAAAAATTTTGCCTCAGTTTTTGCTTTTGTAGTCTTATATTTCTGAGGCACTCAAAGAAAATATTAGTTCAAGAGAAATTGTTGTCCTATATTTGAACATTGTGATCTCAATTAGAATCTGCCTTTATATACTCAAGAGTTGGCCTATCAGAGGTGTAGGAATTTGAGAAGAGTTTTCAAGTTCGATAGAGAGAAAAAAGAAAATTTTTATTAGATTAAGATCGTACCCAAAATGGACTGCCTACGTATCCAAATGGAAGTCAGGTCAAATGTATTTCATGAGTACGAAGAAAGGTAGGTAAAATAGGAAAATGTTATTATCCCTAAGGCGGATAAAAAGAGAATGATGAAATTTTATTTGAGAGAATGAGTGTCCATCCTTATCAGTCCATGTCATGTGTTTTATGCTTCTTTCGTGAACGTCTTAGAAATATTTTTGTCGAATCACCTTGAACAAAATTTCACCCGTAGTGATAGGATCACAAGTGTTTCTTATTAAGCCTCATTGTACTTTTATCCTTTTCTTTTCAATCAGATTCTGGATCTTCTATCTTACTGCCAAGCATTCCTCAATATCATGACCTTGAATATTCAAGTGATAAGAACAATTTGAAGTTAGATCAAAGTTAGGGGATGGATGCATAGGAATCCATCCCTTCCTCAATTATAAAGTACCTTAGGACCTCAATCATTCAAATATGTTTGCTAAGGGCTCAGCCAAAGGAGTAAAGGTATGATGCCTCATTCTCTTCGAATGATGAACAACACTTTATACTGGTTAAGGTCCATGTTGAAAGATGGGATGTGTATGAAAAGCATTATTTTGAAAACCTAGTTGGAAAGAGTATGGTTGAATATGATAAGCCTTGCTTTGAGAATCTTGTGAGTCATAAGATTCAATACGTACATTACGAGAACCAAAAATATCTTGAGACTCTTCATTATTCTGATAGCCTTGTGTTTGAGGTATGGAGGGTGATGAATCATCTTCTCCTTCTTCGGATGGACTTTTGGTGTTTGAAAAATGATTGCCATTATAGAAATATAAATGATTCTCCCAATTCGAATATCATATTCTAACTTTTTTCCAATCAAAATTAGACTCTCAAAATTGTGGCTGCCTATGAACAAAAATTTTTGAAACTATACTCCATCTAGCGAACTAATGAAGATTCGAACCAACTTCTCTTTAGGTAAAGAAGAATAAATCTTAGAAGCTTTAAACCTCCATTGTATTTCATATTTCTCAAAAGATTCATGGGTCATTCTCTTTACCTCGAGCAAATCCTAAATTGTTGGACCAATGTTGATGTTAAACTTATATTGTCTCACAAAATCTTGAGTCATGTCTTCCCATTTATGGCATTTGTTAAAATCTTGTTGGTCGAACCAAGTGAGCGTCATTGCTGGCAAACTTTGATCAAAGAATCTCATCAGAAGAGCCTCATTATGTCCTATACCATCTAGTCTTCCACAATAGTCCTTTAAATTTATGATTGGATCTCCACGGCCATCAAATTTGTTGAACTTTGAAACTTTGTATCCTGGAGTTAAATCAACTTTTGGATGTAGACACAATTTCTCATAGTTCAAGTCGTGAATACCTCTAGAACTCAGCTTCTCATCCAACCTTTTCTCTAAGTCATGAAGCTTTTGTTGATGTTCATCTAAATCAACTGCCTCACTTTCAAGAGTGATACGTGCTGAGGTAAACTATTAAGAGGGTACATGAGTAAGGCGAGGATAAGAAGGTACGGTCCAAACAGAATTTTGCATTAGACGAGAAAAAAAGGGATGAAATCTTTCTGGCTATTAAGCATATTTTTCATATCGCAAATCTTTAATTGAGTCGATGTTCAAATGCTAGACAACCTTTAAATAACAGTAAAATGAACAAAATAAGAGTCAGTGTACCTAAATAAAAAAAATATTATAACAAAATGAGTCATCTTGTCAAATAGAACTTTAGGACAAATGGGTGAACTAGAATTTAAGCTTGAGAAACAAATCGATATCAAAATATACAAGATAGGCTCTAAGAAGGACCTAGGTACTAAATTCATACTTGAACCGGTTAAATGAACAAGTAAATAATGATAAGATATTGAAAAGATGTGCATAGAATGTTTAAACAAATTGTTTGGAATAAATGGGAGAATTGAAGATTTGAAAATTTTGAAGTATATAGTTTGAAACATTTGAGAATTTGAAAGATAGCGAAAAATCATTTGAATAATCAAAAGAACCTCTAATTTTTGCCCTTATGGCAACATTATGAAAAACTGAAATAAATGGAGAATATGACTTGATAGAAAAACTATTTGAATGACAAGGATTGTTTGGCATTTTCAAATATTGGGACATTTTGTAAAACAAAGGAAAAAGGAAGACCGCATCCTTATAAAAAAATTGCCTACGTATCTTGTTAGAACAAGAATCAAGTCAGACATTCAAAATTTAAGAGTTACAGAAATTCAAATAGTGGGTGAAGACAAGTAATGGACAAAATAATCAAGACGGATTATCAAACATAACACATTTAATATATGCATATAAATATCATGAAGACAGTCAAAATTTATCAGGATGCATACACCTTAATAAAGAAATATACGATTAACCTTTAGGTAAAAGAGTGATTGCATGACACGGTCCCCTTAATTGGACAACCTGAGAGTGGAAAAATTTATAACTGTCGATGCACCGCTGATCGACCGGTTCACAAGGCATTTACATAAGGGTATTTTAGAAAATAATGTCTGTGTTCCCACACAACCATTTGTAAAATGAAAAATATAGAAGATTCCAAGTGGAGGAAACTATGAGAGAAATAACAGTTTATGAAAGCGGTAACACATAGCATGTAATAAAAATACAATAATATATTCAACAAAATAAATAAATAAATAAATAAATAACACAACATATAGAAAAATATCAAGGGAAAAAAGGAAAAGGGTTAATCATGAAGAGACATAGAAAAACACATAAAGGGACAGGGAAAAGGGTAAACATGTAGCAAAATAAATCATGATGCTAAAAATAGACAATAAACATCAAAATAAAATTTAGACAAATAAAGAGAATGCCACATAAAACACAAATTCGTAATGGTTAGAACCTAAGTATCCCAGCAGAGTCATCAGTTTGTCATGCCTCATTTTTTCCACAAAAAGTGAGATTCAACGTGATAACTCTTTTTGGAATTGATTTAAATAATAAATAGCCACCACCTAACGAATTAGGGTATGTTAGGGCACCATTCTAGGCTAACTATGAACCTATTTTATTATTTAGTCTAGTTCACTAGAAATTCGGGTAAGGGTTCAAATTACCTCGAAAGAAAGGTGTTAGACACCTTTCGATGTCCACAAATGTGGTTTTCGATTAAATTCATACTTTACATGGAGATTCTACATGATAAGCAAATGTCATTTATTTTTATAGACTCAATATTAACTAAGTGATAAAGTAATGAATAAACAAAATATGTAATTTAATTATTTTTTAAATTCTAATTATCTAAGTGATAAAAATAAATAAACATATAAATTAGAAAAGTGAGGAGATAGAAGGAACACAATTTATAACAAAATATTTATATTAAATTAGAGAACCTAAACTACTCCAATCAAATAAACATATAATATAAAGAGAAGAGAAAGTCAAATTTACAAGATTGGACAAAGGATTTATTGTCTTTATTCACATCAGAACCCACATTATTAATCACTATTCGATCCATTATCTAGAAGACGAGTTATTAACGGGTGACAATATTGTATGTCTCATTGTCAGAATATGCTTGGGTTACCATCATCTCCAAATGTATACCCACCCCTACCTAGATTAGTCGTTAAGCCTAAAGGCATTCTAGAAAGAAAGGATTAAACTAGTGTTCCCTAACATGCCTATCTGTCCCAACTTATCATCCAAGAGGCATCAAACTTTTCTACTTTGAATTTGAGATCTAGAAAAATAAACTTAGGCTTCTTAGTTAGCCTCAAAGCGCGTCAGACAATAAAAACAACATCTAGCATATGATTGTCTTAAATATGGCCTCTTGATTAATTAAGAATGGATTAGGTAATTAACATGCTTAAAATAATTGTAAACTATAGGCATGATGTCTAATGTCTAAAAATGGGTTACACGTTTAAAGCATTAGAGATATAAAAAAGATGTGATGAACTCGTTGAAATCAAATATTTCTTAAATGAAAGCTGTCGAAATAACATGCTAGAAATTTTAACATAATTTCTATAAGAACTAGTTGAGGAGTTATCACACACATATTGAGAATGATTGTCACGTCAACAAAAAAATTAAATATACATAAAAATAATACGCAACCATTATTTTAGACATGCTAAAAATAATATTAATATGCTGGAGTTTACTTTAAAGTATTAAGAGTTCAATTTTAATATGCTGAAAAGTGACACAAAAATGCTGGAAATTATTTCTTACTGCTGAAAATTGTTATTTGAAATGCTGAAAAGTGATTTAATATGCTGAAAATTAATATTTTAAATGCTAAAGAATAAATCCAGTTGTTGAAAATTAATTTAGGAGAGCTGAAAATTAGAATAAAGGCTGAAAACTTAATAAAACGCATGAAAAATTACATGAGCATATTGTAAAAAGTAAAGGCTGAAAATATGTTTATTATATGCCAAAAGATTGTTAAAAATGTCAAATATAATTAAACATATTGAAAAATAAGTAGACATATCCGAGCTTAATTTAATATGGTTGAAGTTAATTAAAACTCCTTAAAGCATGATTTCTGGGTGATAAAATAGTTTGCCTAACATATTACGTTTTAATTAACAATCCTAAAACAAATAGCCTAGGTGATAAAACAATTGCATACAACATCCAAATCACATAATTCCCGCCCCCTAAGCACCCCATAATCATTATTATTACATAGAGTGTTCATACACAAATTATTATAGACCCAAAATAATTTAAAAAACAAGAAAAAGGCTAAGTGGGACAGCCTTAACCATTATCAAATTCCTGGCAAGTCTTCATTCTACCTAAACCCGAGAACTTAAATTGAAAACTGTTAAATATAAGCACATACACAAAAATATACTGCCAGCTAAATATATTCTCAAATTCTAAAGTTATAAATATTCCAGAGGAAAACATATATGTCATTTAGCAACAAACAAAAAAGCAACATAATTTAGAGCAGTAACATTCAACAATTAATGCGTTAAAAATATATCAATAGACAACAATAAATAAGATAAAGGAAAGCCTTAACAAGTTGAAACTCACAATCAAAATCTCAAGCCAAGTGTTGCAAAGAGTAAAGTGTAGTAAAAACTTTTGTTTGTAATACATTTTTTATAGAGAATAATGAAGGATGAAAAGTAAGTGTAAAAAGAGAAGAGGAAGTATGATATCTGTGAGTGAAAGTGCCTTTTATAATGTAATGCCCCAAAAATTTGAATCAATGTTAGCGCCATATTTCAAGCTCATACAAAGTACATTATAGCTTTTTGGTAGTTTTATGAGTGATTTTGATGTATATTAAGGCCTCAAATAACTCCAAGCTATTAGACAAATAGAAATATTCCTTACCAATTGAGTTGTTAAGAAGAATATTGTTATAGTCAAATTTAAATGAGTATATATTTTGCTCTACTAAAAATTTTCCTTCTCAAGATCCACCAAATTATAGAAAATTGAATTAGTTTTCCAACGATACCAATTTTGCATAAATCTGATACGTGAGTGAGAAGTTATAGCACTTTTAGTGTAAGACAGTAGCCCATCGCGATTAGACTGCATCGCGGTGATGGCCAAAATCATGTTCATCTTTTTTTTAGTAGAGTACCATGATAAGCACCGCATCGTGCCAAGGGGAAAATTCACGTTCGTCCTTTTCCAGTGGGGCACGGCGATGGTGTCGTGTCACGCCAAGGTGACAGTTCAGAATTGTTCATTCCAGTGGCATAACGTGATAGCACCGCATTGCACCATTGGGGAAAATGGGGATTGTACTTTTCCAGTAGCACAACGCGATTGCACCGCATCGTGCCGTATGGTAAAATCAGGATTCCAGTTCAATTTTTGAGTTTTAATTCCCAAGGATAGTTAGTATTTTCCCCAGGCTCCTAAATCATGTTAAACAAATGATTTAACCTATTCTAAGCATATTATATTGATATTTCATTACATTTCTCTCCAATAAAACCCTAGGCTTCAATATTCAACTCCAAGAAACTCTAAAATTCACTATTTCTTTTCTAAGATAATTCAAATTCAAGGTTCCCAATTCAAGAACTTTCAAGGATTCTTCACTTGAAGTATGTTAAATGTTCATCCATGGGTCCCTTCCACCCATGGAGTCCAAGTATCCAATTTTAAATTCAAAGTTGTGATCTTTCCAAGTTATTGTGATTTTAACTATGAATTCCCATGAATTGTAATTCTATACCATGTTTACATGAAATTATTGTTGTTATTAAACCCCACATGTTTCAATAATGTTCTTCGCTGATTTAAATCATAATTACTGATGTGATGTTGAAATCATGCTATTACTACAATCTTTAAACTATTCCTATTCTTATCTTAAACTATGAATATCAAGTGTTTGATGAAATGCCAACAAGAATAAATGCTTTAACATTATGTTCTTACAATTTTAGTACTATTTTGCTATTATTTCTATCGAGCCGTAGGGGTTATGAATACCGAAAAATATAGTTGTTTACTTAGTCTCGATATCTTCAGATATATAATGAGCATTATCAATTCAGTCAGTTATCATAATCAGTTAAACTTAGAACAGTACAGTAGTCCAAGTCAGTTTAGTTGGGAGTAGGATTTAGCACCAAGCTATTGCAGGGATGGCAACTTCCCCGTCAGATAGGTAGAGTCGTTAGTAGCAATCCCTGTACTCCAGAACTACATAGTCAGCGTAGGATATGAGGAGTCACCCGCCGGCTCAGGCTTTACTCCCTCCTAAGGGTCACCCGTTAGTTTAGGCTTGACACCTTTTGTCCTTCAGCATAACACTTTAGTGGATCCACACAGCCAGTGTTGGTACTCGTGGCACGGTACTGACAACCTTCTAACTGGGGTCAGAGGTTTGACCCCAATTTGCTCATTGGGTCATATCGGTTAGATGATAGCTCCCACAGTCTCAGTCCAATAATGTAACACCCCAAAGTCTAATTATACGATATCACACAGTGCTCAAGACTACGAGTAGCCTTAAGCTAACCCTGTCTATCTTCTACTAGGTATAAATCTCATAATCAAGATAATATAGACATGAAAGTCATAGTGAATGCGGAAATTGTGTGAAATAACTAAAAATAATCTGAAAGAAATATCTAAAAATCACATGTTGTAAGTCAGAATAAAATCTAGCAGTCTAACAAGCCTCTACTGCTAATACTAGAGAATCACTGGGACAGACCCTCAACTAACTCAAACTGTCTGAAAAGAATACTAAATCATATAAAACTACTAAGATGCAAAATCTGAATGAATAAGTCCTCGAACTATTAGGACTCACCAACTGTCGGATGTAGATGAAGATGTTTGAACTACTCACGTTGTTGATACTGAGTACCTGAACCTATATTATGAGACAATATAGCACATAGACACATATGTGGATCAGTACTTTAAGGATGTACTGAGTATATGAGGGTGAAATTCATAAGTAAAACATTATCGTATCATCACAATTTATAAAAATAATGCATGCTAAATGTAAATGACTCACATAAGCTAGAATATCTGAAATACTGAAATCATGAATAATAAATCAATCATACTTTATAAATCTAGTGAGTCATAACATTTAGTTATGAATGTTGTGTTAGTATTCTGTTTGTAAATCATACTGTCTAAGTATAGAAAGAGCTCACTTCTGAAATTTGAAATCTAAAGACAAAATCTGTAATTGTTATCTTTCTGTAAAGCATAATCTGAGTAAACTGTGAGCCTTTACACTTAGTTTTTTAAAAGCTTTTCTACAAATATTTTCTGTTAAACTTTACTATTAGGGAGGTTCTTTTTTAAAAATTGTTACACAAGGGAGGTTCTTCTAACTAACATAAACCGTTCGAGCAACATGGAGTCCAACGTATCATCCTCCTAAGGAAGAAACCTCACACTGGGGAGAGGTGTCATACTGTTGCCAGGGAGTATAACCTTAGCTTAAGTGACCACTATCTCAAGCGGCTCTTAATCTCAATGTTATGGTGGCACATAGTTCTAGGTATGAGACCTTGGAATTATACCCAACTCGATGCTAAATACTACTCCCTTTAATTTTCTACTATCATCTCATTGGAAATCCACTTTAAAACTAGCATAGGGGTTTATTATAAAACCAGTTATGCACTTATCTAAATCAATCTGTAAATGAAGCTATTTTGCTTTCTGTAATCTGTAATAAATCTATAAAGTAGATTCCAAAACCTATCTGGTGATCAAAAGATCAAAGCTTTACTAAAAGTCTATAAATAATCTAATAATAGGATGCTTAAAGCATTATCTTTCTTGAAATAATAATATTCAATCTTAGGATAGTAACCCATGCTTAAATCTCATGTCAAAATATCATAATAATCATGCTTGATATTGAAAATAATGATAGTTCATCTCAAAATCTGTAAATTACTGCAATAGGCATGAAAATATGAAAATAGACATGCAATTCAACTTCTAAAACACTTGTAATCTCATAATCTTACAAATAGCAATAATGGGTATGAACTCTAATTCAAATCTCATGAATATTCATTCAAAATCCTATGAATTTGTAATTAAAAGCTTAGTTTTGGGCACAAGGATGGAAGAAGATCCTTGTTCATAAACCTCACATACCTTGATTGATGATTAGATGAAGAAACTTGAATTATTAATTCCTAATTGAGTTCTTAGAGATGGATTCTTTATTATCTAGCCTTTGGAATCCTCAATCTTAAGCTTTCTTGGAGAAACAATGGAGGATTTTGATTTCTTGGAGAAGAAGATTTAGAGCTCTAGGGTTTTTCTTTTGAAGAGAATGATGAATAATGAGCATAAAGTGCTAGGAATATGTTTAATTACTTGTTTTGGATGGATTTGGGTCTTAGGGATTGACCAAAATACCCCTATTAAACTCTAAGTCGTAATTGAAAAATGCAATATTTTTCTGAACTGGCAGGCCACCGCGATGCGCCACTAACTCGGTGGCTCACTCAAATTTGGATAATTGGGAACTGGGCAGACTCCGCAATGTGCCACCATCGTGGTGCCCCTTTGGAATGCTAATTTGGCCATTGGCGCAAAGTGGTAAGATCGCGTTGGGCTTCTAGATTTTGACAAATGGGAAAATGGACCGCTCCACGATGCACCAATATCACGGAGGTCCACTGGAATTGATGATTTTTATTTTTGCCTTCTACGAGATGCGTTGAGTGCCCAGGTGGCACTCTATCAACTAAAAGAATGTCATAACTTCTCAACCGCGTGTCGGATTTAGGCAAATTTGGTATCGATGGAAGGTTTATTCAATTTCCCATGCAATGGGAGGTCTAAATTTGTAAAATTCCATACGAAATAGATATTCTTCACTTTGGAAGCTATTTCTTAACATTTTAGGATCGAATTTAAGCTAGGAAAAGTGTGAGGTATTACAATATCTCCCCCTTGGGAACATTCGTCCGTGAATGTGGCTAGTAAAAATGAAACTACTGAGGAATCTGAGGCTATAAGCTATCATGCACAACTGCAATAAACTGAATGACTGAATCTCAATTAAAATAAGCTACTGAACTAATCTAAGAGTGCATGAATTCTCATGAAGATAACTATATAGCTGAATCTGAAACTAGAAAAAAACTGAATAAAGAAAAACTATTACCTTCAATTGAATCTGAGTTCATAGAGAAAAGATGTGGATACTTGGTACGCATGTCTGCTTCTGCTTCCCAAGTAGCACCCTTAACGGACTGATTTCACCGCAGAACTTTGACCAACGGAACTACTTTGTTCCTTAGTCTACGAATCTGATGATTAAGAATCTCTACTGGGACTTCTTCGTAAGAAAGTCTATTCTGAATATATGTGCTTTCTAGAGGAACTATAACGGATGAATTGTCCATGAACTTATTTAACAAGGACACATGGAATACTGGATGAACTGAGGATAAATCTGCGGGCAACTCAAGCTCATACGCCACCTTCCCAACATGACTCAAAATCCAGAAGGGACCAACATAATGGGGACTAAGATTCCCCTTTTTTCCAAGTCTCTTCACCCCTTTCATGGGTGAAACTTTCTAATACATAAGATTATCAACCTCAAACTCAAGATCGCTTCTTCTCATGCCAGCATAAGATTTCTGATGACTCTAGGCTGCTTTTAATCTCTCTCTAATCAATTGAACTTTCTCCATGGCCTCAAACATCATGTCTGGCCCAATCAAAGCAAACTCACCCACTTTGAACCAACCAACTGGCAATCTACATCTCCGTCTATAAAGAGCCTCAAATAGAGCCATCTAAATATTAGCATGATAACTATTCTTATAAGCGAACTCAATTAATGGCCATAGAGACTTGAAATTCTCCAAGTCTCCAATTGGTGCATCACTCAGCTAATGCACCACTTAAATAATATTTTGATCTCTTATGCGACTTAACTTTACAGCAAAGTGTCACCTAAGCGACACCAGGCTTTCCTAAGAGATTGTTGCTTAAGAGACTGCATATACATGACACTCGCGTGCCAGTCAGGTATCGTGTAAGTGATACCTTGTCGCTTAAGCGACCTGGTGATCACTTAAGCAATATTTGGGCAATATAAATTCCCTATTTTCATGATTTTTCACTATTTTTTAGACTTGGAGCTTGGGGTTTTGAATTTTTGGGTGATTTTTTTATTTTCAAGCTTGGGTAAGTTTCAAATCCCTATTTCAATTATTTTTCTTTGATTCTTGTCATTAAAAACTGATTTGAACTCGATTTCAAATATGTAATTTAGGAATTTTTACCTGAAAGGCCCAAATTTGTATTTCCTTGATCTAAACCCCAATTTTAACACATTTTTACTTGGATTTTCTCCTAGGAGTTCCTTTAGTCATGGCTAATATATTCTTGAACTAAAATTCTAATCTTTTTCTTCTTTTCAAAAGCCCATTTCGGGGTCTGTTTTGACCCTAATTTAAAAATGGGCAATATAAATATCGTTGGCTTTCTTTTGATGCATCGATTTTATACTTGTATATTTTAGTTGATTCGAGTCTGTTTGTGAGTAGAATTCTTTGCGGTAAGGGATTTTTCAACTTGTTTTTTTATTTGAGGTATGTTGTGACTTAACTTTCCTCAAACTGGGTTGGGTAGTTAATAATAATTTAAAAGTATGATATGGGTATGGAGTTGTATCATGGAAAAGGTGTTAATGTGATTATGTGCCTGAGTGAGGCCTATGTTGTTGTTATTTGGTTGTTTTGAGATATTATTTGTTATGTGTGACCGTGTGCGGTCTTAATGATGTTACTGGACTGTTGTTAATATATATGTGTGTGTGTGTACGTATGTGTGTGTGTGTTTGGTTGTACTTTTTTTATGGAAAAAGCCTAAATTTTAGGATTTATGTGGTATCAATGACATTTTACTTGCACATTTGGCTTGATGGTTTTTGGATTATATTGGTCATGGATGTTTGGTTGATTTGAGTGGATTTTTGGCTCACATAATTGGTATATTGGTTTGATATTAGAAATTATCATTTTGGTTGGTTGTGAGCATTATATCATCATATCATATTCATTCATGAAACATTGGTACCACCATGAAAATACTAAAAATACTAGCTTTTTTGACAAAAAATGTAGCATCTTTAGAAACCATCTATCGATGTATGTGTCAAATATGAGTTCTGAATATTGGTTTTAGAAATTGGTTGCATATGGGTTGATGAACCCCCCATGGGTCCTACCTCAGGAGCACAGCTTCGTAGGTGTGTATGAAGGTTGTGCGAAAACCTCATGCATCACATTATTATTATTATTATCATCATCATCATCATCTTCACTGCATTTCATTTATTGTGCTTATTCCATGTTGTATTTTTTTTTCTTGACTTGATATCTTTCCATTTGTCCTACTTTCTCGTACTTGTATTCGGTGTACGTGTATATTTGTGTTTCTTTCCCCTACCTGTATCTAGTATATGTGTATGTAGTAGAAATTTTAGTAGAGACAATGTGGGCTACTATTCAGGACATTTTCTGAATGCAGGTGGCGTGCCCATATTTTATATTTATATCTTTATTTTCTACTTTACTCAGTTGGCCTATGATACCTATTGAGTACAAGTGGACTGTACTCACCCATACTCTGCTCTTTCGGTGTAGATCCAGGTATGAGTGCATTGTACGGTAGCTGATTCAGGCAGTATCTGGAGTATATTTGAGGTAGTGGTCGATCTAGGCTCCGGAGCTGATCTATTACCTTTTCTTATTTATTTCATGTCTTGTTTTGTACTTTAAGACAAATTTTGGCATTCGAGATATATTCAGTAGTTATTATACAGTAACACCAGGTTTTGGGATATTGTATAGTATGTTTGATTATGTATTTTCTGCTTTTACAATATATGTGTGGTTCGAATCCATTCTAGAAGTTTTGCATTAGGTTTTAGCACTACTTTCAAATCTTATATCATTTTAGGTGATAGTCTTACTAGTCAAGGCTTGACGCGATAAGTTCCATCATGACCATTGGTTTTTGGGTCATGACAAATTTGTATTAGAGCAGCTAGGTTCATTGGTCTCGTTAGTGTAAGAATAAAATATCTAGTATTCTCTCGTGGATTGATACGGAGACGTCGGTATCTATCATTGAGAGACTATAATATATCTTTAGAAAACTTCCCTTATTTTGTTCCTTGTAGTATGGGTTTTTCCATGCCCTATATTCTAAACCGAGTCTTAATCTTTCTGCGTAGATGGTGAGGACTAGATCCCACAAGGCTAGAGGTGTGGACCATTATCTGAGGAGAGAGACCAGTTTAGGAGGCGAATTGTGAGTTGTAGATGGACTCAAGGTCGTAGGCATGAGGATTTTCCCCATCCGAAGATAGTATAAAATGACTCTCCCCTGAGCCTCAAGTTGAGCATGTTGGAGATATAAGGCCTAATCTGACCCCATAAAGTTCTTCTACCCTAGTCTTAGAGGGTTTACTAATGCGCTTGTTGGCCCATTTGGAGGGTTCTCCCTTGAGTGCACATGGTGTTCCTCCAGCTCCGAGTATTGTACCTCTATTTGTACCGGAGTCTACTTATGGTATTCCTCTGCTTTTGAGTGTGGATCCTCCAGTAGTACCGAAGTTTGTTGATGGTACTTTACAGACTTCAAGTGTTGTTCCTCCTTTTGTCCCGGTATTCGAATATGGTATTTTGAGATTTAGATCCATTTGGCCATGAAAATTTTTACTTTTTTCCGAAAAATTATTTCACTTTAGTGAAAGTGAAAACTGTATGTATTTGGCCATGAGAATTCCAAATACAACTCCAGAATTGTATTTGAAAAAGTGAAAACAAGTTTTACTTGTTTTCACTTTTTTTACTCATACTTCTCATACAAAATTTCAAAAATAACTTTAATTTATATTCATGTCCAAACACAGCTCCAACTTCAACTCCAAATCCAACACCAAAAAATTATAATTTTCATGGCTAAATGGGGCCTTAGAGTTCAACCATCATCTATGTTGCCTCCTAGGGTGGGATCTTAGCCAACTAGATTTACTATGGCCCATATTATTGCAAGTAAAATTATGTCTTCTGAGGATTAGAAGAGGTTGGTGAGATTTACTTGATTGGGTACTCCTAGGTTCAGTTGTGTGGTAAGCAAGGAAGCTTATAAGTTCTTGATTGATTGTTGGGAAAAGTTGTATAATCTTCGATTGCTTGAGTCGTATGGTATTGCTTACACTACTTACCGGTTGAGAGATGTATCCAAGGATTGGTGGAGGTCACTTGTTAGTTGAAGACCTCTTAGTTCTCCAAAGATGATTTAGAATTAGTATACTGAGGCCTTTTTGTATAGGTTTGTGCCTTTTAGTTTAAGAAATAAGAAGAGAGAAGAGTTTGATCACTTGAAGCAGGGCTCCATGATTGCTGTGGAGTATGAGACACTTTTTATGCTTTTTCTAGATATTCTTAAGCCAGTAATGCCACTAAGTCTGAGAGGATTCAAAAGTTTGTGAAAGGGTTGGGCATTTCTCTTCAGTTGGGTACTTCCCAGATGGTAGTGTATAGGGCATCATTTCAGAGTATAGTGGATTATTCTAAAATGATTGAGTCTATTTTTTAGCATATTAGGGAGTCGCCAAGAGCGTGCGCCATCAGGGCGAGTTCATAGGTCACACTCCTTAAGATAGAGATTCTAGAGAATTCCATAGGTATCATGGTAGACCAATGCATGCAAATTTACAGGGATCTAATAGTGGATCTTCTAGTTTAATGTCTTTGGGTGGTCATTCTAGTTCAGTCGTACCTCCTTCTATTGAGTTGGGCCATAAAGTGTGCTTTATATGTGATGAGGCTGACTATTTGGATAAGGATTCTCCTTGCCGTAATTTAGGCCTACTCTTATATCAGTAGTGAGAGGTAGAGGTTCTACTAGAGGTGCACAAGATAGAGGTAGTGGTGCCTGCGGTGGTGATCGTGGGGCTACTCATTCAGGTGGTGGACACATATGTGCTATCTGATCTTGGGTCAACTTTCTCCTATATGTCTACATATTTTACATTGGGCTTTGTTTCTGCTAATGAGCCTCTAGATGTATCTATTCGTGTATCTACCATCATAGAAGACTCCTTAGTGATGGATTAGGTGTACCAATTTTATGTTGTGGCCTTTGCTGGGTGTGAGACTTGGGTAGATCTGATTATCCTTGATATGGTAGATTTTGATGTCATATTAGGCATGGATTGGTTAGCTCCTTATCATGTTGTCCTAGATTGTTATTCTAAGACCATAACTTTAGCTTCGTTGGGTGTGCCAAGGATAGCTTGAAAGGATGTGCTTCATTTGGGTTCCAAGAGAGTTATATCATTTCTTCAGGCTTATCGTTTATTTGAGAGAGGATGTTTCTCTTAATTAGCACATATTTGTGATACTAGTGACGTTTTACCTCTTTCTTTGGATTTTGTTCTTTCTGCAGTAAGATCCATTTGATTAGCCTCATCTTCACATCTTTCTTATTGAACAAGTACCTAATTGTAACATGATCGGTATGGACTATTACCTTTGTCCCTACTAGATAAGCTCTAAATTTGACAAACACATATATTAGGGGCAACATCTCTTTCTTAGAGATAATGTAATTGATTTTTGCAACATTCAGTGTCTTTTTAGCATAGTAGATAGACTGAAAAAACTTCTCCTATTTTACCCCCAGCATTTCTCCCACAGCTATATCATTTGTATTACACATCAGCCCCTAGTCAGGAGCAACTAATATGGGAGCCTATGTCAATCTCTTCTTCAAATCCTCGAATGCTTTCAGACAGTCATCCCCAAACTTTTTCTTTACCTTTTTTTCCTGAAGCTTACACATCAGACTTGTTATCTTTGAGAAATCCTTTATGAACCTGCTATAAAATTTGTCATGCCTGAGGAAGTTGTTCACTCCTTTGATTGACACTAGGGGTGGAAACTTCTCTATTACTTCTAATATTTCCGGTCTACCTCCAACCCTATTTGCGACACTTTATGGCCAAGGATGATGCTTTCCATGACCAGAAAGAGACAGTTTTTCCAATTTAGTACCAAATTTGTTTCTTCGCACCTCTCCATTCTTCATCATTGCCTCCATTGTTGTTCCATCCTTTTTGAAAAAAAAATGCAAAATAAAAATTTTACACCATTTCTACTAGCTCGAAAAGCTTTCCAAATCAGCTCAATACCTTGTCATTGGATATATTTTAGTTGTTTAGAAGGCCTACACATACATTTTTCCATCCCAGTGCTTGGAGGGCAATGATTATATCAAAAGTCAGTCGATTCGTGTCTTTGTACGGGCGTATTGATACCAGTGATCGACCAGTCATCGACCATCTATAGGCCTAAGCCTTGATCTATTATCGACTTGTGGGGTTTATTATGGCAGTAGCTGAGGTAGTTGTCGTAGGTGGTAATTATATGGGTGCGTGGAGGAGGATCCCAACTATTAGAGATGGAAATCATCTACAAAGGATACATCACCTATCCCACTGCATCGCAATGGATCATACGACGACATGGTTTGAAGCATAATTGAGAGCGGAGAATTAGAATGTGAGCCAAAGAATATTATGATTAGGTATTTAATGAATGGGCAGGGTAAAATACATCCCACATTCATAAATAATGATCAGCATGTGTCGTTATATATATTGGATGTCGTTGCCGATGGTCTAGGCCATTATTGAGGATAAATATTGTTGTGGGCTCTCTGACAATCTCGCCACCACAGCTGACAATCGACGAACATGATTCATTTAAAGATAAGAGTTTGGATGCTCATCCAATGGATTCAGAAGATGATTCAATGGAATTGGAAGATTCAATTTTCTCGGAAGAAAGGGGAGAAGAGTAAGAATTGACAGCACAAACTAACCACACCTTCTCCGACGAAACTAATTTTTAGGTAAATCAAACATTTAGTCATAGAAAGGAGCTAAAATTGTTGTTGGATATAGCAGCTGCGAGAAATTTATTTGATATGCTACGTTGAAAAGTTGCAGCAAATTCTTCAAGGTGAAATATGTTTGTCCTAGCTGCGGGTGGATGTTACGGGTGAAGAAGTATGAATGCATGCAAAGATTCATTATCTATAAAGACGTCGACGATCATAATTGCGGCATCGAATACGCCACCCGATGCTATAGGAAAATCTCATCTAAAGTCATTGCATCACTGTGTGTGAACATGTATCGCGAAGGAAAGGGTCCGGACACTAGCAAGTTTTGGAGGATCGTGTTCAGGAACTTGAAAGTAGACCAAGATATTGGAAATATTGGCTAGGGGGTGATTGCCAAAGAAATGGTTCGAGGGATAGCGGAGCTCGCTTTTTCGTACATGATCGACGCTCTTAATGTAGGCACTACCTATTCCATCATGGTAAACAAGGTCGATTGTAGATTTATGTACTACTTTTTATCGTTGGGACCTTGCATTAGGGGATTCGCACATATGAGGAAGGTTATTATAGTCGACGACACTTATTTATATGGCAAGTACGAGGGGGTGCTGCTAAGCGTGGTTGCACAGGATACGGAGAACCATATTTATCCTATCGCCTTTTGCATTGTTGACAAGGAGAACGATGTGTCTTGGATCTTCTTCTTTGAAAAGTTAAAGTCTATTGTGGTCGATGGACCGGATTTGTGCTTTATCTCTGATAGGCACAAGAGCATCGCCAATGGCATCACGAAGGCATACAACCATGCTCATCACGGGTACTGCATGAGGCACCTAGGTGAAAATCTTTGGGTAAATTACCACTGCGGATAAAACCTCTATCTATTCTACAATGCGGCAAAGGCATATTCTCCCGAGGAGTTTAGCGACCATTTTGTCGAATTCAAGAACTACTATCTCGACGAAGCCTTTTTCCTCAAGCATAAGCTTGGTTTTGAAAAATGGAGCAGGGCATATTTCTCCGGCAACAGGTTTGACGTGATGACCACAAATATTGCCAAGTCGGTGAACACTATGTTGATTAATGAAAAAGGAGTACCCCATGGAATCAATATTCAATTTGATTGCCAAGAGGTTTGGTGAAATATTTAGGGAGAGACGTGCCTACATCATCAAATGTAAGGATAAAAAATTTGTTTCCACTGCCGAAAGATCTTAAGAGATAATTTGAGCAAGGACAACTCCTTCTATGTAGAGAACATAAGCGGGGGCTAAAGGTAATACACTGTGTTTGGAAGTGGCTCTATGGCCAAAGTCGACCTATGGGAAAGGTCTTGTTCATGCAGGAAGTTTGACCTGGTCAAAATACCATGCGATCACGTGATGGCCGCTTTGCGATCAATGCACGGTGATGATTATGGTTTGAGTGTCTATGATTACTCTTCACCCCTGTATAAAGTGGAAGAGTACCTCCTTGCCTATTCGGAATCAATTAATGTTGTCTCTTTGGAGTACGAATGGTGTGTGCCACAAGAATTGCTAGACGTGAACATTATTCCACCACTCGTGTCCTACATATGTCATTATGGAAATCCAGCTATTTTTAGGACGTCACGCACTGATTGGAATCCAAGTCGAAAATTCTTTAACTATGCAGTTGGAAAGGATAATGGCGGATGCTCTTTTTTTAATTGGCTTGATGAAGACTCACTGACGAGCAGCCCATCGACATCAAATTTTTGAGGTTCTTCCAAGTTTTACATACTCTAAAGGATTCGGGAATCTGAAGAAAATTAAGATCTACTCATGACATTGCTAAAAGAATCCAAAGAGAAAAGGGATTACATTGAAATGATTGCTAAAAGAAGTCGAAATGGAGAGGGATCAAGTAAAGAAAAGGCTAATTTTGGCTGAGGAAAAAAAGAAAGGCCTAAAAAATTTATTGTATGGTTTGTTACTGTTGTTGACTTTCTGGAAAGGTATAATAGGGATATAGAAAACTGAATAAATAGACGTAAGGTTTCTTAAATCAATCCTGGGTGTAATCTATAATTAATAGAGAATTATGTCTGTCTTTTATCATCGACCTCTGTAAACCATGATAGTTTCAGTAAGTAAATTCATGATTTACTCAATCGATAGTATGTTAAGTCTATCTATTATAGAGAATAACTTCTATTATGTTTCCAATCAACTATTATAAATTAGGACAATAGCTGAACTGGTACTGCAATGCAACCAGTTGTTTAATATAATGAGACAATGGAATAATTGAACATTATTTCATCAGTAAATGCCATCATTGACATGTCAAATATATGTAATTCAATTATCCATAAAGAGCAAATCACTAAAAAAACTTGTGAAATATATGTAATTCAATTATCACTAAAGAACAAATCACTTAAAAAAATAAATCATTAAGAAAGTTGTTTGTCCCAAATCCATAAAGCTACTTGTTTTCTTGATTGAGTTCTGCAACAATTCCCATCACATATACTTCTTTTTCTTCCTATTTTTTCTCCTCTTCTTCAACTTCTTTCTTCTCATTTTCCTTCTCTTCTTCTTCTACTGATTTCTTTTCTTCTTCAATATTTTCAATCTCCTGTTCGACCATAGATTCTTCTTCAACTGCCTAATCATTTTTGTCTTCTTCTTCTTCTTCTGATTTCTTTTCACCATCTTCTTTTGTTTTCTCCTTATTTTTTTCTTCTGCTTCAGCTTTTATCTCCTCATCTATTTCTTTTTCTTCTTCTTCCTCTTCATCTGCTGCATTCTCCTCTTTCGTTTCTTCTTCTTTCTTCTTTTCTTTACCTTTTTTATCTATTGCAGTCATGTCCATCACTACGACTACAAGTTTTTCGAGGTTTACTTAATGTCGGCTAAGAGGGGGGCTATCGAGGTACACTATATTATTTTGAAAGAATTACTAAACATATGCAATAAAATTAAATTGGAAGAGAAAAAAATAAATTAATTTACCTTCTTCTTGTTGCTTCTTCTTATTCTTATCGATTCTCCGCAGCCTCTCATCTCTAACAAAAGAAGTAATATCCAGTAGACTTTTCTCGTGCAACGCAACGCGGTCAGGCATGTCATAGTTATTAGAAGCGTCTGGTGAATTTTTGTGTCCACTTGAACCAGCATGATCACAAGCGTGTGGTGGACTTGAAACATAATAGTGGTCACCCAAATTTTCATCTTTGTTCGTGACCTCTGCTGATGAAGTAAGGATAGTCATGCCTTTTAGCTGCACCTTCAACGCATCGATGAACGTATCCTTAACTTTGTCCGTGTATGGCTTAAAAGTTTTCATGTATCACTGCTCCATCTCACAAACAGTAGGGGTAAGGTACGAGTGCACAATCTACCAAAAAATAAAAATAAATTTCAAGACATTCACTAATATAATATTAGTATCATATCATAGTAAGTATAATTTTACCTTTGTGTTGTTTCCTTTGTACTTAAACGGGTCGGCTTCCATTATGTTATCGCTCTTCGACGTGTGCCATGGAAGAAGATAAGGAATGGGAATGGAAGAATCCAATGACTTTCCAACGTACCTTCCTAGATGAGGAAAGTCCTCATATATCCAAACCTATAATCAATAGAAACACAAGTAAGTCTACAATGTCTATGTATTACTCAATAAATATATAGGAGTCTATAATAAATCAATAGGTTGGTTGATTATAAGTACCAGAAACTCCCAAGGAAAGCCAAATAATGCATACGATGCATTATTATTCTTAACAAAGGCTTCTTTCTACTTGGTCAGATTAGTCTTCTTTTTCAGATAGCTCAAGGTCAGCTCGAAGGACTCTTTTCCCTATGGATACCCCTCGAAGAATTCTAAATCAGCCGCCATCTTGATGTAGTCCGAATCTATCTTCTTTGACGGGTTCTTTTCCAGCAGCATTGCGTGCACAAACTGATGTTAGGCGTATTTACACTCCTAAAGTACCTTAATTAACCCATATTTTAGCTAAGTTTTAAGGACAAAATATATAATTCCTGTACTTTTAGTCCTTTTTCCTGTAAGTGAGCTAACCAACGTGATTAGCAAGTTTTCAGGTATAAATAATGAAGATTTCAGTATTTTATGGACTGGTTGATGCCAAAGGAAGCTTCACGTAAGAAGGAAGGCAGCTTTTGGAAGCCTATGGACTAAAAGTGATGCATGGAGAACTTATCCCGAGCAAAAACAGCATTTCTAAAGACTTGGGGGATCAGCAGTAACTTAGTAGGATTAGGACAAGTATGCAGTAACCCATTAGGACTAGGACAAGGACAAAAACCCTATTTCAATAGGACTAGGATATGGATGTTATATAAACCCTATTTTGCTGAAACTTTTCAGCATTCTATTCTTATCCCCCTTTCTATTCTTTCCCTTCTTCAAAAATTCATTTTCAAACATTATTCTTCATCTATTCGACTTTTAATTTTCACGACAAGAGAAACACTACTAGCAAGGAAATCACGCCACAAGTGACACCAAAACATACTTCACGTGAGATTGTTATTATGTTGGTATGATGATAATGTCTATTGTGTTTTCCGTTGCACTCATGAGTAGCTAAACTTCTCTGTTAGGGTTATGGAAGCCTTATGATATACTATCTATTGCTATGAGTTTGTGAATTCTTTATACGTATGCTGCTTATATCATTACTCTCTTAATCTTAATTGAATTCTTGAGGTTGCAAACATATAGAATACGCCAGTATAGCATTAAATTGTTCGAAAGAAAAGTTACATTTCTGGAAAAGAGAGAATGACAAAGAAATAGGGCTACCAACCCCTGTTTAAAAGTTAGTGCCGTAACTGGATTAACCTCTTGGAGAATTCGTACCATTAGATACGCTTTAAGCTCGAAAGAGTTAAAGTGAGATAATCTGTGATGGTCGAAAGACGCTAGGATTTACCATAGAATACGAATCTCTATAAGCGCATGCATGTCGGAATTCCGCATAACTCATAGCCAATAGATACATAGAACTCATAAGGTGGACATAACCCTAACTTACAATTCTCATTGATTAAAATCTTACTAAACATTCCATTTTTACTTTGCTATTTTGATAATTTTACTTCACGCATAAAATCCCCCCTTTTTCCGCAGAACTTTCACCAAAAGTCTACTAATCGTTGCATACTTAGTGACCAAGTATTCCCTGTGGGATTCGACACCCAACCCAGTTGGGTTCTATATTTGACAACGACTGCTTACACTCTTATGAGAGCTGTAGTTTGAGCGTTATCAAATTTTGGCGCCGTTGCCGGGGAATACGGTTGTCAACTAAGTTTGTGATAATTACTAGACCCTTTGGTCAAAGATTCTTGTACTTTACTTTTAGTTGTTGTTTTTGTTTTCTGCAGGTTTTTGTTCAGTGCATGCCAAATACTCAAAGTTCAGGACAACCATTATTACCCATAAACCCTGAACCACAACTTATTGGAAGGATGGATGCACAACATGACACTGAGAGAAGGGCTGCTGAACATGAGCAGGCTAGACTAGCTGCATTGGCCGCTGCCCAAGTACATCAACAGAATATTGATAACCCTGGGCGGATAACAAATCCTGACGATGGGACCTAGGTGATGACAAGCTACTAAACCCTAGGCGTGATGCTGAGGCGGTGACACCTGCAAATAGAAGAGATCGTCAAGCCAGATTTAGGCCTGAACGCCTCGCTATGCAGATGCCTTCCGATGATGATGATGACGACCTGGACAGAGCTGGTGCCACTGGAGCTATTATTCCTCCACCCTTGGCACCTGGAGCCAAGTTCAATATCACCAGCACCATGATTCAGTTGTTGCAGCTAAAGGGCTTATTTGGTGGACTTACAGGTGATGATCCGAATATGCATCTGGTTAACTTTATCTCTATATGCAAGTTATTCAACAATCCAGGCATTGGGCGGAATGCAATTCGGCTGCGCTTATTTCCATTGTCTCTATCTGGGGAGGCAACTCTATGGTTGAACGGGCTGACTCCTGATTCTATCACTAATTGGAGGCAATTGAAAGACGCTTTCCTAGAAAGATTCTTTCCGCCATACAAGAGAGCACAATTGATAGATGAAATCAGCAACTTTCGACAGCTACCAACTGAATCTCTCCACGAAACATGGGAGAGATTCAAGAAAAAGCTTATGAGATGCCCAAACCATCATATGACCAATGTCCACTTAATGGAGATATTATACAGATTCTTAAATTCGGTAACTAAGCCAGTGGTGGATAATGCGGCTGGAGGATCATTTATGGACCTCACCTTTATTCAGGCAAGCGATATGCTAGACCGTATGACAAAGCAAAGTAGAGTTTGGCATACCAGGGATTCAGACGTAGCAAGCTCTACTATATCTATTGGCATGACTGCAGAACAAAGGCGAAGAGAGGAGGAACGCGATCAAGATATGGCGCACATAAAAACACAGATGGATCTTCTTACCAAGCACTTATTATCAGGGAAGACCGAAAAAGTCAAAGCAGTTGCATCAAAAGGAAGAGATGAATCCGATTCTGAAGAAGAAGCTAACTACTTGAATAATCAGGGGGGTTTCCGAGGCAATGCCCAAGGAAACCAAGGTCTGAACTATTATGAAAAATTGGGAAACAAGGACCGTGATCAAGGTAGTTGGAAGAACAAGACTGACAGGAGTGGTTTGTATGTTCCTCCTGGAAGATGTGACGCCGCTGCATCTGGTTCTGGAAATATGTCCATGGAAGATATGATGGCTAAGCTGTTGAAAGGAGTGGAGGCAACCAGCACGGGAGCTACTGAGGTAATAAATGATTTATCCTCAATGAAGTAATTGGTTGACTCCCATTCTACTGCAATAAAACAGCTGGAGTAACAATTGAGTCAACTATCAGCGACAATCAACCAAAGAAAAACTGGCACTTTACCTAGTGACACTGTGCAAAATCCAAGGAATGATGGATCATGCAGGGCTATTACTACCAAGAGCGGTAAGGTGTTAAACAATCCGTCTAAAGGCAAACAGGTGGTTGATGATATAGAGGAGATTGTTATTGACGCAGATTGTGATGATTCTATAGAAGCTAAAAATCAGAAGGAGCGTGTTCATGAGAAAACTATTCCTCTTCCACCCCCACTTTTTCCTCAGAGATTGAAGAAAAAGGCTGATGACACACCTGAAAAGGCTGATAATCGGAAGTAAGATAAAAAGAAAGTGGTAGAGAAAATTCATGACGATGTTGAAGCAACTGACTATTAATGTTCCTTTGGTGGAGGCGCTGGAACAGATGCCTGGGTACGCTAAATTCATGAAGGACCTTTTAACAAAGAAGCGGGCAGTAAGCTATGAGCCGGCAGATAATATTCATCATTGCAGTGCAATTGCCACAAGGTCCTTAGTACAGAAGAAGGCAGGCCCTGGTGCTTTCACTATTTCTTACACGGTTGGATCTATGAATTTTTCTAAGGCATTGTGCGATTTGGGAGAAAGCATCAATTTGATGCCACTATCCGTCTACAGAAAGTTGGGGTTGGGCGACCCTACACCAACCAATATGTGGCTCGTGATGGAAGATAGGTCGGTAAAATGACCTGTTGGTATCTTAAATGATGTGCTGGTGAAGGTTTCCACCTTCATATTTACTGCAGACTTTGTTATTTTGGATTGCGAGGTGGATTCTGAAGTTCCCATAATCTTGGGACGCCCTTTCCTCACAACAGGGAGTGCGCTTATTGATTTGAGAGCTAATGAGCTTTTATTTTGGTTGAATGACGAAGTGGTACGTTTTGATGTATGCAAAGCAATAAAGCAGCCCAGCGATATGAATGTGTTCTCTGTAGATGATGCTTATTCTGAGGATGAAAAAGAATTATCTGTAGAGACGCAGCTTACTGTTGAGCCAATATCTGATGTGCTTTCGAATTGTGAGCATGAGGATGTTGAAGAATATGAAGAAACCATTTGTGCTCTAACAGGAATAAAGTCCTATTCTCATGCCCCTAAGAAGCTGGAACATGATCCTAAGAATCGACCTTCACCAACAGTGAAGACTTCCATTGAAGAGCCACTAGTGCTAGAATCAGAAGAGCTCCCCAGTCACCCAAGGTATGCATTCTTGGGAAGTGAAAATACACTTTCGGAGAGTGTTGTGGCTGATTTAGGTGAACAGCACGTAGAGGCTCTTATCTCTGCTTTGAAGAGGTATAAGAGAGCTATGGGTTGGACTATTGATGATATAATTGGTATCCCTCCTGGGATATGTACGCACGAGATTCATCGCAAAGGAGATTGCATGCCCACAAGTAAGCACCAGTGTCGTCTGAATCCATTCAGAAAATGATGCACTATCTATCTCGATGAAGTCTAAGTAATCGAGATAGCTATGTCGTGCCGCGATAATAAATAAAGAGCTTGGTGGGAGGCAACCCATCGTTTTTAATTGTTTTTGTTTTCCTAGGATTTTGTCGAGCCACGACCAAAACTAAGGCGCTTGATGGGAGGCAACCCATCGTTCTAATCGTTTTTTTTGTTTTTGAGTAAGTGTAGGTGCAAGACGTATAAAGGAGGATCTTGGTCTCAAATTTTAATTTGAAAGTGAGCAATGTTAAAGGTGGTAAGTGAGTAATGAAGGAGTAAAAAGCTTTCGGTTAGGCATTGCCTATACAAATCTAGGCAATAGACAAGGCAAGGCCTATGTAAATATAGGCAATGGACAAGGCAAGGCCTATGCTATGGCCTTTGGTCTCTGAATCTAGAATGCCATAGCATAGGCGCCGCCTAATCCTAAGCCTTTGGTCCAACAATGCCATAGCATAGGCGCCGCCTATGCCAATGCCTTTGGTCTCTGAATCTACAATGCCATAGCATAGGCGCCGCCTATGCTCAACTAGGCAATGCATTAGGTGCCGCCTTTGCCTCCCAAATCTCTCAAAAATTTTATTTTTGCTCATCTAACCTTGCAAGATCATCTTCAAAGTTCAACTCCAAGTAGAATGGCCTCCAAAAGAACGATAGGGAAAACAAAAAGTGTCCACCTCACAGAAAGGTCAGAAAAGAGGAAGAAAAGAGCAAGCTGAATCCTCCTCGCTACAAATACCTCGACGCACTTTTGGCATCAAGTGGGGTACAATTTGAGGAAACTCTGAGGATGAAGACTCTGATGATGATTCCGATGCAGGGGGTATGACCCAGACATAGAGGATGAGTCCGACTAATCAGGTTCTTCTTATTTATTTTTCACTGAGGGCAGTGTGTCCCGTCTAAGTGTGGGGTGCTGGTATTTGTATGTTGTATTTCTTTACCTACCTACATTTATTTATGTTTTCTTTGTTTTCATTAGTCGTAGATTTTTTTTTAGATTTTGCATGAAATTGTTCTGATAGGCTGCATGGTATTATGACAAGAGCTTGTGTTAAAATCGTTACTATTGAGTCGCTTAGGCTCCAAGTATGACTCACTGTGTGATAATTATGTGGTTTAATTCATCCATCTGTTGGGTCAAGGGTCTATACTGCTCCAAATAAATTTGACCATGTGCCTTGTGTATGTGAGATTATACTATATTCTGTGTTTGTGACTGATGCTAGAACTTGCCCGGTGTGTATGTAAAGCAAAATAAAGAGTGTGAGTTTAGGAGATTATTTAGGCATTTCTTTGGCAGCCTATTATTGTTTACCTTCTTTTTATCTACCCATGGACATTATCCTAGATAACCCCTTTTTGAGCCTTTAAGCCATTTTCTTTGACAGCCTCATATGTAAGCCTAATCCATTTTTTAAGACCATAATTTGATCCAAATTCCTAAGTGCTTTAAATTGTAAAGTCATGTGACAAAATAAGAGGAAATTGGGTAAGAGTGACGCCTTAGAGTGTATTGGTACTTGAATTTGTTATGAAAAAAAGTGGCTATCATAGAGGTGTGTTATAAAAAAAAGAGAAGAAAAGAAAAAGAAATAGAAAAACAAAAAGATAAATTGTGTTTATGATCAAATAAAAAGATAGTTATGTTTGAATGTCAAAATAAGTTAAAAAGGGGTGGTAGATGAAAGAAAGGTAGCAGAGTTTTTTAAAAGAGAGAAATTAATGACATAACGTAGTGTATTAAAATGCTTAGGAACATAGTCACTATTTCTGGCCAAAATAGTCCTACCCGTCCCTTAGCCTACATTACAACCTGTAAAATACCTATTTGATCCTAAGCTTAGCATTCTGATATTAGTGGAACATTACACTAAGGGCAAGCCTATGGTCATCAGTTACAACACATGAATTCTTTGTGAGAGTGAGAGCAAGGAGATACCCATGTTCCGAAAAATGCAATATTTGTGAATGATTATGGGTAAGATCTTATGTGAGACACACATGGTTGATGAGTTTTGGGTAGTTCTGTATGATTCTTTGTGCCTTAACTTGTGGATACGAATTAACCATCATCACGAGTCTATATTGGAGGTTGAATTGTTTCTAGTAGTTATCAGAAAACTATTCTTTGTTAATCATTCCTGTGCCTGTCTTGATGAATATTCTGTGCTGTTACTGTGAAACCCAAAGTAGATGTTTATATGGACATGATATTTTGTTCGAGGACGAACAAAGCTTTAAGTGTGGGGTGTTGATGTTAGGCATATTTACACGCCTAAAGCACCTTAATTCACCCATATTTTAGCTAAGTTTTAAGGACAAAATATATAATTCCTGCACTTTTAGTCCTTTTTCCTGTAAGTGAGCTAACCAACGTGATTAGCAAGTTTTCAGGTATAAATGATGAAGATTTCAGCATTTTATGGACTGGTTGACGCCAAAGGAAGCTTCACGTAAGAAGGAAGGCAGCTTTTGGAAGCCTATGGACTAAAAGTGATGCATGGAGAACTTATCCTGAGCAAAAACAGCATTTCTAAAGACTTGGGGGATCAGTAGTAACTTAGTAGGATTAGGAAAAGTATGCAGTAACCCAGTAGGACTAGGACAAGGATAAAAACCCTATTTCAATAGGACTAGGATATGGATGTTATATAAACCCTATTTTGCTGAAACTTTTCAGCATTCTCTTCTTATCCCCCTTTCTATTCTTTCCCTTCTTTAAAAATTCGTTTTCAAACATTATTCTTCATCTATTCGACTTTTAATTTTCATGACAAGAGAAACGCTACTAGAAAGGAAATCACGCCACAAGTGACACCAAAACATACTTCACGTGAGATTGTTATTATTTTGGTATGATGATAATGTCTCTTGTGTTTTCCGTTGCACTCATGAGTAGATAAACTTCTCTGTTAGGGTTATGGAAGCCTTATGATATACTATCTATTGCTATGAGTTTGTGAATTCTTTATACGTATGCTGCTTATATCATTACTCTCTTCATCTTAATTGAATTCTTGTAGTTGCAAACATATAGAATACGCCAGTATAGCATTAACTTGTTCGAAAGAAAAGTTACATTTCTGGAAAAAAGAGAATGACAAGGAAATAGGGCTACCAACCCCTGTTTAAAAGTTAGTGCCGTAACTGGATTAACCTCTTGGAGAATTCGTACCATTAGATACGCTTTAAGCTCGAAAGAGTTAAAGTGAGATAATCTGTGATGGTCGAAAGACGCTAGGATTTACCATAGAATATGAATCTCTATAAGCGCATGCATGTCGGAATTCCGCATAACTCATAGCGAATAGATACGTAGAACTCATAAGGTGGACATAACCCTAACTTACAATTTTCATTGATTAAAATCTTACTAAACATTCCATTTTTACTTTGCTATTTTGATAATTTTACTTCACGCATAAAATCCCCCCTTTTTTCCGCAGAACTTTCACCAAAAGTCTACTAATCGTTGCATACTTAGTGACCAAGTATTCCCTGTGGAATTCGACACCCAACCCAGTTGGTTTCTATATTTGACAATGACTGCTTACACTCTTATGAGAGCTGTAGTTTGAGCGTTATCAAATTTTGGCGCCGTTGCTGGGGAATACGGTTGTCAACAAAGTTTGTGATAATTACTAGACCCTTTGGTCAAAGATTCTCGTACTTTACTTTTAGTTGTTGTTTTTGTTTTCTGTACATTTTTGTTCAGTGCACGCAAAATACTCGAAGTTCGGGACAACCATTATTACCCATAAACCCTGAACCGCAACTTATTGGAAGGATGGATGCACAATATGACACTGAGAGAAGGGCTGCTCAACAGGAGCAGGCTAGACTAGCTGCGTTGGCCGCTGCCCAAGTACATCAACAGAATATTGATAACCCTGGGCGGACAACAAATCCTGACGATGAGGACCTAGGTGATGACGAGCTACTAAACCCTAGGCGTGATGCTGAGGTGGTGACACCTGCAAATAGAAGATATCGTCAAGCCAGATTTAGGCCTGAACGCCACGCTATGCAGATGCCTTTCGATGATGATGATGACGACCTGGACGGAGCTGGTGCCACTGGAGCTATTATTCCTCCACCCTTGGCACCTGGAGCCAAGTTTAATATCACCAGCACCATGATTCAGTTGTTGTAGCTAAAGGACTCATTTGGTGGACTTGCAGGTGATGATCCGAATATGCATCTAATCAACTTTATCTCTACATGCAAGTTATTCGACAATCCAGGCGTTGGGCAGAATGCAATTCAGCTGACTCCTGATTCTATCACTAATTGGAGGCAATTGACAGACGCTTTCCTAGAAAGATTCTTTCCGTCATCCAAGAGAGCACAATTGAGAGATGAAATCAGCAACTTTTGACAGCTACCAACTGAATCTCTCCACGAAACATGAGAGAGATTCAAGAAAAAGCTTATGAGATGCCCAAACCATCATATGACCAATGTCCACTTGATAGAGATATTATACAGACTCTTAAATTCGGTAACTAAGCCAGTAGTAGATAATGCGGCTGGAGGATCATTTATGGACCTCACCTTTAATCAGGCAAGCGATATGCTAGACCGTATGACAAAGCAAAGTAAAGCTTGGCATACCAGGGATTCAGATGTATCAAGCTCTACTATATCTATTGGCATGACTGCAGAACAAAGGCGAAGAGAGGAGGAACGCGATCAAGATATGGCGCACATAAAAACACAGATGGATCTTCTTACCAAGCACTTATTATCAGGGAAGACCGAAAAAGTCAAAGCAGTTGCATCAAAAGGAAGAGATGAATCCGATTCTGAAGAAGAAGCTAACTACTTGAATAATCAGGAGGGTTTCTGAGGCAATGCCCAAGGAAACCAAAGTCGGAACTATTATGATAAATCGGGAAACAAGGACCGTGATCAAGGTAGTTGGAAGAACAAGACTGATAGGAGTGGTTTGTATGTTCCTCCTGGAAGATGTGACGCCGCTGCATCTGGTTCTGGAAGTATGTCCATGGAAGATATGATGGCTAAGCTGTTGAAAGGAGTGGAGGCAACCAGCACGGGAGCTACTGAGGTAATAAATGATTTGTCCTCAATGAAGCAATTGGTTGACTCACATTCTACTGCAATAAAACAGCTGGAGCAACAATTGAGTCAACTATCAGCGACAATCAACCAAAGAAAAGCTGGCACTTTACCTAGTGACACTGTGCAAAATCCAAGGAATGATGGATCGTGCAGGGCTATTACTACCAAGAGCGGTAAGGTGTTAGACAATTCGTCTAAAGGCAAGCAGGTGGTTGATGATATAGAGGAGATTATTATTGACGCAGATTGTGATGATTCTATAGAAGCTAAAAATCAGAAGGAGCACGTTCATGAGAAAACTATTCCTCTTCCACCCCCACCTTTTCCTCAGAGATTGAAGAAAAAGGCTGATGACACACCTGAAAAGGCTGATAATCGGAACCAAGATAAAAAGGAAGTGATGGAGAAAATAATTCCCCTTCCACCACCACCTTTTCCGCAGAGACTGAAGAAGAAGGCGGATGATACAAGGTTCAATAAATTCATGACGATGTTGAAGCAGCTCTCTATTAATGTTCCTTTGGTGGAGGCGCTGGAACAGATGCCTGGGTACGCTAAATTCATGAAGGACCTTTTAACAAAGAAGCGGGCAGTAAGCTATGAGCCGGCAGATAATATTCATCATTGCAGTGCAATTGCCACAAGGTCCTTAGTACAAAAGAAGGCAGACCCTAGTGCTTTCACTGTTTCTTGCACGGTTGGATCTATGAATTTTTCTAAGGCATTGTGCGATTTGGGAGCAAGCATTAATTTGATGCCACTATCCGTCTACAGAAAGTTGGGGCTGGGCGACCCTACACCAACCAATATGCGGCTCGTGATGGCAGATAGGTCGGTAAAATGACCTGTTGGTATCTTAAATGATGTGTTGGTGAAGGTTTCCACCTTCATCTTTCCTGCACACTTTGTTATTTTGGATTGCGAGGTGGATTCTGAAGTTCCCATAATCTTGGGACGCCCTTTCCTCACAACAGGGAGTGCGCTTATTGATTTGAGAGCTAATGAGCTTTTATTTCGGTTGAATGACGAAGTGGTCCGTTTTGATGTATGCAAAGCAATGAAGCAGCCCAGCGGTATGAATGTGTTCTCTATAGATGATGCTTATTATGAGGATGAAAAAGAATTATCTGTAGAGACGCAACTTACTGTTGAGTCAATATCTGATGTTCTTTCGAATTGTGAACATGAGGATGTTGAAGAATATAAAGAAACCATTTGTGCTCTAACAGGAATAAAGTCCTATTCTCATGCCCCTAAGAAGCTGGAACTTGATCCTAAGAATCGACCTTCACCAACAGTGAAGACTTCCATTGAAGAGCCACCAGTGCTAGAATCAGAAGAGCTCCCCAGTCACCCAAGGTATGCGTTCTTGGGAAGTGAAAATACACTTCCGGTGAGTGTTGTGGCTGATTTAGGTGAACAGCACGTAGAGGCTCTCATCTCTACTTTGAAGAGGTATAAGAGAGCTATGAGTTGGACTATTGATGATATAATTGGTATCCCTCCTGGGATATGTACGCACGAGATTCATCGCAAAGGAGATTGCATGCCCACAAGTAAGCACCAGCGTCGTCTGAATCCATTCAGAAAATGATGCACTATCTATCTCGATGAAGTCTAAGTAATTGAGATAGCTATGTCGTGCCGTGACCATAAATCAAGCGCTTGGTGGGAGGCAACCCATCGTTTTTAATTATTTTTGTTTTCCTAGGATTTTGTCGAGCCACGACCAAAACTAAGGCGCTTGATGGGAGGCAACCCATCGTTCTAATCGTTTTTGTTATTTTTGAGTAAGTGTAGGTGCAAGACGTATAAAGGAAGAGCTTGGTCTCAAATTTTGATTTGAAAGTGAGCAATGTTAAAGGTGGTAAGTGAGTAATGAAGGAGCAAAAGGCTTTCGGTTAGGCATTGCCAATACAAATCTAGGCAATAGACAAGGCAAGGCCTATGTAAATCTAGGCAATGGACAAGGCAAGGCCTATGCTATGGCCTTTGGTCTCTGAATCTAGAATGCCATAGCATAGGTACCGTCTATGCCAAAGCCTTTGGTCCAACAATGCCATAGCATAGGCGCCGCCTATGCCAATGCCTTTGGTCTCTGAATCTACAATGCCATAGCATATGCGCCGCCTATGCTCAACTAGGCAATGCATTAGGTGCCGCCTTTGCCTCCCAAATCTCTCAAAACTTTTATTTTTGCTCATCTAACCTTGCAAGATCATCTTCCGAGTTCAACACCATGTAGAATGGCCTCAAAAAGGACGACAAGGAAAACAAAAAGTGTCCACCTCACAGAAAGGTCAGAAAAGAGGAAGAAAAGAGCAAGCTGAATCCTCCTCGCTACAAATACCTCGACGCACTTTTGGCATCAAGTGGGGTACAATTTGAGGAAACTCTGAGGATGAAGACTCTGATGATGATTCCGATGCAGGGGGTATGACCCCAGACATAGAGGATGAGTCTGACTAATCAGGTTCTTCTTATTTATTTTCCACTGAGGGCAGTGTGTCCCGTCTAAGTGTGGGGTGCTGGTATTTGTATGCTGTATTTCTTTGCCTACCTACATTTATTTATGTTTTCTTTGATTTCATTAGTCGTAGATTTTTTTTTAGATTTTGCATGAAAGTGTTCTGATAGGCTGCATGGTATTATGACAAGAGCTTGTATTAAAATCGTTACTATTGAGACGCTTAGGCTCCAAGTATGACTCACTGTGTGATAATTATGTGGTTTAATTCATCCATCTGTTGGGTCAAGGGTCTATACTGCTCCCAATAAAGTTGACCATGTGCCTTGTGTGTGTGAGATTATACTATATTCTGTGTTTGTGACTGATGCTAGAACTTGCCCGGTGTGTATGTAAAGCAAAATAAAGAGTGTGAGTTTAGGAGATTATTTAGGCATTTCTTTGGCAGCCTATTATTGTTTACCTTCTTTTTATCTACCCATGGACATTATCCTAGATAACCCCCTTTTGAGCCTTTAAGCCATTTTCTTTGACAGCCTCATATGTAAGCCTAATCCATTTTTTTAAGACCATAATTTGATCCAAATTCCTAAGTGCTTTAAATTGTAAAGTCATGTGACAAAATAGGAAGAAATTGGGTAAGAGTGAAGCCTTAGAGTGTATTGGTACTTGAATTTGTTATGAAAAAAGTGGCTATCATAGAGGTGTGTTATAAAAAAAAGAGAAGAAAAGAAAAAGAAATAGAAAATCAAATAGATAAATTGTGTTTATGATCAAATAAAAAGATAGTTATGTTTGAATGTCAAAATAAGGTAAAAAGGGGTGGTAGATGAAAGAAAGGTAGCAGAGTTGTTTAAAAGAGAGAAATTAATGACATAACGTAGTGTATTAAAGCGCTTAGGAACATAGTCACTATTTCTGGCCAAAATAGTCCTACCCGTCCCTTAGCCTACATGACAACCTGTAAAAGACCTATTTGATCCTAAGCTTAGCATTCTGATATTAGTGGAACATTACAGTAATGGCAAGCCTATGGTCATCAGTTACAACACATGAATTCTTTGTGAGAGTAAGAGCAAGGAGATACCCATGTTCCGAAAAATGCAATATTTATGAGTGATTATGGGTAAGATCTATGTGAGACACACATGGTTGATGAGTTTTGGGTAGTTCTGTATGATTCTTTGTTCCTTAACTTGTGGATACGAATTAACCATCATCACGAGTCTATATTGGAGGTTGAATTGTTTCTAGTAGTTATCAGAAAACTACTCTTTGTTAATCATTCCTGTGCCTGTCTTGATGAATATTCTGTGTTGTTACTGTGAAACCCAAAGTAGATGTTTATATGGACATGATATTTTGTTCGAGGACGAACAAAGCTTTAAGTGTAGGGTGTTGATATTAGGCGTATTTACACGCCTAAAGCACCTTAATTCACCCATATTTTAGCTAAGTTTTAAGGACAAAATATATAATTCTTGCACTTTTAGTCCTTTTTCCTATAAGTGAGCTAACCAACGTGATTATCAAGTTTTCAGGTATAAATGATGAAGATTTCAGCATTTTATGGACTGGTTGACGCCAAAGGAAGCTTCACGTAAGAAGGAAGGCAGCTTTTGGAAGCCTATGGACTAAAAGTGATGCATGGAGAACTTATCCCGAGCAAAAACAGCATTTCTAAAGACTTGGGGGATCAACAGTAACTTAGTAGGATTAGGACAAGTATGCAGTAACCCAATAGGACTAGGACAAGGATAAAAACCCTATTTCAATAGGACTAGGATATGGATGTTATATAAACCCTATTTTGCTGAAACTTTTCAGCATTCTCTTCTTATCCCCCTTTCTATTCTTTCCCTTCTTCAAAAATTCATTTTCAAACATTATTCTTCATCTATTCGACTTTTAATTTTCACGACAAGAGAAACGCTACTAGCAAGGAAATCACCCCACAAGTGACACCAAAACATACTTCACGTGAGATTGTTATTATTTTGGTATGATGATAATGTCTATTGTGTTTTCCGTTGCACTCATGAGTAGCTGAACTTCTCTGTTAGGGTTATGGAAGCCTTATGATATACTATCTATTGCTATGAGTTTGTGAATTCTTTATACGTATGCTGCTTATATCATTACTCTCTTCATCTTAATTGAATTCTTGTGGTTGCAAACATATAGAATACGCCAGTATAGCATTAACTTGTTCGAAAGAAAAGTTACATGTTTGTAAAAGAGAGAATGACAAGGAAATAGGGCTACCAACCCCTGTTTAAAAGTTAGTGCCGTAACTGGATTAACCTCTTGGAGAATTCGTACCATTAGATACGCTTTAAGCTCGAAAGAGTTAAAGTGAGATAATCTGTGATGGTCGAAAGACGCTAGGATTTACCATAGAATACGAATCTCTATAAGCGCATGCATGTCAGAATTCCGCATAACTCATATCCAATAGATACGTAGAACTCATAAGGTGGACATAACCCTAACTTACAATTCTCATTGATTAAAATCTTACTAAACATTCCATTTTTACTTTGCTATTTTGATAATGTTACTTTATGCATAAAATCCCCCCTTTTTCCGCAGAACTTTCACCAAAAGTCTACTAATCGTTGCATACTTAGTGACCAAGTATTCCCTGTGGGATTCGACACCCAACCCAGTTGGGTTCTATATTTGACAACGACCGCTTACACTCTTACGAGAGCTGTAGTTTGAGCGTTATCACAAACCAAACAAAAGCACACTTCAACTTTTGTTGATTATTCAGCCTATTACCTTTCATCGGTCTTATCAACTTTACAGCAGTAATGCTCTTGTTCTTCGTCACCTTAAAATGAAAACTTTCTCAATTTTGAAGGACTTTGTTTATTTTTGATTCATGGGGATATGCTGAACAAATCAGCCCCATAATCAATGTAAATTCCTTTAAACCAAAACAAGTTGGCTTACCGTTCACACAAAACCAAATTTTATGCAGTTTTATTAAATTTTTTATATGCCACAGTAACATATAATAAACCATCTGTCCATTAAACTTAAAATTTTTCAGAATATGCCTCAAGTGTCCAAAACATGTCTTCTTAAAATCACAATACAACTTTTTTTCAACAAGAACCCGTCTAAACTCTCGATACACGACCATTCTTTCTCTCATAGAAATATTTTCAGGAAAATATCCAAGCTCATCCATCCAGGTTGTTAGGCCGTATGACTCAATGGAGATATATCACACATAAATTGGCAAGGATAGGGGATCCTCCTCTCCGTCTCTGATATCTCTCTTATCCTCACCGTCCCCACTATTAGTTTCACTTTCTTCTTCACTTTCTCCCTCACCTTTACCTTCACTATCCTTAGCATCCTCACTCTCGTGTGTACTACTTTCATCATATTCAAAAATATCAACAAGGATTCTTGATTCGATTTCCGACTCTGATTCATCGACTACGGGTTTTTTTCTCTTGGAAGTTCTCAAAACTTCTTCAGATTTTTGCTTCCTGCTGGTAGAAGCAGTGAAAGCAGTCCTTTTAACTACTCTATGAACTCTTCTCACCATTTATGATCTACAGCGAAAAGTAAATCTATAGTGGTCGATTTATCGACCACTAGTCTATTAAAAAAATGAACAAATGCAATAAAAATAAATTTGCAGTGGTCAATCTATCGACCACTGGTCTATTAAGAAAAATGGAAAAAACGTCTCACATCAAACATACAATTCAAGTTCCAACATTGGCAGTGCAATTCATAACAACAAGAACACTATTAAAATGGGTCCAATTCAATACAAAAAATTCAAAATCAAACGCAATATAACTACAAAAAATTTTAAAAATTCTAATCATTATCCAAAGCAAAACCCGATTAAACATGCAAAATCGACAATGTTAACTAAAAACACTCAAATTTTGACTAATTCAACTAAGAACAATGCAATTTTTGTTAAAATTGAAGAACCCCAACACAAAGCGCCATCGAAAAAAATTAGTAAAATAGATCTAGAACTGATTGGGGAAGAAAATTACACTTATCTAAGAAAGAGAAATTCAAAAATTTCGCCTGAGAAAACAAGAATCAACCGAATTGTTTTGTTTGAAAAAATAGGAACCAAAACGGGAGAAGGAAGGTTTTAAGGAGGGAGAAATATATAGCTGAAAATATTAAATGATTTTAATGTAAATATTTTGAAAATGAAAAAATATAAAGGGATCATGTGGTAGTTTTTAAAAAGTTGTATTTTTTCCCCAAGTTTTAAAAATGTTAAAGGAACCCATGACCCCACAACCCTGACCTACTTCTTACCTTTTTTCAAGACCTAACCCTAAAAAATAAATCAAAAAGAAAATTGGTGTCTATGAATCAAAATAAATTTTGAAAGTGGGTAGGAATCAAAAAATTCTCAAGAATTATCCCATGCATGGGAGCTATTCAAAATGTTATTGCTTAGTTGTCATGATCGTCATCAGGACCTAAAGGTCCAGCATATACATATATTTATTAAGAGTTTAGATATTCATTTGAAACCATATTTAGATTCAGATACAGATGGATAGACACTAAAGAAGACATATATTGAGATGGCGCTACTTTTAAACATGTTAACGACCAGTAATCTTGAGAGGACTTGTGTGTCCAGTAGAGGTGCAATGCAAAAGGTAATAGGGGTGCTAGATATTGGATGAGTGACTTGTATACAAGCACAAAGTGCAACTATGGACAACAATTTTAGCCAGCTGAACATATTCGGATGGATGAGGCACATGTGTAAGCTCAAGTTTAGCTAATTTAACAAGCTCAGTTATTGTGTGAAGTGGTGGAGGTGATCTTTTATAGATATGTATAGAGAAAACCCAAAGTCCATACATTTTATGGGCACGCAAGTAGAGGTATGGATAATCAAAATTTTGAGAATAGTTATTACCCCAATTAGAGGAAGCTCCTAAATTTCTCACGGGGTGACATCTAGGACCAAAACCAGTAGTCCATAAGGCCAACAATATGAAGGTAAATTGCAATAAGTAACATAGGAGGATAGCCTTGGTGGATTCAGACTAGGTATGCGTGCCTAAAAACTATATTGAATATCAAAAATAGTACAATATGCAACATAGTTGTTGTGGGTAAATTGCTCTGGCAAATAGCTGTGTAAAATGTGTCTTTTTGGGTCAGGTGGATCCATGGGATTTATATGAAAAATGTTGAACATATATGGGATCACCAAATGCCAACTGACTGTAGTTAGTATTAGAAGATACTAACTATACTGAAGCCTCCAATGTATCACTGGTATCAAAGGGCAAAATATATATATGCTTACTTATAATGGGGTTTACTCTATTTCTAGTAGTTATAATGCATAGATGGGGTCACATGTGAGATTGCAGAAAGCTGATTTGATTTGGTCTAGATCGTGCAGCCTAAGCATAAATTTATCTCGTGGTTTGAAAATAGGAAAAGGTTGCTTACAAAAGAGAGGATGCAGAAAATGAATATTCATTTTTGTAGACTTAACTTGTTGTATGTGTGATGTAGGTGCTATGGAAACTAAAATCCATTTCTTTACTAATGTAGGAAGGTGAGTTGAGAAGGAGTTTAATCAACTAGTCAGTAATACCTCTACAATAGCTAGGAGTACAACAACAATTACACAAGATACAGAGGAAGCATTAACCAAAGATGATGAATGAGCTAGCTACTTCCTTATGGGGTGCTATGGTTTATAACATCTAGAAAGCTAAGAACTGGAAAGTGTTTAGAAGTACTATTTATTAGAAGTAGTTTGTTATAGAATTGGTCCAAAAAGATATGAGATGTAAAGTAAAGGCATGAAACATTCAAAGAGAATAAATAAGTGTACGGATCTAATTCACAATATTTGTAGATAGTGGTGATGTTGTGGTGTTTTTCGTTTTTTGATCCCTAGCGCACTGTTCAATGTGTTCCTATGTGATCTCTCTTTGTATATTCTTTGTTATCAATGGTAAGTTTTCACAGTTAGTAAAAAAAAAGTAGGGTATTGCATATTATAGGGACATCTTGATGAGATTAAAAAGGTGTTTAAGAAATTAGGGGATGACCAGCAAGAGAAATCAGTAGTTAAGAAAATTCATAACTTGAAAATCTGGTCTAAGGATATGGGCGAGAGAGTACTAGAGAAAATGGTTGATGAAAAAATTAAGAAGAAGACCACTAAGGTGCAAAACTTGTCAAGCATCCTACACTGGTAGCTATCGGACCTCATCCTTCATTCCTACAGAGGCTAAAGAAATAGAAAAAAGGAGGAAACATTCTCAAAGTTGTTAAATATATTGAACAAGGTAAATATTAATATACCTCTTACTGATATATTGTAAGGAATTTTGCAATATGCATAGTATGTAAAGGATATATTGGCCAATAAGAGGAAATTTTCAGAGTATGATACAATAGCAATGACAAGACAATGCTATTCTTGGATTCAGAATGCATAATTAATAAAGCTAAAAGATGTAGGAAATTCCACTATCTAAATATCCATTGGGAAATAGTTGATAGTGTTGCCAAAAACACACGCACAAAAGTGTATGTGATTTTGAAAGAAATATATAATTATAAGAAATCAGATATTATCGATCCCATGACCCATGTGGACTTAATTGCTGAAAATTTTCTAACTATTTCTACTATAATTATTACAACAAATGTTGTCCAATTTTAAGAGAAATATTTGATTGTAGAACTATTTAATTACTAGTAATGCAAGTAATGATATTTAGATATAAGATTTTGTTCATAGAGTTATTAAGATCTTGGGTTATGTCACATCATACATTACATACATTGCTTAATCATTATTAAAATATCTATTGATTCACTAAATTATAGGGTTAATAGTATGATCATGGTCTCTCCTAACACCTAATCATCTAGCTTAATTAGCCTTCTTACTACTAAATCATTGAGTGGAGATAGTTGAACTAATTCAAATGAAAATAAGTTGTCATCATGTATTTTACCCAAGTATGCAATCTAGGCCCATCCCATCCTAGATACTAACTCATCATTAAATAAACCCTACTCATGTAATTCATGTTCTATTTTTAGTTTCTATTTCTCAAAGTAATGACTTGATTTTTGGTGATTTTTGTGAATTATCTATTTCTGTGTGATTTGACCATTTTACCCCTCTCTGTGGTTGTTTTGTGGTATTTCTGAGATGTGGGGATGATTAGCATGATTCCCAATATATTTTGGTGTGATTTGTTCGAGTTTGTGATTTTTGGTGGTTAAAAAGGCGTATTAGTTGACTTTGGTCAACATTTCTTATTTGTGTGTTTGTAATACCCTGTATTTCACAAGCTTAACTTAACTCTCAGTTCATGAGTTATCCAATATAAAATTGTTGAAATGCTCATTATTTTTCAGTTTAGAGCCTGCAATTGCGTAGGAAATTGAATCAACTTTCCAATAATATAAAATTCGCCTAAATCCGATAACCGAGTAAGTAGTTATACCTATTTTAAGTTTTAGTCGTTAAACATCGTAATTTAGGCCAGTAGCACATCACGGAGTAAGCCAAAATGGTAATTGTCAATTTTCAGTGAGGTATTGTGATACCGCGCATCGCGCAAAAACTTCTTTTCACATTTGTCAATTTTCAGTGAGCCAATACGATTGTACCACATCGCGTCAAACTTTTGGGTTCCATCCAGTATTTCAACGCAATTCCACCGTGTCGCGCCACTAGCCACATTCCCAGCTGTCATTTTCCAGTGGCTAGGCGCGATAGCGGCACATTGCGCTAGGGCCTAAAATCGGATTTTTCAGTACGAATTTTTAAGTCATTCTCAGGGCTAAATGGGTATTTTTTCCATGGTCCTAATCAGTCTAAACATGAAATTTACCCCCTAAATAACCCATTATCTCATTATTTATTCACTTTATTCAAAGATTAAGTCATTCTCTCTCAAAAGGGCTAAACCTAGCTTCAAGAAATAAGACCAAAAATTAAGAGTCTCTCCAAGAACCTTCAAGAATTAACAAATTAAGGTATGTTAGGTGTTCATCTGTTGGTTCCTTTCACCCATAGAGTCCAGAATCTGTTTACAAAATACAAAATTGTTGAATTATGAACTTCCATGCTTGAATTGAATTGAATTCATGTTCATGTTATTGTTGGATTTTAGTCCATGATTAAATTACATGTTTTTATGAAATAAATCATTGTATGTGTTGAATTACATGATCTTCGTAATAAACCCTTCAATTTGCAAGTTGATTGATGTAGCTATGATAATTATATATTTTGATTATTGTATAACCTAATCATACTCCCCATATGTTTGATAAAATTCCTATGTGAATGAAATAGTGCCATTATAACATGATAGCATGTATTCCCCATTTATTTATAAGTAGATGCATTACAAGTGTTTGATTAAATGCCTCTATGAGTGAACTATGGACAAGTATACATTGTTATGATTTTCAAAAGTATATTATGCTTTATTTTTCATGTTATCGAGTCCTGGGGGTATTATTTAATACCCGAAAATTTAGCTATGTGCCTAGAGCCAGTATCAGTTATAGAATCTCAGTCAGGTCACGACGAGTAGTACTCTAAGTCAGTTACAGAACTCAGTAGAACTTAGTCAGTTACCGAACTTAGGAAAACTTAGTAAGATTAGTATCATTCCAGTCCAGTTCAGTATACTCAGTTTAGTGTCTTTTAGTTGGGAGTAGGATTCAGCACTGAGTGAACCCAAGGAAGGGGCTCACCTACCAGTAGAGGTTGTGATCTCTAGAAGCAATCCTTGCATTCTAGAACTACGTAGCCTGAGTAGGTTGAGACATCAAACCTGCCAGTTGAGGGTTGATAAGATGTTTTAACCTGTCAGATGAGGGTTCCACCATTCTCATTAGACTACCTACCAGATAAGAGTAACTCTTTAGTGTCTTTACTCATGGCACGGTACTGACACCCTTCCAACTGGGGTCACAGGTTGGACCCCAACTCAGTTATCTTATCTTATTTGGGGTATGTCAGTTAGATGATTACCTCTCACAGTCTCTGTTTCAGTCTTCAGAACAAAACTCAGTTCAGTTCTCCAGAATCAGGACTGCCAGATACAGTCAACCAGTATTAGTAAATCAGTTATCAGTAACTTCATATATTAGTTACTCAGTATCAGAATTCAGGACGTAGCATCAGATAAGCTTAGTAAAAGTATTCATTTATATGCACATTAGTGCATACTCAGGCTTTACACAAGTATCAGTTATTTATGTACTCTCATATTCAGTTACTCTATATCATACAGTCAGTTATTGTTCAAGCATATGAACACTTGCATTCAGCCAGTACATTCCACATACTGATGCATACTCTTTATTTGCGCTATGATGTCTCATATCATAGGTTCGGATGCTTAGGTTCTCGACCGCACATAGATAGACTCAGATTCAACCAGCAGAAGTAGATTAGTAGTGAGTCCTTATTCTTCAAGGATATTCTTTTATTTAATTATTGTAGTAGATTTAGTATTTTAGTAGATGGAGTTAGTTAGGGGATTGTCCCTTCAACTCCACTTTCAGACAGTTTCAGTTAGAGGCTTTTCAAACTAGTTTTCAGACAGTGTTTAGTTTTACAAATTGTTATTTCAGTTGATACACTTTAGCAATATTTATAGATTTTGAACCTTATGGCATTTTATCCTATTTTCTCCATTTACTACATTATCATCTTTTAGTGCTCACAATAGATATCAGTCATGGGTTAGCTTATGGTCCTTCAGGGTTGTAAGCACCGTGTAGTATTTGGGGTATAGACTCGGGGCGTTACAAACTTGGTATCAGTGCCTAAGGTTCAACAGTGTCCTAGAAAGTTTGAAAGCCACATCTAGTAGAGTCTTGTGCATGGGTGTGTAGCGCGCCACACTTATAAACTGGAGGCTATGAGATACTTTAGGAAATAGTTTCCCTTATTTCAGTATTAATATCATGCGTGTGAGCATGACCTCAAGTTAAAATATCAGTTTAATTTATTTCCTCCTTTTCATTTACAAAACATGCCTCCCAAAAGAACTAACGAAAGGAGAATCAAAAATCAGTCAGCACCTCATCTCGTTCAGGTAGATCCCCTAGACGAGCATGTCTCCCATGCAAAATTTAGAGCTGCATTCACTACTCTATCCAACTCCGTAACAGCTCAGAATGAACGGCCAGTTGTTGTTCCTGCCAATCCAGTAGCTAATACTGTTGCATCTAGGATTTAGAACTTTACCTGAATGAATCCTCCCCTATTGTCAGGATCTAAGCCAGAAGAGGATCCATAGGAGTTCCTTGATCAGGTTCAAGTAGCCGCCTATCAGCTATAAGATGTGGCTTATGCACGGTTTAAGTAGTAGAAGGTAAACAGGGGCACAGATTCAGAGCCCATAAAATGGGAAGAGTTTGCTACTGCTTTCCTAGAGAGATTCTTTCCCTTAGAGCTTAGAGAAGCCAAGGTGTTAGATTTTATCAACCTCATGCAGGGTAGTATGAGTGTGAAAGAGTATTTCCTCAAGTTTACTTAGTTATCCAGGTATGCTCCCCATGTAGTAGTAAATAATAGGTCCATAATGAGCAACTTCATATATAGGGTGTTAGATAATATGGCAAAAAAGTACAGAACAACGATATTGATTAAGGAGATGGATATATCCAGGCTCATGGTCCATGCTCAGCAGATAGAAGAGGCTAAGATCAGAGAGAGAGAGAGGGGTAGAATAAAAAAGCTAGAATAGGTAGCTTTAATTTTAATTAGCCTAGGTCAGAGGGCGGTAACCGTTCCCAGTTTTATCTAAAATCTTTAGTTCCATCTCCGTCCTCAGTCAGTTCTCCAGTACCTAAGTTTAGAAATGGTAACAACGATAGGGTGCCAGGCTCTAAATCTCAAGGTAGTGTCAGTAGTGCTCAAACAAATTCTCTTTGTTAGACATGTGGCACAAACCACAAGGGTATCTACGGAGCTGGCAGTGATGTTTGTTTCGGGTGTGGCAAGCTAAGCCATAGAGTTAAAGATTATCCTTAGTTAGGTTCTCAGGGTCATCATACTCGTTCTTCAGCTCAGTCAGGTCGCTCAAATTAGCAGGGTGCCGCTTCCAGTGCCACCAGTGGGCAACGCCCAAACAGGCTTTATGCACTTCAATCCAGACTAGATCAGGAAAATTCTCCTGATGTGGTCACTGGTACGTTACAGATCTTCCATTTACATGTGTATGCCTTTCGAGATCCAGGAGCTTCTTTATCTTTCATAACTCCTTATATAGCCGTTAACTTCGGAGTCAGTTCAGAAATCCTAGCAGAGTTTTTCTTAGTTTCTACCCCAGTGGGTAAATCTATCATAACCCGATGAGTATACAAGGACTATCTGATTATGATATCTCAGAAAGTTACTTTAGCAGACCTTGTGGAGCTAGAGATGGTATATTTTAATGCCATTCTCGACATAGATTGGCTCCATTCATGCTATGCCTCATTTAATTGTAAAAACAGAAAAGTTCATTTTTAGTTTCCAAATGAACCAGTCCTTAAATGGAGGGGTTGTACCACAGCACTTAAGGGTTAGTTGATTTCATACCTTAAAGCAAGAAAAATGATATCCAAGAGATGTATCTACCATCTTATGTGAGCTAAAGACTCCAACTCAAAAACTCTAACTCTTGAGTCATTTCAGTAGTAAATAAACTCTCAGATATATTTCCCAAAGATCTTCCTAGAGTTCCTTCCATTAGGGAAATAGACTTCAGAATAGACCTTTTTTCATATACTCAGCCTATATCTATTCCTCCATACAGAATGACACCATTAGAACTCAGAGAGTTAAAAGAGGAGTTAAAAGATCTCTTAGATAAGGGATTCATCAGACCCAGTATTTCCTCGTAGGGCACACCAGTCTTATTCGTGTGTAAGAAAGACGGTTCTCTTACAATATGTATAGACTACCATCAGTTGAAAAAAGTCACAATCAAGAACAGATATCCACTTCCCAGAATCGATGACTTATTTGACCAACTTCAGGGCGCCAATTACTTTTCGAAGATAGACCCTAGATCAGGCTATCATCAGCTCATAGTCAGAGAATGTGACATTTCAAAAATAGCTTTTAGAACCCGATATGGTCACTTTGAGTTTCTAGTCATGTCCTTTCGTATTACTAATGACCCATCAATTTTCATAGACTTAATAAATCACGTGTTCAAATAGTACTTAGACATGTTCGTTATAGTCTTCATCGATGACATTTTTGTCTATTCTCATGGTGAGAATGATCATGTAAATCACCTCAAAATCATACTTCAAACTCTCAGAACTCATCAGTTGTTCACCAAATTTAGTAAGTGCAAATTTTGGCTAAGGTAAGTAGCATTCCTTTGTCATGGCATTAGAGTTAATCCTCAAAAGACCAAAGTGGTGAGAAAATGGCCTAGACCTATCTCTCCATCGGATATTAGGAGTTTCTTAGGTTTAGATGGCTATTATCATTGGTTAGTTGAAGGGTTTTCATCTATTTCATCCCCCGTGTCTAGATTGCATTAGAAGAAAGTCCGATTTCAGTGGTCATATTCCTGTGAGAAGAGTTTTCAGAAGCTGAAGACTCAACTCACCTCAGCCCTAGTTTTAACTCTACCAAATGGTTCAGATAGGTTTGTTGTGTACTGTGATACATATATAGTAGGTTTGGGTTGTGTCCTTATGCAGAAAGGTAAGGTTATAGCCTACACTTCTAGACAGCTAAAGCCCCATGAGAAGAATTATTCGACTCATGATATTGAGTTAGCAGTTGTAGTATTTGCCTTAAATATTTAGAGGTATTATTTGTATGGGGTGCATGTAGATGTGTTCACGGATCACAAAAGCCTTCAGTATGTGTTCTCTCAAAAATATTTGAATTTACATCAGAGAAGGTGGTTAGAATTATTGAAAGATTATGACATGAGTGTTCTTTATCATCTGAGAAAGGCCAATATAGTGGTTGATGCTCTCAGTAGACTGTCTATAGGCAGTGTTGCTCACGTTGAGGACAGTAAGAAAAAGTTAGTTCAGGAAGTTCATCAGCTTACTCTACTATGCGTCTGCTTAGTTGATTCAGTAGAAGGTAGTGTGTGGGTTCAGAATAGTTTTGAATCCTCTCTTGTTTCTGAGGTGAAGAAAAAGCAGGATAGAGATCTCTATCTAGTTAAGCTAAAAGAGTCAGTCAGAGATCAGAAAGTAGAGCTTTTCTCCCAAGGGGGATACATTGTATTGCGTTGCCAAGGTCAGCTATGTATGCCAGGTGTAGACGACTTAAGGCAATGAATTCTTGCAGAAGCGCATGGTGCGCGTTACTCTATTCATCCAGGGGCCACTAAGATGTACCACGATCTGCGGGAGATCTATTGATGGAGTGAGATAAAGAGGGATATTGCAGAGTTTATAGCTAAGTGCTCAACATGCCAAAAAGTTAAGATTAAGCATAAAAAACCTAGTGGGTCCATACAGGAGTTCAGTATTCCCACATGGAAATGGTAAGAAGTGAAATAGACTTTGTGATGGGTTTGCCTCGTACTTATTATTAGCATGATTCTATATGGGTTATCGTAGATAGGATGAGCAAATTAGATCATTTTATGCCAGTTCATACTTCCTATTCAGCCGAGGACTATGCCAAACTCTATATCAGAGAGTTGGTCAGGTTACACAGAGTTATAGTATCCATTATCTCAGATAGAGGTACCCAGTTTACCTCTTATTTTTGGAAAGTATTCCAAAAGGGTCTTGGTACCAAAGTTCACCTCAGTACAGACTTCCACTCTCAGAAAGATGGTCAAGCAGAAAGGACCATTCAGACGCTAGAAGATATTCTAAGAGCATGCGTTGTCAATGTTAAGGGTAGTTGGGATGACCACTTTCCTTTGATCGAGTTTGCATACAATAACAGTTATTATTCTAGTATTCAGATGGCTCTGTTTGAAGCTCTCTATAGTAGGATATGTAGATCTCTGATTGGTTGGTTTGAGGTAGGTGAGGCCATAATTGTAGGGGCCCACCTAGTGTTCGATGCCTTAGAGAAGGTTCAGTTAATCAGAGAAAAACTTAGGGCTGCCCAGAACCGACAGAAATCATATATAGATATGATGAGAAAGGATCTCGAGTTTGAGATCGGTGATTTTGTATTCCTAAAAATCTATCCCGTGAAAGCAATAAAGAGGTTCGACAAGAAGGGAAAGCTCAGTCCCCAATATGTCAATCCTTATAGAATTCTCAGTCATTTCAGAAAGGTTGCTTATGAGCTTGATTTACCTTCAGATATAGCCTCAGTGTATCCAGTATTCTACATCTCCTTGATAAAGAAATGCATTGGTGACCCAGCAGTTATAGTTCCCTTAGAGGACATAAATATTTAGAATGATCTCTCTTTCAAAGAGGTTCCAGTCTAGATCCTTAATCATCAGATTCATAGACTGGGGAAGAAAAAAGTTCCCTTAGTCAAAGTCCTTTGGCAGAACCAGTCCTTAGAGGGAGCTACTTGGGAAGCAGAAGCAGTTATGCGGACCAAGTATCTTCACCTCTTCTTTATAACCTCAGATCCAACTTAAGGCTACATTCTTTCTTAGCTTTACTCGGTTCCATGTTCAGCTATAATTATAACTTGGTATCCATTACCATTACATATTCAGTCATGCATTCATAAATCAGTTCGGTCATGTACTCATGCATCAGATATGCATGTTCAGAATGAAAACCCGTCTTGTTAGTAGCTTCAGTCATAAATTCCATGCATCAGATATGCATGTTCAATGTAAGAGCTCAGTTTGTCAGTAGTTCATTCATGTACTTATGCATCATATATGCATGTTTAGAGTGTAAACTCAGTCTATCAGTGTCTTAACTTAATCAGTCTCATTCGAGGACGAATGCTTCCAAGAGGGAAATATTGTAATACCTTTTATTTCGCAATCTTAACTTAACTCTTAGTTCATGAGTTATACAATATAAAATTATTGAAATACCTACTATTTTTCATTTTAGATCCTGTAATTGTGTAGGAAATTGAATCAGCTTTCTAACAATATAAAATTAGCCTAAACTGATAATTGGATAAGAAGTTATGGCTATTTTAAGTTTTAGTCGTTAAACATCGTAATTCAGGCCAGTAGCACATCATAGAGTAAGCCAAAATGGCAATTGTCAGTTTCCAGTGAGGTACCACAATATCGGCTCTTTGCGCCAAAGCTCATTTTCACATTTGTCAATTTTCAGTGAGCCAATGCGATTGTACTACGTCGCACCCAGCTTCAAGGTCCTATCCAATATTTCAAAATGATTCCACCACGTTGCGCCACTAGTACATTCCAAGTTGTCATTTTCCAATGGCTTGGAGCGATAGCGGCGCATCGCGCTAGGGCCCAAAATTGGGTTTTTCAGTATGAATGTTAAGTCATTCTCAGGGGTAAATTGTTATTTTTCCACGGCCCTAATCAGTCTAAACATGAAATTTACCACTAAAGAACCCATTATCTCGTCATTTATTCACTTTATTCAAAGATTAAGTCATTCTCTCTCAAAAGGGGCTAAACCCTAGCTTCAAGAAACAAGGGCAAAAATCAAGAGTCTCTCCACGAACCTTTTAGAATTAACAAATTAAGGTATGGTAGGTGTTCATCTATGGGTTCTTTTCACCCATAGAGTCCATGAATCCATTTTCAAAATACATGATTGTTGAATTATGAACTCCCATTCTTGAATTGAATTGAATTCATGTTCATGTTATTGTTGGATTTCAGTCGAGGATTAAATTACATATTTTTATGGAATAAATCATTATATGTGTTGAATTACATGATCTTCATGATAAACCCTTCAATTTGCAAGTTGATTGATGTAGCTATGATAACATATATTTTGATTATTGTATAACCTAAGCATGCTCCCCACGTGTTTGATAAAATTCCTATGTGAATGAAATAATGTCATTATAACATGATAGCATGTATTCCTCATTCATGTATAAGTAGATGCATTACAAGTGTTTGATTAAATGCCCCTATGAGAACTATGGACAAGTATACATTGTTATAATTTTCAAAAGTATAGTATGCTTTACTTTTCATGCTATCGAGTTCTGGGGGTATTTAATACCTGACAATTTAGCTATGTTCCTAGATTTAGTCAGTTACAGAATCTCAGTCATGTCACGATTAGTAGTACTCTCAGTCAGTTATAGAACTCAGTCAGTTACCGAACTCAGGAAAACTCAATAAGCTCAGTATCAGTCCAGTCCAGTTCGGTATACTCAGTTCAATGTCTTTTAGTTGGGAGTAGGATTCAACACCGAGTGAATCCAAGGATGGGGGATCACCTACCAGTAGAGGGTGTTATCTCTAGAAGCAATCCTTACATTCCAGAACTACATAGCCAGTGTAGGTTGAGATATTAAAACTGACAGTTGAGTGTTGATGAGGTGTTTTAACCTATCAGATGAGGGTTCCACTATTCTCATTAGAGTACCTACCAGATGAGGGTAACTCTTTAGTGTCTTTACCCATGGAGCGGTACAGATACCCTTCCAACTAGGGTCACAGGTTACACCCTAAATTAGTTATCTTATCTTATTTGGGGCATGTCAATTAGATGATTACCTCCCACAGTCTCTGTTTCAAACTTTAGAATAGAACTCAATTTAGTTCTATAGAATCAGGACTGTCAGATACAGATAACCAATATCAGTAACTTGAGATATCAATAACTTCAGATATCAGTTACTCAACATCAGAACTCAAGACTTAGCTTCAGACAAGCTTAGTCACAGTATCTATTTGTATACATATTAGTGCATACTCAGGATTTACAGTAGTATTGGTTATTCAAGTACTCTCATGTTCAGTTACTCTATATCATACAGTCAGTTATTGTTCATGCATATGAACCCTTGAATTCATCCTTACCTCTTCTAGCATGCAAATACATTCCATATACTGATACATACTCTTTTTTTGCGCTATGATGTCTCATATCATAGGTTCGGATTCTCAGGTTCCCGACTGCGCATAAATAGACTCAGATTCATCCAGCAATAGTAGATTAGTAGTGAGTCCTTATTATTTGAGGATATTCTTTTATTTCATTATTTCAGTAGATTCAGTATTTCAGTAGATGGTGCTTGTTGGGGGATTGTCCCATCAACTCCACTTTCAGACAGTTTCAGTTAAAGGCTTTTCAGACTAGTTTTTAGACTGTGTTCAATTTTATAGATTGTTATTTCAGTTGATACACTATAGCAGTATTTACAGATTTTGAACCTTATGGCATTTCAGCCTATTTTCCATATTTATTACTGTATCATGTTTCAGTGCTCATAGCAGATATCAGTCATGGTTTTGCTTATAGTTCTTCAGGGTCGTAAGCACCGTGTAGCATTCGGGGTACAGACTCAGGGCATTACAGTGTTGGAAGGTAAAACAAACAGTGCCAGTAGATTCGGAATATCAATTTTAAGTTGGTAACATGGTTGGTTTCAGTTTTCAAAATTTGTATCTCATTTTTATCTATCATTTAAAATAGTTGTAAAAATAAATCTCGGGAGTCAATTTTGTGAAAATGATATTTTTTAAACAATTTGATATCATCATTGAGTATGGGGTGTCAAATTCAGTGAGGTGGCATAGTTTATTTACGTTCTCAATATTTTGGATGAATCTCGAGGGGTCAAATGCTCATCCCAACTACCTTTGAAATCAAGAGCACATGCCTTAAACATATCCTCTTAAGTCTGAATAGTCCTCTCTGCCTAAGCATCTATCTGTGGATGAAAGACTGAACTAAGATACCAAGACCCTTCTGAAAGGCTCTCCAAAACTAGAAGGTAAACTGAGCACCCCTATACAGAATGATGGACAAAGAAACTCTATGCGAACTAACTAACTCTTGGATATACAACTTAGCATAATATTCAGCTATGTAAGATTTGTGAATTGGAAAGAAATGCGCTGACTTAGTCAATCTGTCTACTATAACCCAAATCAAATCTTGCTGATAATGCGAATGGGGTAAACCAGTCACAAAATATATATTCACCTCTTCCCACTTCAAAGTGTGGATACCAAACTCTTGCAATGCACCACCAGGTCTTTGGTACTCTACCTTAACCTGTTGACAAGTTGCACACTTAGCTACAAAATCAGCTATATCTCTCTTCATACCACTCCACCAATAGATTTTCCACAAGTCATGGTACATCTTGGTGGCTCCATGATGGACAGAATAACGTGCACCATGCACTTCCGCCATAATCCGCTGCCTCAAATCATCAATACAAGGCACACACATCAACACCCCATCTCCCCTTTGGGAGAAAACCTCTACCATTTGGTATTTAATGGACTCCTTCAGTTTGACTAAACTAGGATCCTTATCTTGCTTCTCTTTCACTTTCGAAACTAGGGAAGATTCAGAACTACTCTGAACCCAAACATTCCCTTCAGCTGAATCAACCAACCTAACACCCAATTTAGCTAATCGATGTACTTTCCAAACTAACTCTTTCTTATCATTCTCCACATGGGCAACACTGCCCATAGACAGTCTACTAAGGGTGTTTGCCACTACATTGGCCTTGCTCGAATGATATAACACATCTATATAATATTCTTTCAGAAAATCCAACCACCTTCTCAGATGAAGATTCAACTCCCTCTGAGTAAACACATACTGCAAATTTTTATGATCTGTGAACAAATCAACATGCATCCCTTATAAATAATGTCTCCAGATTTTCAAAGCGAACACAATAGAAGCTAACTCAAGACCATGGGTTGGGTAATTCTTTTCATGAGGAATAAGCTGTCTACATCAAAATACAACCCAAAACAACTCTAGAGGCATCACAATAAACCACAAAACCATCTGTACCATCAGGTAAAGCTAAAATTGGGGTTGAAGTAAGTCGAGTCTTCTACTGCTGAAAACTCTTCTCATAATAATCTAACCACTGAAACTTAACTTTCTTTTGGGTAAATCTAGACATAGGAGACACAATAGATCAGAAAACATCAACAAAATGACTGTAATAACCAGCTAAACCTAGGAAACTACTAATGTCTAACGGGGAAATAGGTCTAGGCCAATTTCTTATGGCTTCTATATTTTGGGGATCAACTCTAATACCACTACTAGAAATGATATGACCAAGGAATCCTACTAACCTTAGCCAAAATTTGCACTTACTAAACTTGGTGAACAACTGGTGATCTCTAAGGGTTTGCAACACAATTCTAAGATGGTCTGCATAATCATCCTCACTATGAGAGTAGATGAGAATTTCATTGATAAAGACTATGACAACATATCCAAATATTATTTGAACACTCTGTTCATCAAGTTCATGAAGGTTATTAGGGCATTTGATAGTCCAAAGAACATGACTAGAAACTCAAAATGACCATAACGAGTTTTGAAAGCTATCTTTGGAATATCACACTCCCTTACTTTAAGATGATGATAGCCGGATCTAAGGTCTATTTTTGAGTAATAACTTGCACCTTGGAGTTGATCAAATAAGTCATCGATTCTAGGAAGAGGATATTTGTTTTTGACTGTAACTTTATTTAGCTGACGATAGTCAATACATATACGCAAAGAACCATCTTTCTTTCGCACGAATAGGATAGGAGAGCCCCATGGAGAAATACTAGGCCTTATAAAGCCTTTATATAATATATCTTTGAGTTGATCTTTCAACTCCTTAAGCTCGACGGGAGCTATACTATAAGGAGGTGTTGATATAGGTTGAGTATCTAGAAGAAGGTCCATACCAAATTCTATTTCCCTATTGGGAGGCACCTCTGGTAAATCCTCGAGAAAAATATCAGGAAACTCTCTCACCACTCTGACTGACTGAACTGTTGGAGTCTTAAACTTAGTATCTGTAACTTAAAAAAAATAATATATACACCCTTTGGAGATCAACTTTCAGGCTTTAAGATAAGATATTAAATGACTCTTAGGAGACACTGAATTACCTGACCACTCAAAGACTGGCTCATCTGAAAATAGAAACTTCACCACTCGAGTGCGACAATCTATAGAGGCTTAATAGGAATGAAGCCAATCCATTCAAAGAATAAGATCAAATTCAACCATATCTAACTCTATCAAGTATGCTAACATGACTTTATAAAGGATAGTGATAGGACACTTTCCATAGATCTATTTAGCAATAACTGACTTACCCACTGGGTAGACACCAAGAAAGGCTCGGGGATCTTTTCAGTTCTTATCTCAAAATTTAATGCAACTAACAGGGTCACATAAAATAAACTTGACCTAGGGTCTAACAACACGTAAACATCAAGATGAAAGACACGAAGCATACTAGTAACAATATCTAGTGAATACTCCTACTCCTGATGGCATGGTAAAGCATAGAATCGATTCTAGCACTAACCGCCACTGGTACTTGATGATGTACCCTGAGGACAGGCTGGGCGGCCTAATAGAGCTGGTGCACTAGAAGTTTGAGTCTGGGGACGATCATTTTTATTTCCCTACTTATCATACGAGCACACTTTAATTTCATGACCCGACATACCATAACCAAAACAACGCTTCTGACCAGCCAAGCACTCACCGGGATAATTTCTACCACACTTAGCACAAAGAGGATAACGAGGTTTTCTACTTACACTATTTTAAGATCTGGACATAGAAGACTTATCCCACTGCTCTTTCCTAGCTCTGGGAGTAGGAGCATTAGCTGAAGATAGTGTTGTCATAGATGAATGACTCTGAAACTGTGAACAATTTCCTCCTTGAGACCTATTCTGACCATACTCAAACTACCTGTTCTAGCCTTTTTATTATTTCTATATCTCCCTTTAACTTTTCTACCTCAATCTGCTGAGAATGCATCATCAATTTAGCAAGATCCATACCTCCAATAAGTATGGAAGTCCTACACTCTTTGACTACCAAGATAGACACTTCAATAACAAACTTACTCATACTAACCCTAGGATCAGCCATCGTATCAGGGGCATACTTAGACAACTGATTGAACTTAAGGCAGTACTTTTTCATTGTCATCGAGCCTTGCCTTAAATTTACAAACTCTTCTATCTTAGCTTCCCTCATCTCACATGGAAAGAACCTATCTTGAAAAGCATCCTGAAACACCTACCAACTCATAGGAATAATATTTTGATCTCTACCATTTTGTCTACATCATTACCCAATCATAAGTTACATCCTTCAATCTATAGAATGATAACTCAACATTTTTCTCCTAAAAAATATGCATAATCTGGGTGATCTTCTTTACCTCATCTGGATAAAGTTGTGGGTCCTTACCTATTTTCGATCTAAAGAACTCTGGAAGATTCATTCTTATGAAGTCTCTGATTCTAGCTGTTGCTAAATCTCCATTCTATTGTAGTGGGACTACAGTCTGATTTTGATGGTTGCTCTGAACATTCGCAGTCACTACCTGGGCCAACGCTTGAAAGAAAATCCTAAACTCAACATGGGATATATTCTCATTCAAAGGATCAGCGGGCTGAGTGGTTGGTTACCATTTCTGCAGGCATTAGCTCGACGAGGAGGCATATTCAACTGTCACGTAATAGCATGAGTTAAAAGAAGATAGATATACTATAAGCATGATAGATCATGAAATAAAGATATGATTTCCTAAGAACGTTTTGTAGCTCTTGCTCATAAATATAGTGCGCTTCACAGACATGATTAAGACTCTACGTAACGCGGGTTATCTGACTCCCTGGGACTCTTAAAAATCTTAAGCTCTAATACCCAGTTTGTAACACTTCGAAGTCTGATCCCGATACGTCACACAGTGCTCAAGACTACAAGTAGCCTTAAGCTAACCTTGTCTGCCTTCTACTAGGTATAAATCTCATAATCAAGGTAATATAGATATAAAAGTCATATTGAATGTAGAAACTATCTGAAATAACTAAAAATAATTTGAAAAAAATGTCCGAAAATCATATGTTGTAGTCTGAATCAAATATAGCAGTGTGACAAGCCTCTACTACTAATACTAGAGAGTCACTAGGATAGATCCCAGCTAACTTACACTATCTGAAAAGAATACTGAATCATAAAAAACTTCTAAGCTGTAGAATCTAAATAAATAAGTCCACAAACTATGAGGACCCACCAACTGTCGGATATAGATGAAGATACTCGAACTACTCATGTTGCTGATATTGAGCACCTGAACCTATATTTTGAGACAATATAGCACATAGATATATATGTAGATCAGTACTTTGAGAATGTACTAAGTATATAGGGGTGAAATGCATAATTAAAACATTATCTCATTATCATAATTTATAAAAATAATTTACTCTAAATGTAAATGACTCACATAAGCTGGAATATCTGAAATACTAAAATCATGAATAATAAATCAATCATACTTTATAAATCTAGTGAGTCATAACATTTAGTTCTAAAAGTTGTGCTAGTATTCTATCTGTAAATCATACTATCTAAGTATAGAAATAGCTCACTTCTGAAATCTAAAATCTAAAAGCTAAAGTTTGAAACTGTTATCTTTCTATAAAGCATAATCTGAGTAAACTGTAAGCCTTTACACTTAGTTTTGTAAAAGCTTTTCTGTATATCTTTTCTGTTAAACTTTACTATTAGGGAGGTTTCTCTTTTAAAAACTATTCTGTAAGAGAGGCTCTTCTAACCGACATAAACTATGCGAGCTACATGGAGTCCAAGATCTCGTCCTCCTAAGAAAGAAACCTCACATTGGGGAGAAGTGTCATACTTTTCCATGGAGTATAACCTCAGCTTAAGTGATCACTATCTTAGCCCACTATGAGCTATTTAATCTCACTTCTGTGATGGCACATAGTTCTGGGGTATGAGACCTTGGAATCAGACCCAACTCGGTGCTAAATTCTACTCCCATTAATTTGCTACGCTTATCTCATTGGAAATCCACTTGATAACGAGTATAAGGGTTTATTATAAAACTAGTTATACACTTATCTACATCAATCTGTAAATAAATCTATTTTTCTTTCTGTAATCTGTAGTAAATCCGTAAAGTGGATTCCAAAACTTATCCAGTGATCAAAAGATCAAAACTTTACTGAAAATCTATAAATAATCTGATAATAAGATGCTTAAAGCATCATCTTTCTTAATTATTAGAACTATGATTTGAAATGTTATGGAATTCCTCAATTAAATTCTACATATGATCTTTTATTATCAGTTTTACTTAGTTCTCACAGCAGGTACTAGCTCATTGGTTGGCTTGTGGTCTCTCGAGATCGTAAAAACTGTGTCGCGCCCAGGTTGTACTCTTCAGGCATTACATATAGTGAGAAAAAGGGATTGTTTATATAGTGGGTTGTAACGCCCCGAATTTGGTACTCGAAATGCTACACAGTGCTCACGATTAAGAAGGACCACAAGCTAAACCATGACTGATATTTGTACCTATACAATGTATAAAATACTAAATATAATACAGAAATAGAGGATAAAAGGTCATAAGGTTCAAAACTGCATGACTGAAAAAATATAACATCTGAGTGGGGTAATAGAATACCTAAAACTGAAATATTGTTTGAACATATTATAGTCTGAAAAACCTCTAAAACATAACTGTCTGGATAAGAAGTTGATGGGACATGTCCCCAACTAACGCAAACTTATAGATTAATTAATGAGATAACAAATAAATGATCATGTCCTCGAAAGATGAGGACTCACTGCTAACTCTGGCTGCTGAGACTGGAATTCTACTGATGCTTTGGAGTTCATACTTCTGAACATATGGTGTAAGACACCATAGCATAAATGCGTCAGTACTTTGAATGTACTAGTATGCATGGAAGTTAGGCTGAATGCATGGGATTCATATACATGAACAATACTGGCTAACTGACTAATATGAACGTGAAAATACATGTATGAATACATCATGACTATATCTAAGATCGTGATAACATGAATTTACTGATAACTAACATAACTGATAATTGAATTCTGATGACTGATATAACTGATGACATGAGTGACTGTATCTGGAAGTCCCGAATCTAATGGAACTAGCTGAGTTCCGTACTATTGAGTGACTATCTAACAGTCTTGAATTTTGTAGAACTATCTGAGTTCTATTACTGAGACTGAATGACTATATCTGACAGTCCTTATTCTGTAACTGAAACTATGGGTAGTAGTTATCTAACTGACATGCCCCTAATACGCTATTATGGCTGAGTTGGGGTCCAATATGTAACCCCAATTGGTAGGGTTTCAATACTGCACCACTGGTAAGGACAAGTGGTGAATGATCCTCATGTGACAGTGTCCCTAAAAGAGAACGGTAGGGCCCTCATCTGACAGTGCTTATCCATCTCATCAACCCTCATCTGATAGCGTTGATGTCTCAACCTATGCTGGCTGCATAGTTCTAGAATGCAAGGATGACTTCTAAGAATCATACCCTCATCTAACAGTGTGTGTTTCCATCTGAACAGACACTGATTATAAATTACTGAACTAAACTGGACTGAATTAACTGAGTTCTGTTGATTGATGGAATAGTACTGAGATTAACGTATTACTGAGCTTTCCTGAGTCACATGACTAACTGAGTTCTATAGATCATGTCATGAGTGAGGATATCATGAAAACATTACATGGACTCTAGGCGCACAGCTATATTTTTTGGGTACAAGTACCCCCAGGACTCGATAAAAGGAAACTGACAAAGCATGACTTTCTTGAGTACAGGACCAACATTAACAATACATAATCCATTGGCTAAGACATTTCATCAAACACTTGACATACACAACTTGTACATAAATGGAGATTTCATATTATCATACTAGTATGGCACTTTTCCTTCACAAAGGCATTTAATCAAACATGGGGGGAGCATGTAATGGTTATACAATCATCAACACATCTAATAATCAAGAATACATCAATCAACTTGTGAATTCAAGGGTTTATCATGAATACCGCATAATTCCTCACATACTAGAATCAATTCTTGTAATTAATAGTCTATAACATGGACTGAAATGAAACAACAACATGAACATCACTTTTCAATTCAATTAAATCATGAACATTCATAAATATACAAATCAACACATGACATACCTTAGTTCTTGATTTAGTGAAGATTGATGGAGAGACTTTCCGGAAATTGAATCCCTAATTGAAAGCCTAGCTTGTTCTTGAGAGAAAATTGAGAGAAACTAGTATATTTTGGGTTCCAAATAGCTGAATATCGTGTTAAACGGCTTAAATAGGGGTGAAAAATTAACCCTTTTCACCCTGGAAGCGTCTTTTAAATTTGTGATAATTTCTCGACCTGGACCCCTAGCGCGACGTGGCGCTATCGCGCTGTGTCACTGGAATTTAACAATTGGAAAATAGGGAAATGGCGCAACATGGAGAAATCACGTTGCCACTTTATTTGAGATCTGAAAGTTTGGCACAACACGGAGAAATGGCACTGGGATACTGGAAAAAAGGACAATTGCCATTTTATCTTGTGGCACAACGCGCCACTGACCAATATGGTGCTGTTTTATGATGGGGACTTGAAATATTCATAACTTCTTGCTCGATTATCTGATTTAGGAAAATTTTATATTGATGGAAAGCTTATTGAATTTTCCACATGACAAAAAGTGAAAATCATGAAAATTTCCCATGTAATAAACATCATTCAATTTAGAAGTTAATACTTAACATTCTTGAGACAAAATTAGTTAGAAAACTTTGGGGTATTACAATATCTCCCCCGTGGGAACATTCTTCCTCGAATAAAACTGACTGAGAGGGGAGAAACGATAAGTCGAAGTACCTACTGAACATGAATACTAAAACATAACTACATAACTGACATTTCTGAGATTCATATAGAGCATGTATATCTGATGCATGATTTCATGACTGAGCTGATACATGAATGCATGACTGAGAGTACTGATAAGAAGATCACACATATATGATATGTGAATACATGATGGAACTAATTATATGTCTGAGATTTCTAATAACTGGGTCTTCCCACAAGGAGAATGCATGTCTGACGCATGAACACATGACTAATCTAATGCATGAACATATAATTGGATATGCAATGGTACTTAGTACCAAGTTTAAAAATGCAATCTTGAACATGAGGTTGATACCAAGTTGTAACTGCAATTTGGACATGAAAACTGAAAAGCTTAAGGAGAACTGTTACCTTGAGCTTGATCTGAGTTAACAGAGAAGAGGTGAGGGTACTTGGTACACATGTCTTATTCTTCTTCCTAAATATCTCCCTCAACAGACTGATTTTGCCAAAGAACTTTGACTAGGGGGACTTTTTTGTTCCTCAGTCTACGAGTCTGGTAGCCTAGAATTTTGACTAGAATCTTCTCATAGAAAAGGTTGTTCTGAACATTTACTCTCTGAATAGGGACTACAACTGTTGGGTCACCTATGCATATCTTGATCAAAGAGGCATGGAAGACTGGATTAACTGAGGCTAGATCTGAAGGTTTTCTAGGTCATAAGCTACCTTGTCCAAGCGACTAAGAATTTTGAAGGGACCGAAATATTGGGGACTGAGATTTCCCTTCTTGCCGAACCTCTTCACTCCCTTCATGGGAGGGATCTTTAGATAGACATGGACACCAACCTCAAACTCGAGATCCTTTCTATGCACATCTGTATAAGACTTTTGTCGACTTTGAGCAGCCCAGAGTCTTTTTCTGATCAACTGGACTTTCTCTAAGGTATCGAATACCAAGTCAGGTCCTATCACCGAGGCCTTACTAACTTCAAACCAACCGACTGGAGATCTATATCTCCTACCATAGAGAGCTTTAAATGGAGCCATCCTAATAGTATAATGATAGCTATTGTTGTATGCAAACTCAATCAAAGGCAAGTGGTCATCCCAACTACCCTTGAAATCAATTACACACGCACTTAGCATATCTTCTAGGGTCTAAATAGTCATTTCTACTTGACCATCTATCTAAGGATGAAAGGTTGTACTGAGATGAACTTGGATACCAAGACCCTTTTGGAACACTTTTTAGAAATAAAATGTGAACTGGGTACCTCTATCTAAAATAATGGATAATGGAATACCATGTAATCTGACCAGCTCCCTGATATAGAGTTTGGCGTAATCCTTAGATGAATAAGAAGTGTGAACAGAAAGAAAATGGGATGACTTGGTTATTCTGTCTACAATGACCCAAACTGAATCACGCTGGCAAGGAGTATAAGGCAAACCTGTCACAAAGTCCATGTTCACTTCTTCCCAATTCCAAGTAGGAATATTGAACTCCTACATGGACCCACTAGGATTTTGATGCTCTATCTTAACCTGCTAACATGTAGAGCACTTAGCCACAAACTCTGTAACATCTTTCTTCATCCCACTCTACCAATAGATCTCCCGCAAGTCGCGGTATATCTTTGTGATGAATAGAGTAGCAAGCACCATGAGTTTCTCCAAGAATTTGGTGCCTTAAGTCATCTATACATAGAACACAAAAATGACCCTAACAACGCAATACACTATCTCCTCCTTGGTAGAACACCTCTACTTTCTGGTCCTTAACTGACTCTTTTAACTTGACTAAACTAGGGTCTCTGTCTTTCTTTCACCTCAAAAACTAGAGATGATTCTGAACTACTCTGAACCCATACGTCACCCTTCTCTGAATCGACTAAGCGAATGCCTAGTCTGATAAACTGATGGACTTCCTGAGCTAACTTCTACTTACTGTTCTCGACGTGAGTAAAACTACCCATAGACAGTTTACTGAGAGCATCGGCCACTACATTGGCCTTGCCCAGATGATAAAGAACACTCATGTCGTAATCTCTTAAGAGCTCTAACCACCTTCTCTGACGAAGATTGAGATCTTTTTGAGAAAAGACATACTAAAGTCTCTTATGATCGATGAATATATCTACATGAACCCCGTACAAGTAATACCTCCAAATCTATAAGGCAAAACTAATGGCTGCTAACTCAAGATCATGAGTAGGATAATTTTTCTCATGGGGTTTAAGTTGTCTGGAGGTGTAGGCTATGAACTTACTATGCTGTATGAGGACACAACCCAAACCTACTCTGGATGTATCACAGTACACTACGAACCCATCTGGACCATCTGGAAGAGCTAAAACTGGGGCTGAGGTGAGTCGAGTCTTCAACTCCTAAAATCTTTTCTTGCAAGGATCTGACCACTGAAACTTGACTTTTTTTTGAGTTAATTTGGACATAGGGGATGCAATAGACAAAAATCCTTCAACAAACCATCTGTAATAGCCAGCCAAACCCAAGAAACTCCTGATGTCTAATGGAGAGACAGGTCTGGGCCAGTTTCTTACCGCTTCAATCTTTTGAGGATCTACTCTAATGCCATCACAGAAAATGATATGGCCAAGGAATACTACTAACCTTAGCCAAAATTTTCCCTTATTAAATTTTGTGAACAGCTTATGATTTCTAAGAGTCTGAAGTACAATTTTGAGAAGGTCTGCATGATCATGCTCACTGTAGAAATAGACCAAATATCATCTATAAAGTCTATAAAAAATATGTCTAAGTACTTCTTGAACACACGGTTCATCAAGTCCATGAAAGCTGTTGGGGCATCGGTAAGACCAAAGGACATGACTTAGAATTTAAAGTGAGCATGCTAGGTACAGAAGGCTATTTTTGGAATGTCACATTCTCTGACTCTGAGATGATGATAGCCAAATCTGATGTCTATCTTAGAGAAATAATTGGCACCCTGAAGTTGGTCAAACAAGTCATCAATTTTGGGGAGAGGATACTTGTTCTTGACCGTGATTTTATTGAGTTGACGGTAATCTACACACATATTAAGAGAACCATCTTTCTTTTGCATGAATAATATTGGTGCACCCCACGGGGACACACTGGGCTGGATGAGCGCTTTCAATTTTCTGAGTCTTACAGGTGCTATTCTGTATGGCAGAATAGATATAGGCTGAGTATCTGGATTAAGATCAATGCCGAAGTCTATTTCCCTTTTGGGAGGAATTCCTGGAAGATATTTGAGAAAGACATCTGAATATTCATTCACTACTGGGACTGATTCAAGACTGGGAGTTTCAGAACTAGTGTCCTTAACTCGAATAAGATTATAGACATATCCTTTAGATATTATTTTTCATGCCCAAAGGTAGGAAATAAGTTGACCTCTAAAAGCTAAAGTACTACCCTCCACTCTAGGACGGGTTCATTTGGAAACTGAAACTAGACTATTCTATTTCTACAGTCGACTATGGTAAAGTAGGAATGAAGCCAATCTATACTGGGAATGACATCAAAATTAGTCATCTCTAATTCAACTAAATCTGCTGAAGTAACTTTCTAAAATATCATAATTGGGTAGTTCCTGTATACCTATCGGGAAATGATTGTTTTACCTACTGGGGTAGAGACTGAAAAGGGCTTTACTAGAATTTTGGGACTGATTCCAAAATCAACTGCTATATAGGGAGTGACCAAAGATAAGGAAGCTCCTGGATCTAGTAAAGCGTAAACATGCACATGAAAGATCTGTAATATACCAGTAACCATATCAGGAGAATTTTCCTAATCTTGTAAGGACTGGAGAGCATAGAATCTGTTTAGGCGTTGCCTACTAGCAGCACTGGAAGTGGCACCTTGCTGATTTGGGTGACCGGATTGAGTTGAGGAATAGTTCTTCTGACCTTGATAACCTGACTTGGGACAATCTCTGACTCTATATCCTAGCTTACCACATCCAAAACAGACATCGCGACAAGCTCTGCAAGCACCCTTGTGGTTCTTACTACAAGTCTGATAAAGGGGATTAGTTCGAGCATTACTGACACTGCCCTAAGACTTAGAGCCTGGTGCCCTATCTCTATTTCAATCCCTGAAATTAGGAGCTGAAGCATTGGCTGAAGAAAGAGTTGGAACTGATGAGTTAGGATAGAACTGAGAGCGATTTGCTTCTTCTGATTTGGGCTGAGCAAAGTTGAAACTACCTATCTTTGTTCTCTTATTCTGTTTCTCCCTCATCTTAACCTTTTGATCTTCTATCTGCTGAGCATGAGTCATAATTCTGGCTAAAGTCATGTCATTATTCAACATCGTAGAGCTACACTCGTTGACCACACTATTATTCACCCCAGAAACAAACTTACTTATCTTGGCCCTGCTATCTGTAACCACATAAGGAGCATATCTAGCTAATTGAGTAAACGTAAGAGAATACTTTTTCACCGTCATGTTACCCTACATAAGGTTGATGAATTCTAACACCTTAGCCTCTCTCATCTCTTGGGGAAATAATCTATCTAAAAATACAGTGACAAACTTCTCCCATCAATAGGCACTACATCATCTGGCGTTTCTGACTTCCACTATTTAAAACAAGTATGGGTAACATCTTGCAATTGGTATATAGCTAGCTCAGCACTTTCAATAAGAGTAAACCCCATGATATTTGTAACCTTCTGAACCTGATCGATGAATTCCTAAGGGTCCTCATCTATCTTAGACCCGAGAACGGATGGAGGATTCATTCGGGTGAAGTCCCAAATCCTGGTTGCAGCTGAATTGGCCACTGGGTTGGCTAGAATGATGGCTGGTCATTCATTCTACGCAGCAACTGACTAAGCAAGAGTAGTGAATGTAGCTCTAAACTCTGCATGAGAAATATGTTCTCCCAAATATTCTTCAGGCTGAGAGGCTAACTGATTTCCATTTTTTCTTTTAGGAGGTATGTTCTGTAGAAGAAAGAGAGAAATGAATTAGACTGAGAGATTGACTTAAGATTATGCTCATTGGCACGACATGAATGCTGAAAGAAGGGAAAACTATTCCTAAAATATCTTATAGCTTCTTGTACATTAATATGGCACGCAATACACCCATGTACAAGACTCTACTAGATGCGACTTTCAGACTTCCTAGGACACTATTGAACCTGGCTCTGATACCAAGTTTGTAACACCCCAAATCTAGTACTCGGAATGCTACACAGTGGTCACGACCCCGAAGGACCACAAGCTAACCCATGACTGATATTTGTACCTGTATACTATATAACATACTAAATATAATACGGAAATAGAGGCTGAAAGTCCATAAGGTTCAAAACTACATAACAGATAAAATATAACATCTGAGTGTGGCAATAGAATACCCAAAATAGAAGTACTTTCTAAACATGCTTTAGTTGAAAAACCTCTAAAATATAACTGTTTGGATAAGGAATTAATGGGACATGTCCCCAATGATCTCCAACTTATAAATTAATTAATGAGATAATAAATAAATAATTATGTCCTCAAAAGATAAGGATTCACCACTAACTCTGACTGCTGAGACTAGAATGTTACTGATGCTTCGGAGCTCATGCGTCTGAACCTATGGTATAAGATACCATAACGCAAATGCGTTAGTACTTTAAATGTACTGGTATGCATGGAAGGTAGGCTGAATGAATGGGGTTCATATACATGAACAATACTGGCTAACTAACTAATATAAACATGAGAATACATGCATAAATACATCATAACTATATCTAAGATCGTGAAAACATGAATTTACTGATAACTAACATGACTGATAACTGAATTTCGATGACATAAGTGAATGTATCTGACAGTCTCAAATCTGATGAAACTAGCTGAGTTTCGTACTATCCTGATTTGACTGTATCTAAAAGTCCTAAATTCTATAGAACTATCTGAGTTCTATTACTAAGACTGAATGACTGTATCTGATAGTCTCGATTCTGTAACTGAAACTATGGGAAGTAGTTATCTAACCGACATTCCCCTAATACGCGATTATGGCTGAGTTGGGGTCCAATCTGTAACCCCGATTGGAAGGATGTCAATACCGTGCCACTAGTAAGGACAAGGTGTAAGTAACCCTCATCTGATAGTGTCTCCAAAAAATAATGGTGGGGCCCTCATATGACAGTGCTTATCTACCTCATCAACCCTTATCTGATAGTGTTGATATCTCAATCTATGCTGGCTATACAGTTCTAGAATGCAAGGATGACTTCTAAGAATCATACCCTCATTTGATAATGTGTGTTTCCATCCTTAGGTTCACTCGGTTAGAATAGACACTGATCATGGATTACTGAACTGAACTGGACTAAATTAACTGAGTTTCGTTGACTAACAGAATAGTACTGAGATTACTGTATTACTGAGCTTTCCTGAGTCACATGACTGACTCAGTTCTATGGATCATGGCTTGACTGAGGGTATCATGAAAACATGACACGGACTCTAGGCACATAGCTATATTTTTCGGGTACAAGTACCCAAGGACTCGATAGAAGGAAACTGAAAAAGCATGAATTTCTTGAGTATAGGACCAATATCAACAATACATAATCCATTGGCTAAGACATTTCATCAAACACTTGACATACATAACTTGTACATGAATGGAGATTTCATATTATCATACTAGTATGGCACTTTTCCTTCACATAGGCATTTAATCAAACATGGGGGGGAGCATGTTATGGTTATACAATCATCAACATATCTAATAATCAAGGATACATCAATCAACATGTGAATTGAAGGGTTTATCATGAATACCGTGTAATTCCTCACATACTAGAATCAATTCTTGTAATTAATAGTCTATAACATGTAATGAAACCAAACAACAACATGAACATCACTTTTCAATTCATTCAAATTATGAACATTCGTAAATATATAAATCTTTGATTTTGTACCCATGGGTGAAAGATACCCATGAATCAACACATGACATAGCTTCATAGGTGAAAGATACCCATGAATCAACACATGACATACCTTAGTTCTTGATTTAGCGAAGATTGACGGAGAGACTTTCTTGAAATTGAATCCCCAATTGAAACCCTAGCTTGTTATTGAGAGAAACTAGTATATTTTGGGTTCCAAATATCTAAATCTTGTGTTAAAGGGCTTAAATAGGGGTGAAAAATTAACTCTTTTAACCCTGGATGCGTCTTTTAAATTGGTAAAAATTTCTCGACCTGGACCCTTGGCGCGACGCGATGCTATCACACCTGTCACTGGAATTTGATAATTGGGAAATAGGGAAATGGCGCAACACGGACCCATCACGTTGCCACTTCATTTGTGACCTAAAAGTTTGGCATGATGTAGAGAAAATGCGCTAGGACACTAGAAAAAGGATAATTTCTATTTTATCTTTTGGCGCGGTGCGCCACTGACCAATATCGCGTTGTTTTACGATGGGGACTTAAAATAGTCATAACTTCTTACTCGGTTATCGAATTTAGGTAAATTTTATATCGATAAAAAGCTTATTGAATTTTCCACATAACATATGTTAGGATATGAGTTAGCCTTGTGTGGTAGTATGTTGGGAAGTATGGAGGTTCAAAATGAGGCCTAGGGTACGATATATGGGTACCACTCATATCCTAGGGTAAGATTTAAAGGGGTAGTCGTACCTCCTGTAAGAAGTTTTTAGCTTTTAAGCTGAGGTTCCAATATTTCCCACCCTAAAACCCGACACCTTAAATCCCCGTGTGGCCTCTCATAACTCACATTGAAGGATCAAAACGCTCCAAATACTCTCTCTAAACACTCTTTTGAAGATTGGGGCTAGGGTTTCATCAAGTGTTCATCTAGACTCTAAAAAGGTCAAGTTCTTTCTGTGAATCTTCTTGGACAAGGAATGTAATTCTTCCCTCGTTGTTAGTTCTCAAATATCATGTGTTTTGAACATTGATTTTGATTCTTGAATAGTGGTTTTGAAAACCAATGTTGAGGGTTTTTTATGCATATTGTTGAGTATTATTTACTCTTGGTTTAACTTGTGTTTATACATGTTTTTGGTGATAGTTTACACATGTGGATGCTTGTTGATTGTGGTTTAACAAATGGTTCATGATCAACCATAAGCTTGATGATTTCTACTTTGGTTTTTGTCTTGGTAAAGGTATGCCTTCAAGGTGTTTGTGAAAATATCTAAGAGAATAAACTAGTCACATGATAAGTTATGTTTTGAATTAAAGTTTGGTATAAGAATTCTAATGAAGGATGAATGATTTTGCAAAGGTCTTGATGACCATAAATTGATTTGAATTGTGATTTGAACTAAGGCATTGGCCTATTAAAGTAAATGGTTGATAAATGGTTTCATGAAGACCTTGTGGTCATATATGGTGTTAAATTGTAATTTTGGTGGTTTGAATTGGCTAAATGGGTAGAATTCCCTAAGTGTTGAATTGAGTTGATGCCATTACATAGACTAAGGGTTATAGTCCCAAGGTCGGTTAAAAAGGGTCAAAACGGCTTGAGGTTTGAGTCCACTTGCTTAATATGATCGGGAGGTCCAAATGGTCAAAATGGCTTGAGGTTAGAGTCCACTTGCTTAATATGACTAGGAAACTCAAACTTTCTAAACTATATGAGTGGGAGGTTAGAGTCCCTCATCTCATGCTTAATGATCAGGTGCTACAAAATGAATGTTAAGCCTTGTCCCCTTTCCCGACATTATAGATATATGTATATACTTGGGGTTGTATATGATGTTTTGAAATTGGTTGAGTGATGGCACTATTTTATCCTTATCCCTAAGTTACATACTAGCGCTTCAACCACTAACAGTCTCCAAACATTGTATCCCCACACAATATAGAGGCCGAAGCTTCTTTTTCTCTTTCTACACAATGACCAGGTATTCGAGCGATTCGTGTGTTGACATTGAAGTGGTGAGCTTCCATAATTCGGAAGGCATACATTTCATGGTCTTTCTATCTTATGTCATAGATTTATTTTAGACTTGGTATTTGACTATTGTCGAGGGCATGTCCCGACATATTATAGACATCGTAAAGGATTTATGGATGACTGTGGAGTTGGGTATGTTGGTTTAGTATGTTGACATTAATGGATTGATTAGACACTTCTTAAGTTATGATTATTATTCTTGTTCCTGCTATCTTGTCATATGTTTGGAGTTCATCTGACACTTGTGAATTGATATGATGGTTAGGTTTGGTTAACGGGCGATCTCTGATCCATGTTGAGCTTGAGATGCTCATTACGACAAGGCCCTGGTTCAGGTCATGTCATCTATGGATTCAACTTTTTGCTCTTGAATTATGTTTATGATATTTCACTCATGTTATATTGCAATGAGCATCATATCCATATTACAAAGCCTCTGAATCAATATTATTGTTAGTATTTTGTGTAACATATGCATTTTTATTTAATCGATTAATATGTATTCTGTATATACTAATATTATATTGTATATACATTATATGTATATATACTTTTAAAAAGGGTACAAAGTCAATTGTATATACATATATTAAATTATGATACTTAGACTATGAATTATACATAGGATTGTGTATATACATTTTTAATTGAAGTACATTTATATATGTAACATATAATTATATTCTATATGTGGAATATTTTCATGCATCTCAAATTCATTTTTATATACACATGCACTTATTTGTATTTAGCTTGTATGTATGTATAGTTGATTGCAATTTATATACATAAAGAGAAGTTTGTATGTATAGTCGATTCAATTTATATGCATTTCAAATGTATTCGGTTGTTAGTAACAAATGACTAACTTTCTATGTTTATATATAATTATCATCAAATAATTTTGTATGTGTTCATTTTAAATAAATTACCAATGATTAAGCAAAATGTGTCATACATAAATACTTGAATTAATTTTTTAGGTCATTATAACAAGTGACAGAACACATCTTTAAAACAACCACTTGAATCAAGTTACAGTATTTAAAAGTAGGCAAATATAAAATACAAACACTTTCAATATTATTAGAATCGGAACAAAATGTTGAGTTTAAACAATAACTGAAAAGAAGACCTAGAAATTTATCGAAACAATAACTAAAAGTTTATTGAAACAATACTCGAAACCCTGACGAATTCTGCAAATATGGGGAATAGAAAGAAAATTAGAGTTGAATAGATGTATAAATACAAAATATTTGAAGAAACGCGTGTTGATTGAACTCTTTCCACAATTTAAGATTTTCGTGTGAATTGAAGAAAAAAATTGAAGAAACGTTTGTTAATTGAATTGAAGAAATGTGTTCTAATGTAATAAATCTTTTGCTCAATTAAGTGAGCTGAAATTTAAGTCAATTAAATGTGAGAGATTAATTGAATGCTCACAAAAGGAACGATATTCAATCTATCATATTTGTATATGTTGACCCACATAAATAATATTCTTTAACCAACTTTTGATCATATCAAGTAATTATTTTAAACAGTCATCATGAAAGGTTATTAAGGATCACTTTTATCTATGTTGTGTAATTTTTCCATATCTTTATGCACTATTAAGCTAATTCAATGAATTTTTCTTTATCCACATTCTGAGTACAAGTGTTATTAATCTCTTTAGATAGTTGCGACAACAAGTACTCTTGTTCCCTCAGGATGTGTTTGGTATGGAGGAAAACATTTTTGATAATTTTTATTTAATATTTGGTTGGACAAAAATTTTGAAAATATTTTCTTTAAAAAAATAAGTTCCTTAAAATGAGGAAAATGATATCTTCTTAATGAAAATAGGGAAAATAAGTTTATAAGTGACATTCTATTTTATTGTATCCTCTCACCCGTCCAATGATTCCAACTCTCACCCCTTGACCATCCAATCCGCCATCCCCGAGGCCCCGCACCCTATCCCTTCCAATTCTCTAGTTATTTTGCTAGATTTCATATAGATACTCTTGAGATAACATTGTTCTTGCTCGCTTATTTATAAAATATTTAAAAAAAAATAAGTAAAAAACAAACTTGTTTTCCAAGAACATTTTTTAGGAAAATTTTTTCTTAAAAATATTTTCTTTCGTGCCAAACACACCCTCAATCTGATTTCTTCTGATTTTTCTGGCTTATCAACCTTGAGATAAATCTTGAACTTTCTTTGCTTTAAGACTACTGTATGGTCTTTCGTGAACAAATGGTTAAGCGTCAAACTTGAACTCTAGTAGGCGTAAGTCGTCCAGAAATGGATGTTATCCCTAATTCAACAAAAATTGCTAGTTTAAGAGGAAAAAATTGACCAAGATAATACAAAGAAATCATACATTCAGGTTTTATCCGATGTGGCCTGTGGAACTCTTCAACATCCGTCCTCTCCCACTCAGAGTCAACATATGAAGAGTGAGTAATTTAATATAGAGATCGAAAATGAGTAAATAAAAATTGAAGTGGGTTTTACTCTTCTAGTATTGTAAAAAAATGTATCTTGAGTATAACTCAACCTTAAAAAGTTGACTCAAAAGGAGCAAGTTTTTGTATGGATTGCCCTTATTGGGATGGTCTTTAATTTTTGTTCCTCAATCAAGTGACTTTAATTTTTGTTCGTCAATCAAGTGACTTTAATTTTTGTCTCTATTGCTCATTTAATGAAAATTTATGGACAAAATTACCTTTAAATATGACCTAATTTTGCAAGACATAAGTTTTGAAGACTTTTGTTTTGTGCAGTATAAGTTTAAAGAACTTTTACCTTATTCAACATGAGTTGTTTAATATATAATTCGCTAGGTTTAAGTTTAGAGAACTTTTGTATCGTTCGGCATAATTTGTAGAACTTTTATATCATTGGACAAAAGTTATATAGGAATATATTACATCTCTTAAGACTTCCAAATGAGTTCAAATATAAAATTTATGTTTCAATCCCATACGCTTTACAGGAATTAAGTTATGCCTTATAAGCAATTAACTTGTGGGTCGTGAATTGAACTTGTCTCTAACGACACAAATTATGTAGGAATTATAAAACGCAACTTGTGCCATATTATGATATTAAAATATAAACTTTTTCCTAGCAAATCATTATTATACTATACTATTATTTTTTACCACTTTTTTTGTTTAAGTGTTAAAGAGTAAAGTTAAAAGACCACATTCGAAGGACAGAAATTTAGAACCACTGTGCAGATTTTTAGCCAAAGTTTGATTATACAATTATAGTCGGATCTTTATTAGTACCATATTAACATAATCATATTAAATTGCTAAAATATTCCAAATGTAAGAGATTTAAAAAAAAATGAAACTAATTTATATCCCTTAATTTCTGACTAATAAATGAGTCTTTTTATTATTTGTAAATAAAATCTCTATTAATTAAGGTTTCTTTAAAAAGATTAGTTTGCTTTTTTAGTGCCTTTTTTTTTTAATTTCTTTTTGTATTAGTATTTTTTATCTTATTCTATTCCTAGTGTTTTTTTCTTTTAAAAAAAAAAGGAATTATTGTTGATACATTCTTTTTGGATTTCAAAATAAATATTATATTAACATATTATCAATTAAATTGTTGTTCTTGACTCGTTATGTAAATATATATTATTTAAAGTAACTTTTCAAAGCTGTCGGCATAAAATTAATATTGAAGAAAAAGTGAAGAAAATTATGAGAGAGAAAGAAGAATCAATATATATATAAAAGAGTATTAGTCCATCCTATCTGGCATGTCTAAGATTCAAAAAAAGCTATTTATATTTTTTGTAGTTTTTTTTTTAAAAAAAAATTCTCATTTATAAATCATAGAATACTATTAATCAATTGCAATAAATAAATTCTAATTCTACCGTTTTGACCTTTGATTGAATTCCACATAGGAGTAATGTAATTAACATTAATGATAATTAAATTCCTATTCATGCATTATGTAGCAATATTGATGCATTACTTCATTCTGCATATTGCAAGTGATATATATTCACTTTCATTTTAGAAATCTAAAAGAATTAAATATTTTGATTCTTTATTAATCCACTATCACATAATGTTATTTTACGTTTTAAAAGAGAATAAAATTCTTCAACTTCCTCACGAATACTTAACTAATTCTACTAGCATAAAAGTCTCATCAACTTTTGCTTGCAGATGCAAATTCCAAAAATTCAAAATCAGAAAAAATAAAAATTTAAATAAAACACACGATCAACCTTTTGTGAGAGCAAGCAGTATATGATAGAGAGATGGAGGAGTATATTATGGTAAATGTATTTTTCAAAAATTATTAATTCATACATATTATTTATTATAATTTTAATGAATGTTTATGTATAAATTTATTCTTCACGTGAATGTATTAAATTTGATAAAGTGAATACCGTAATGATGGATTCGCCCATGGATGTCATATGCAGCATATTAAACAAAAATAAAGTTTGCGATGGTCGATTGACATCAATTGTTAAGAACCTAAAGAGGAATGATAAATAAAGACTCAAAGACGACTCTTCTCGGATCTTGTATATACACAAAATTCAACACAATTTTACAGAATTCTAATTTTAAATTCTCCACACTCTTTCTTTTTCTTCTTGCAGATCTTCCAGCAATTTGGAGATTCTTTGAACTCCAAGAAGTATGTTTTAAAGTTTTATATAACACGAATGAAAATGTAACTTTTTATGATTTGTTGTTATCTATCATTTTTTAAATTATTGTTGAGCATAACATATCTCCTCTTATAATGAGAATAAAATCTTGATTATTACTGATTAACCTTTCATATGTCATATTCTAGAAAAGTTTTTAAGTCTCATTTAGTATTATAATTTTTTCTATTCTTGATTAATGTAGGAAAAATTCTTGGTTTGTACTATTAACTAAAACTCTGATATTGTTATATTCTAACCGCGGAACTTGAAATATCGATGCAGACCAAAGAAAGAAGCAAAAAATTTTATATTCTATTATTTCATTGGCAACACAAGTGGAGATCCAAAAATGAATTCTATGTTCTCATCATGATTAGCAAATATGGAGAAGATCCATATGTGACAAAGCCAAACAAGAAAGAAGATCCGTATATGACAACACCAAACAAGACAGAAGATTCATATATGATAGACCCAAGCAAGAAAGAATTTAGTAACTCCTTAAAGAGAAATGGAGAGTAGGCAACAATATAATTAAGTGCACTACAAGATATCGCGGCATTTTAAGTGCTTTGCGGCTTAAAAAAATGTGATTTGTTACATTCTATTTTCTTCACTATAAATAAAATACAACAACAACAAACCCAGTATATTCCCACATCATGGGGTCTGGGAAGGGTAGAGTGTACACAGTCCATACCACTACCTCTAAAGAAGTAGAGAGGTTGTTTCCGATAGACCCCCGGCTCAAGACAAAGGACAGTATAGATATATATAAAAACAATGCATGGAACATGATAAAATAGCATAGGTATGACATGACATCCACCAAGAAATTGAACACTGCCAAACAAGGACACCAAAGCCCTCCTACCTACTGCCTACGACTCAACCACACAACTTAGCCCTCTATCCTAATGATTTTCCTCCATACCTTCCTATCCTGGGTCATGTCCTCAGTCAGCTGTAACTGCTCCATGTCACGTTTAATCACTTCCCTCCAGTATTTCTTCGGTCTACCCCTACCCCACTTGAAACCGTCCAAGGCCAACCTCTTACACCTACGAACCGGGTCATCCATGCCTCTCCTCATCACATGGCCAAACCATCTCAACCTAACTTCCCGCAATTTATCCTCCACCGACACCACTCCCACCTTCTCCCGAATACTCTCATTTCTAACCCTGTCATCCCTTGTAAAACCACACATCCAACGCAACATCCTCATTTCCGCCACCTTCAACTTTCGGATATGAGAATTCTTAACCGGCCAACACTCCGCTCCATATAACATAGCCGGCCGGACTGCAACTCTATAGAATCTGCCTTTCAGCTTGGAGGCACCTTCTTATCGCATAAAATGCCCGAAGCGAGCCTCCATTTCATCCAACCTGCCCCAATAAGGTGAGAGACATCCTCATCTATCTCTCCATTCCCCTGAATCGTAGACCCAAGATACTTAAAACTATCCCTTTTGCAAACCGCCTGAGAATCCAACTTCACTACCACCTCTCCTCTTGCCTCGAGTCACTAAACTTGCACTCCAAGTACTCCGTCTTAGTCCTATTCAACCGAAAACCTTTAGACTCCAGGGTTTGTCGCCAAACCTCTAGTTTATCATTAACACCTTGTCGCGATTCATCAATCAAAAATATATCATCCACAAAAAGCACACCAAGGCACCTCGCCTTGTATGCTCCTCGTCAACACATCCATCACCATGGCAAAAAGAAACGGACTAAGAGTCGATCCCTAGTGCAACCCAGTCAAGACCGGGAAATGCTCGAAATCTCCTCCCACTGTCCTTACCCGAGTCTTCGCCTCCTTATACATGTCCTTAATCGCTGTGATGTACGCCACAGAGACCCCTCTCGCCTCCGAGCATCTCCACAGAACCTCCCTAGGAATACAATAAATAAAATATTTAATTTTCTAATAACTAAGTAATTAGATTATTGGGTGATGAAAAGTTAGAGAAAAAAAAATATGAAATCGTGTTAATAATAAAATGAGTTACAACTTAAAATTTAACCTATTTGAATTATCTTTAAGCACTAAATAGGATACTTTAAAATATTTTTAATTTTTGAATAAAAAAAGATTAATTTGTAGAACTAATGAAATTTTTGATAATCGCGCCATGCACGGTCAAATTTACTAGTAAATGTAATAAGAGTGCATTGATGAAAATAAATTTCTTCAATTAATGAAAATTATCAGAGAAAGAAGATTAATTATTATACATTTTTTTTTATGTAAATGACAAAAGTGTAATAAAAGAAGCTATTTATGAAATGATGCAACAGTTAGACTATTTTTATAATTATATGAGATATGTACTACTTTCTCCGTCCCAAATTGAAATGACACATTGATTAAGAAAAATAATAAATAACATGACTAGTTTACCATAATACACCTATTAAATGATGTTTACATTTTAATATAAAGAAAAAGTAATTAATGCAAAGGGTAAAACATGAAAAAAAAAATTATCTCTTCTTGATTAATTAAAAAAGACTAAAATGAGACATCAAATTAGAAAATTTAAGACAGGTAATTTAGGACGGAGGGAGGGTAAAAACTTACACGCACCCGATGTATACACCAAACTAATGTTCTTTACCATGGTTATGTAATTAAATTAAGTAAAATATATATTGATTAATCATGGTTAAGTAACATGAATTTTAAATTCAAACACATGCATGTATTGGCTTGGTGGGCTTGGTGTATACACCGAGTGCGTGTAAGTTTTAACCTAGAGGCAGTACCATGTAAAATTCTCTAAATTGGTTTAGTTTTTGTTTAGGCCAATCATTATCCTGCAATGTATAAATGAGGTACAAATTTTAAAGAATGGCTTCAAAATGCACTTACGACGCAATTTTATGATGGAATATGAAGCAAAATTTTCCCAAAGGAAGAGTGGAAACCAAAAACTGGTAGAGGGAAACACAGTAATCAAGAGTTCAAGATATTCCGATATTTTGCAGTCACCATAATAGGCAGAATCAGATTCAGGATTTGAAGACGATGACGTCACCATACTAATAGGCTTGAAAGGAAGCCATCTCTTAATATGTAGATCAATATAACTTGAGCAAATGTTCAACATATTTCAATAACGCAAAACCAGAATTGCTGACAGGGACATAACTAACTTTTTGCTATGTTACAGGAAAACTTTGGAAAATTCTTAAATCTAAGAAGGTACTTAACAAATTTTCACATTCATTAACATTGAAGAACTAGTCGATACACATAATGGAACATAATTGCTAAGCCAAATTAACACGGGCATACAAACTTTTTGCCATAATACACGTAAACCTTTTAAAACCATCGAAGATCTAACTTCAATTATTCAAGTCCAAGGGCACCTGCTACCGTATTTTCCTACTACTAGCAGCTGGGAAGAAATAAACATTCTGCACTGCAGAACTTGCTGTGTATTTATCTCTAATATCATCAGACCACAAGCCACACGGTCAGGCATGCTACCTCATCTTCTTTGGACGGGTTTGTAAAGCACAACCGTAACATATTTTGAGCGAAAACGATGTGTTACACCAAGTGCTACAACTGACCTCGGGACTTCTCCATTCTCAATATACAGATGGTTTAGTACAGCGTTGTTCTGCGGCAATGGGAGGGATGTTGATTGATCTCTTCTTGTTGGGTGGTTTAGCAAGGTGTGATGCAGATGTGGTGGTGCCAACGGTGGTTCCCTCCCTTCATCTATATGGGCAGGATAGACATTGTTGTAACTTGCATCAGGTGATCTTGAAACTTCAAAGCCCATGACAGTGGATGCCTCCTGTGTTTATAACTTAGATTTAGGCTTAGTCAAAAAGTTGCCAGAGGTATCAGTTATTACAAGAATTTATGACTCGAGGTATCAGTTATTACAAGAATTTATGACTCACATGATCTTCACCATATGGATGTGGGTGGTTCATGTTGCTTCACAAATAAACAGCACACTCTAGCTAATAAGATGAAAGTTTTGAGCAGATAAAAATTTCCTAAGTTAACCTGAAAATGAAACAAATTCTATTGTAAGCAAGAAAATAAAACCAATTTTGGGATTAGGCTCAGAATTAAAAATTTCTTATGTGCATATTCCTCCGGAGGGGCAATTGGGCCGTGGCCATATCTCATAGCGTCTTTATGAATCAAATACTTTAAGATCATGAGCTATTTGTATGTCTTCTCTCAAATACTATAAAAGAATCCATGTTGTCTCATATGCTAAGTTTACCAAATGATAAATGATGTCTGCAAATTAGATCAAACATCAAGATATTAACAATACAAATATCTTGAATAGAACTGACGAGAAAAACAAAATTTTAAGTGGAATATAGTAGAAAAATTATGTCACATATACATGGAACAAGAGATGGAAGGCAATCGCCTAATTCAGCGACACTTCCAATTTAAGAGGACAAAAGTTCTGGTTGAAGTAGTGGTTACCACTTTTTAATACCCAAATTGAGTCTGCAATACCTAGAACCGAATAAAGCACCCCCCTCACCTTAAAGGAAGTGCTACAAAGAGCTACTCTCCAGTACATGCCCAGCCCGAACAAAAGCATCGTCGAGGGAACTATCAACTAACTTGGAGTAAATAACCTCATTCATTTAAATAATACCACCTCTTTCACTAAGAACTAATTCAATGTCTTTACTCAGGTGAGAACTCCAGTATTATGCCCTTAAATAACATTGGCTTTCAATCACACGACATTACTGGACTTCCTTTTTGATCTAAATCATCGTATGTAACATAGTGCGTAGCATTTCGCTAAGAACCAACACCCATGCTCTACCACGCTTTATATTGATTCAAATGCAATCACAACTGGAAGGTAATCTTAGCAACGACAAGTACTACACCCATGTGTTGGGGAAATAGACAATAGCAAACCTGCGCATGGCTCGAATTCAATTGCTCTAAATGATGACATTCAAATCACATTGACACCAAAGAAAGAATAGCTTTCATTGCAAACTGATTGGCCCTGGTCCATATAGCATGTGCCAAGATGGTGTGCAGGCACCCAAGCACATAACAGCAAACTCTTAACCCCCTTAAATTTTCCTTTAAGTTATTTTCATCAGCATTAAGGTGTGTTTTAATACAAAGGGAGTGATAGTTTAGGTAGGTAAATGGAACAACGGATGGTTGAGGTATGAAACTAGCGAAAATGTGATAGTTAAGTGTGTTTTTGACCATCAGATCTAATAATTAAGGGTACTAACTTAGTGACAGAGAAGATGATATTATGGAGAAACTTTATCACACAGAAATATGGAATTGATAACGAGTGGATTACAAATGATGTCAGAAGCTCCTATTAGAAGTGTCTGGAAAACCATTAAGAACTAGTGGCATGAATTCTGGGGAAATGTGGAGATCAAAGTGGGTAATGGACGAAAAACTTAATTTTCGGGAGGACCACTGAATTCTGGGTAATGGACTACATAGCTTAAAAGTCCACCTTTCGTGATATATACTCAATTAGCCTTCAAAATCATGCTAAGATAAACCGTATTTGGAATCAGCATGGTTGGGATTTGATCTACAAAAGAGCTTTAAATGATTGGGAAATTGAGAGTTATACCTTTTTGCTTCAGCAACTGGCTATTTTTGGTGGTACTCGTACTACTGAGTATTCAGAGAAGCTTAAATGTAGGTTGAATAGCAGAGGGAAATTCACAATAAAGTCTGTGTACTGGAATTTGTATCACAGAACTCATCTAAATTTGCTCTGGCCCTGGAAGCTTATTTGGAGAGTCACAATTCCAGTAAAGATTTCTTGCTTTGTGTGGTTGGTTGTCCAGAATGAATGTCACTCAAGAAAAGTTACAGAGAAGAGGTCTTCAAATTTGTTCAAGATGTCTACTAAGTGATAAGGAAAGTGTAACTAATGAGCACCTTTTCTACATTGTAAGACAACTATAAATCTGTGGCACATGTTCTTTTGTACGTTGAGGATAAATTGGGTTACGCCCAGTTCCACTGTGGAACTTTTGAGCAGCTGGAGAAATGTGGGGAGAAGAAACTTGGCACTACGCACACCAGCCACACATCCTCACTCTTCCAACCCATTCCTATCAACCATGGTTTTTAACTCCAAAAAATTTTTAGACTTCCTTAATGGCATTCCAAAACTAAATTCCAGAATAAGGTTGCATAAAACATTAACTTACACACACATAGCAATAAAAATTAACACATACAATTTCTATAGATATACAAGGTTTTAGAAACTTCTCATTTTCTCTTGCGAGCTATACATGTCTATCATAGTTGTGTCTAAGCTCTTAGAGAAATGGAAAAATACATATTTAATAATATTTATGAGGCTAATGCTGATATACAGCTTATGAATTCTTTTGTTGTATGTTTGATTACCTCCTTGGTACCTACTTTAATAAAATTACCTTATTCTACTAACAAATAAAAGAAAGAATGCATATGTCAATTTCCTGTCTTCACTGAAATTGGTAATGTAATTAGCAAAGTCACTCCCTTCGCCCTATTTCTTCTATGATACCATCTCTAGAATCACAAGCTTTAAAGAAAACACTGACAAATACACCAGGTAAAACAATTACCAGTTGCTTGCCGAACAACTGTTCAGGTGTTAAGTTGATAACTTTTCGTCTATTTTAATTAGCATTGCTAACTTGATAGATACCTTTATTTTTGAAGACCAATAAATCCGTCAGGGCCAACCGTTAGGACCAACTATAGCTTTCGAAATCCACGGATAAATGGCTGCTTTCTACCCTTTTCAACTTAAATACTAGGTTTATAGCATGTTTGATCAAGCTTATTTTTCTCCAAAAGTTCTTTTTTTTTTTCTAAAAGGTTCTTATTTTTTGAAAAAGTGAGGTGTTCGGCCAATCTTTTAGGAGAAAATATGGGCTTCTGGGGAGTAGCAGAAACATTTTTTCAGAAGCTAAAAAAGTAGATTCTCCCTAAAATCACATTTTTGAAAATCACTTTTGAGTAAAATACAATTTAAAACACTTTTAAAAAGTTTGGTCAAACACTAATTAACGCACAAAGTGCTTTTAAAATTTATTGATCAAACACAAACTGTTTCTCACCAAAAATACTTTTCTGAAAAGCACTTTTGAAAATAAATTGATTTTAAAAGTTTGGACAAATAGACTATTCATTCGCATGAAGCAGGACTTAAAACCGTGACCTAAGTCACAAGTCCCTCAACCTTTTCCACTTCGATTAAGCCCTTTGGGCAACTTGACAGTTAGTTTTTCGTGCTCATTCTAAATTCAGAGGTTCAGCAACAACATCATACCCAGTGTAGTCCCACAAGCTAAGTTGATCTGACTCTCCAAAACTGTTGTCGCACGAGTGTCGGATCCTTCAAAAATACACTATATTTGAAGGATCCGACACACATCCGTTGATATTTTTGAAGAGTCCAAGCAACATAGGCCACAAGTGAGGTTTTGGGAGGGTGAGATGTATGCAAACCTTACACATACCTTTGCGGGGTAGAATGGTTGTTTTCGATAGAGTCACAACTTAAATTTAGAGGTTCAAAGATTATAAATACGAGCAATGCCAATTTGAAAGTGGACTACATTTGGGAAAGACAAACCAAATAACGGACGTAAGGGAAAAGGAGAAACGACCAAAGGGTCAGAGGGAGTAGCAACAAAAAACTGACTAGAAGGAGAAGCCACCACCACCAACAACAACATACCCTGTGTAATCCCACAAGTGGGTCTGGGGAGAGTGGTATGTACGCAGACCTTATCCTACCTTGTGAAAGTAGACATGTGTTTTCAACAGATCCTAAGCTCATGTAAAGCATTTCAAAGCAGGTATGAAAAGGAATACAGTACTGAAGAACCCATTATGAAAATAATTTAGAAAAGAGCAGTAACAACAACAAATATTATGGTAATTGGAGGAAAGTAAATAACAAGCACTAAATAACAAGAGAAGACATTTTTGATAAACAAACTTTATTTTTTTACAATGGTGTTCAATCAAGATAAGTGCATGAAAGAATTTTATCATTAAGTTAAATTGAATAAAATGAATTTTGGAAAAAATGCAATAGGTTTGTCTACAGGAAAAAGGAAGCCTCAGAGCACAGATGTGGGTGCTTTGATGCACAAACAAGCATGAATAAAAGTAACCAGGTACTGTTTTTCTGAATCACAAATTTGATCCTGATCTACAAGATCATGCATATCATACTAAAGGATCAATTATTATGTCCAAATGGTGAGGGAACTGCTCTCTGTTGCCCAATTGGTTGGAGAAGTGCTTTCTGTTGCCGCGATATGTTTGATGTAACTAATATTGAAGTGTGTGGTCATCTAATCTAAAAGCTTAAGCTTTTCGAGAGAGCACAGTTTTATTATTTAATTATATTCTCAACACGCTCTCTCTCTGATTCTTTTTCATGGACCAAGCATGTGGATATTTTTTTTAATAATGGGTGGCGGGGAGATTCGATCCCAGGACTTCTGTCTTTCCTGATACCATATTGAAGTGTGTGACCATCTAATCTAAAAGCTTAAGCTTTTAAAGAGAGCACATTTTTATTATTTAATTATATTCTCAAAAACTAACACTAACAAAAAGAGGTTTGATTATTATAGAAGTAACAAAAGAGAACTTTTATCTTGAGAGAGTCTTACAAAGGCTCATTTTCCTTTACCATAACAAGGCATAAACATAACACAGCTATACCTGACATTAAGCTCAAACGAGAAAACGGCCAAATCAGAATTCAACCAATTCACCTTACATGGAAGTGGATAGCTCAGCGAAAGACTTGCTTACCCAACATCTTGAAATCTTGATCTCCTGGAAAACCTCAAACTCCCCTCTAAATGACCAGTAAGTTGTTTCCTCACTCACTATATCTTGAAGATAGAAAAGTTGCAGGCAATCACCCATATTTATATTCAAGTAGCTACTGATGCACTGTATTCATGTAGAGTATTATGCGTACACGTCTCAGAGGCCACCGCTCATTAAACACATATTGCCAATATTGACAACTGGTTTTGGAGACATCCGGAAGCATGCGAACAACATTCACATCCTGACAATGCTAGTAACAACTATGTACTGTGATATTAGCTCTGTTTTCCACTTTAATCATTAAAATAAATATTTCGGTGGCCCCGGGGTTCCTTTATAGACATTTTTAGCCTAACTGTTAGTTACGACACGTGTTATCATTCCAAAAGTGTTTCAAATTAATGATAGACTAACACCAAGCTCACTAGAATATACAAAACAGTGGGTAGCAACAACACACCAGCTTTAAGAAGTCTAGAATGATTATGCGGTCAAAGAGCTTTATTTGAATTAGAATCTGATTCAACCCAACCTCTGATGAAAATGATATAGAAGTAAATGCAAGATCCAAAGGCTCAACAAGAGAATTAACATCACCTACATGAGCCTTGAATAGCGGGACCTTTAGTGCACTGGGCTGCCCTTTCTTACATGAGCCTTGAATAGTTGGCCAGAGTCCCCGATACAGGAGGAGGATTGAGTTAGGCTAGTGGCGTACATTTGAGGTAGGTTAATGGGGTGAGAATACAATGTATGGTGAAAATGGGGATTCACATTACACCTAGTTAAATTCTTAGGCCTTTCCGTCATATCTGTTCAAAGATCTATGAGTCTATCCTACAACCAATAGAGGTAAAAATACTGTTGCTTTCAAAACAAAATATTCTTTGCTATCTATCTTTGGCTCTTAAGTGACATTTCTTACTCCTAAGAAGAGTAACTAAAAAAGAAAGATCCATTTAAAGGGGTTCATATTGATTCTCTACTTTCAGCTATTTTCAAGGCTCATACCGGAATAAGAGGTAGCTGAAGGTCTATCGAGAACAACCTCTCTACCTAAGTAGGGGGAAGTACCCTCCTCAGACCCCATTTTATGGGATTATACTAGGTGTGTTGTTGTTGTTGTACACCGGAACATGAGTCCAGGCTTTAGTTAGTAGGGTCCCTACTTCTCTTTTGTAACCTCATCACTTCGATTTAAGATAAAATCAAGCTAAGTGCCTACAGTATGAGAAATGTAGGAACACATGGAAGCTACCCACTTCAATCAACTAGCCAAATATGTCCCTAGAGAACAAAAATTGCTTGTGCTTGATTTAGTAATATATTTGTGGTGATTCTACTTTCCTCTATAAGAACTTCAATAAATCCTCTAAACGTTTAATGGCCATGCTCATGGAGGGTAATGCTCCCGATATAAGCCCAACTAACTTAGTATTAAAGGGTAGGTAATTTGATTGAACCACTTGTTCTCTAAGGCAGTAAGAAACCAGGAAATCAAATAGTAAATTTCTTAAAGTAAATTTCTTAAAAGTGAAAGCTCATGACATAACATTAATATTAAATAGGTAACTCAAGATTCTTCGGGCAATTTATGGCTTAGTCAACAGAGCATTATAAATTTGAAAAGCCTAAAACATACCTAATTCATCTGCCTTTTGGCACTTCAATGATTTCAACTCTCTCAGAAAGCTGTCTTAGGAAAGATAATACCAAGGAATAACAATTCAATGAATCCCAGCGGAACCACAAAATCTGAAGAATAGCAATTTACACAAACTAAAATATTGATTAAAAAGCTTAAATCAATAATTAAGCAAGAAAATAGAAAAAAATGGACCAATATTCACCTGAGATTCGGTAAAAAGAAAAAGAAAAGAGAGAGAAAAAGAGTGTGAATGACGAGGACTTAGAAAACTCGCCTTACTAGCTGAAGAAATCAAATTTTCAAATTCAAAATGAATAACTGTGATTTAGGAAAGAATATGATGTGTGATTACTTTAAAACAGCAGTCATTGTTTCCAATAAATTATAGGGAAAATTAGAGGTGGGCATAACGCGGAACGAGATTCTAGAGATTGAACTAAAGTTCCGTTTAGATATCTAATGTCTAAATTCGTAAGGTGAAGGAATTGAGAGATCTAAATTCTATATTAATTTCTTTAAAATTAACATGTTAAATGTTTGGACGAACTATGAATACGGCTTTGTTAAAATGTTGTTTCCTTTAATGTGTAATTATCAAATTACTGTAATGAAATTTATGTACTCAACGTTTTATATTTAAGATCCACTTTCAATTATCATTTATAGAATTATAAATAAAAATGAATTTTAAAAATATCAAACTGAACATCGAATGTTCTTTCAAAAAAAGTACATAAATTATATTATGTAATCGTCCGAAAAATCACTTTTAGCATGCTTAAACTAATCGAGTCATCGAATATCTTTAGTCATGTTAATGCGATTTTTTCCCCAATTCTCAAAGGCCTAAGTATCCTTTTAGAGTTTCCCTTGAGTCGAGCTAAGAAGATCTCAAGGTGGAGTGATTTAAAACCGAAAACTTGTGTTTATTCATGGTGAAGTATGATTTTATAGTGTTATGTTCTATGATGCCATGCTCCATTAGGAAGTGACCTTGTGATTCAGATCACCGTAGGATATTCTGAGATTACAAATTAATTTATAGCATGTGATTTTAGTAGTTGTTGCGTGAAATTATTTCATGATATCATAAGTATAAAATTTGTGTTGTGAAATGAGGCTAGAGTTTAGTTTTCTCAAACTACTGATTAAGAATTGTTGCAATAGTGAAATTCCCATTGCAGCGAGACATTGTAGCGGTTGGAGTTCCATCGTTATGGAGCTAGGCAAATTGCCCAGGATCGCCATAGCAAGACCTATTTTACCACAGAAGATTCGCTACAGCGAGAAAAGGTCCATTGCAGCAGAAAAAGATTCGCTGCAGCGGATGACATGAAGCATAATACTTATTTAAGTCACTTATTTCGAGTTTTATATCAAAAATTTCAAAACTTCGTTCTAGAGCTCCAGAGAGACAATTTTTTCAAGATTAGGATGGATTTTTTTTGTCGAAGTAAGTTACTTCATCAATCTCTTTGTATAAGAGCCTGTTAACATCAGAATTATGAGTTCGAACCATGAGTTCATGAAAAATATGGCAAAAAACTGAGTAGATGTAATAATCATTTAGAATGTATTTAAGTTGAAAATTAACACTTTCTCGAATGAATTTGTTGTCCTTAAACATAAATTGTGGTGATTGGGAACCTCAATTTTAATAAAAATGAGACTTTTACTATTAAAACTACTTAAAAGGGTGTTATTGGAGTAGAAACTTTATGAATTGAGATAATATGAGTAATGTGGAACTAGTTGATCGTTGATTGACTCTTGGATAATATTATTTATCCTAAGTAATAGCAGAATTAATGGGTTTGAATTTTCAAAGTGCATATTTGAAAAGAAGCTGATTAATTACTCTTATAATTGTTTGTTTTAGACTTTGACATTTTGAGGCATTGAGGAAGAAAAAGCTCTTGAGATTTAGTTTGCATGATTTGAGTTCTTCGATTGAGGTAGGTTATGATATATGTGTAGTTAGACTTAATTAAGTCTTATATATGTATTTTGAATTGAGAAACATGTTGGTTGGTCTTCGAACATAAACTATAATTGATTCTTTGTTGGCTTGACAATGCTTGCCTAAATATATTTATAATTGTTTAAGTTTGTCTTTAAATGACGTGATAATAATGTATACTTAATAAATTTATTGTATACTTACTGATAATATCCTGAGAGATAGCTTAATATGAAAACATATTGAGATATGTTAAAAGAGGTTGAGAATATACATAATATTATGTTGTTGAGTGGCTCGAGTTCGATGTGAGCTTACGAATGAGTGATTATGTTATGGAGAGTATAACCATGCCGGTACAATACATGAATCCTAGGTTGTACCCTATAAGTCATGACTATTGGCCAAACATAAGATTCTTAAAATATGCGTGCAGATGAGTAATTTTGTGAGTTTTGATATGGTACAGAGTGGGGCTGATGAGATATAGAGGCTATACAACTGTGAAATCAGTTTGGACAAGATCCATATTTCTGATGTGATTGCATATAATTGCAAAAATCCGTGATAACTTGACATGTCTATTTTGGTGAATTATATGCCCTTTGTTTGTTAACATTGATGTATCTATTTCGGTATGCGTCTACATTTGGGTGATTTGGTTGTTGATGTAATTACTTGTTGTGTGTTATGCATTGTTACTTGCCTTACTTGATTCATAATATACTTGCTACTATTTTGTGTCTGTCTATGATATCTATCAGTACATAGTGTTTGTACTGATACTCCTGCACTTATTTTTTTGAGTGCAGATTGTGATCTAAAAACTCCGAGCGACCTTGCATTTAGCATTCTTCAGTTGACAAATTTAAGGGTGAGGTAATTCGATTAAGGCAACCACAGATCTTTTTAGTTATATATATATATATATATATATATATATATATATATATACAGAGAGAGAGAGAGAGAGAGAGAGGGGGAGGGAGAGACTAGATATGCACAACCCGTGCTAGCATGGGCCCAACAGATATTTTTTATTTCAATTATGTGACGTAAATAGAATTTAGATAATTAAGCATTAAAATAATTTAAGTTTTTAATTATTGTGATTTATGATACTTTTTTTCTATTTAAATTTAAGTGACAATGATATAATTTCAAGAGCCAGCCAAATATTTTATATTTTTAAAATTTTAAAAATTATTAATTATGTGATTTATAATATTTTTTACATAATTTTTCAATAAGATATGAATACTCTCTTCATCTCAATTTATGCGGCACAGATAAAATTTTGGCAATCGACCAATTTTTTTAAATGTTTTTGTTCATTATCGTTATTTACAATACTTTTTATCTCATTTTCAAATAATATATGTTACTTTATATCTTCCTCTGTCCTGTCTCAATTTATATGACACTAATATAATTTTGATAGTCAATCAAATTTTTTATGTTGACATATCATTTTGTTATTCTTAATTTTCTAACACATAAATGACATAATAAGGGTAGTATAGTAAAATCATTATTTTAAGAATTACAATTTAATTTAAAACAGAAAGAGTTAATTTCATATTTTATGTCTATTTTATCTTTTTATTAAATATTATTAATTTTTTTAATACTTAGATGACTCATAATAATTAATTAAGAGCGATTGATTATGTTACTCCTATAAAAATTAACATAATTTCATCATATTCAATAGTAATCATTGATAACTCATCAGAGTAGTATATTAATCAAATACAGAATGTTATATTTTGCATATACAATGATATTATTAAATATTATTGGATAGCGCATTATGTTTATCTCTCACAATAATAAATTTTATTATATATTTTTTTTATTTTTTTTTTACTTGATACATATTAACCCAAACAAATCTTAAGAAATTATTCATTAGTAATTTATTTTATTAAATTAAATTTATTAATTTTGGACTTTAAAAATTTAAAGTTAAGTTTAAATATTAGTATTTACATATAAAAAAATAATTTTAAAATTTAAATTTTACTAAAATAAATTATCTTTTTTTTTAATTAAATATTATTAATTTTTCTAATAAATAAATAAATTATAATAATTAATTAGGGGTGATATAATAAAATCACGAAGCAGCTAGTCAACACATATAACGAAACCAACGTTTTTAATATAGATTAAATAATATTTTTTTTAATTTACTAAAATAATAAAAATAAAAAAATTTATTTAGTTTAAACATATTTAGTTATAATTAATTAACATGAATGATCATCACATTAAATTACTTAAATATATTAAATTTAAACAATTTACTTTAAAGCTATGTAAAAGTTGTAAGTGATTACACTTTATCATATTCAAATTTAAACTTAAATGAAAAATATATGGAATATGTGGGACCCACTATCTATGTAATTTGTGATAAATTGAAAAGTAAAATAGGACCCGTTCCCCTATCCTTCAATGATGTTTGTACAAGTTGCAAGGGCATGATGGTAATAAAATAAAAGTACGTGGAGGTTTTTGTAGGGGCATGATCTGTAATTAAACCAAAGATGGTGGACTTTTTATAAATTTTTCAATAAAGTATAAGCAACACAACACAAAACTCGATTTTTGCAAGCAAATTAATTTTTATGAATGTTATTTAATGACCTTAATACCCTCAGACTTTTATTTAACGTCTATAACCAGACATGTTGAAAGTTTCAAGTTGACACTTCTTATATATATATATGTGTGTGTGTGTGTGTATGTATGTATATATATATATATATTCATTCTTCAGATAATGTTATTTATTAGTGATTTTAGACTATTCTTAGTGGCTATTTTGTTCGCATCCTTTGTACGATGACTTTTGAATCTTTGGGATGTAAGAGTTAGATTTCTACACATTATTTATTTATGTTTGAGATTTCAATTATTATTCTTGTAAATGGTCTTGTTTTGTTAAACGAGTTGAGTAAGGCTTGTGTTAGATGGTACTATATGGTTCATCCATCAAAAAATTATTGTGGGTATCACTCAGGCCCATTTGAATCGTGAAATTTTTTTTTATAATTTTTAATTAACTTTGTCATGATTTATGAAATCATGGCTAATAAACTATGGCTTAAAGGTGCTTTTTGCATAGTATTGCTACTAAAACCTCTAGCAAAGTGAATAACATCAATGTGTTCATTCAATGGTCTATCTATAAGCAACAAACTAGCACAAATACCTTTGAACTATTTAATGTAAATACCGATTTAGTTCCTCATCTTATGATCTAAAGTTGTTGTGTCAACTAAAATTCTTTGTCCTGCAAGCTTTAGGTAAGTATCTCCAAGGCAAGATCATATTTTTTCGATAGTTGAGCACCTTATAATAAAAAACATAGACTCCTCAGTCATTGTTCTAAAGTGAACTCCTGACTTGTACAACTAATTTTTCTCATTGTGTTAATTCAGGGTTAGAATTTGATTCTCATTTCTCATTTTCTGTAGCTTTAGATGGTGCATTTTATTTTATGATGTTAGAGACTTTCCATAGTCCGCATAAGTTGGAGAACTTGAGTTCTTCAAACAAAGTTATTAATAATATATAATTTTTTTGGAAAAATTGTATTGAGTTTGTCAAGGGACGAATGTGAAAAAAGGGAGAAGAAAATTTCAGGTTGCAGACTTGGTGATTTTCAGTGGGTTAATGCTTCGGTTCTTTTTCTTGATTTATTTCATTACACATATGCAATACATACATACATACATACACGCATATACTACTTAGTTCTCAAAAAGTCTATCCCTGGGCTAGCTTTCTCTAGAAGTTAGTATGTTATTATTGTGTATACTAGAACGCTTATTTGAGAGACAATACAATCACTTAATATACATGACACTTAGAGTGTGTTTAGGACTTCTCTAGGCTAGCTTATCAGTTAACCCATGTCACGTGGTTGAGGGGTATTTCAATTAGCTTTAGGTGAAAAATAAGTGTTTTTATGTAATGACATAAGTTGAAAAAAGTACAAAAATAATTTTGAATCTTCATAAGTACAATTTATTTTTCTAATATAAATAAAAGTCTTTCGAATTGATAACTAATCAAACACAAATTGTTATTTGTCAAACATCCCTTGGGGAGGGTTTTATAAGATGTCACATTTTCTGTTAGAAAAAGGTGTTGCCGGTGTTTCTCAATATTTCCACGGTGGTATCAATGTTTCATGAATGAGTATGACATGAGGATGTAATGCTCACAAACAACCACAATGAGTATATCCATAACCAATCACAATGAGTATTTCCACAACCACGTGAGCGAAATATCCCCTCATTATTTTCAACCATTCATGAATTTCCACATATTTCATATGCCAATAAAGTATGAATATATCACAATACACAAATGGTACCATAACACACTTTTCACCAAATAAGATACAATTATCATCACGTATATAAGACTATCAATATCACATAGGATCACACACGATCACTCATAACATATAATATTCCAAGAGCATCACATATAGGCCCCCACAGGCACAACAAAATAAGATAGCTATTTTTCATGATTAGTTCCCACACTTTTAACATGACTTTTGTATACAAATTAACTACTCAAATCAGTCTGAAAGAGTTAAGATAAAACCTACCTCGAAAGCGGAAAATTAGAACAAAACCTTCAATCCCAAAGCCTTACTCCTCACGAACAGTAACAAAATCAGCAAAACCATGGAAATATAGAATCTTCATATCAAAAGGAAGCCAACGATACCCATATTGCCTATTTTTGATCGGGGTCAAAACGAACCCACAAAATGGATTTTGAAAGAGGACAATATCATAATTTTATTTTAAAAACATGTTTGGCATAATTTTTAGGAGTCTATAGATGATAAACCAAGCTAAAATGAGTTAAAAACGAGGTCCAAATCAAAGAAAAATCATTTCCAAGTTTTACCGGGTAAAACCTTTGAAATTTGTTTTAAAATCAAGAATTAAAGTTGTTTTGAAGATTAAATTGAGTAAAAATTGATAATTATAGGATTAAAACATCATCCAAGTGAAAAGGTATTAAAATTGGTGCTTAATTCTAAGAAATACAATTTTGGGCCTTCGAGTAAAAATTTCCAATTTCCACTTTCAAATTCAAATTAAATGATAAAAATTAAAAAAAATGAATTTAAATAGGTTGTTGGAGCTTACCCAAGCTTAGACGTGAAGAAAATATCTCAAAATCGCGAAAATCCAAGTTCTAAGTCTAAAAAATGGTGATAATGGCAAAAACACGGGGGTATATATATCCAGGATCTGCGATTGTGGACCAGGGTCGCGATTGCGACACCTATCCTGTCAAGGATATCATGATCGTGAAAAGGGTATTGCGATCACGACACTCCGACTGCAGGCCTAATTGCAATCGCGACAAGAACATCTTAACCGCGGGTACACAACTAAGAGAGACTTGGTGTATTCGAAGTCTCTGCGCCCCCCTTAAATTTTATTCAAAATCTCGTGATTGCAAATGAACTATGCTACCCTATCAAATTCAACATTCCGGACTCAATGCGATAACAAATTTTTGAAGAGTCATTATTTTCACAAAGTTGACCACTGAAATCCAAAATCACAACTTTCCAAACCGAGGATGAAAATGAGATTTAAATGCCATAAAACCACACCAACCAAGATACCACTCTAAAATCGACATTTTGGATCTACTGGCGCAGCCCATTTTGCCATCTGTCTCATGGATCAAAAGATAACGATTGAAGTCCACTCTAGGGCTCTCGAATCCTCCAAAAATCACAATATCAGATAAATGGCACCAAAATGCATAGAAAACCATGCCTATCACTCCCACACTCTAAAAATACCATAATGCAACTACGGAGAGGAGTAAAATAGTTAAATCACACAAAAACACATATTTTATCAAAAATTCAAGTCGTTACATCATCCACCACTAAAAATCTAGTTTTTCCTTGAACTAAAGGCAAAAGAAATACCTGAATCAACAAAGAGTAGGGGATAAGAGCTACGCATATCAGACTCGACGTTCTACGTAGCCTCATCTATAGGTCGATGTCTTCGCTGAACCTTAACCACAGGGATAACTCTAGAATGCAGCCGTCTAACATCCCTAGCCAAAATGGATACTGGCTCCTCAACAAAAGAGAATCGCCCATCTCACTGAACCGACTACCAACGAATGACATAAGACTCACCAGGAATGTAACAGCGAAGTATGGAAACATGAAAAACTGGATGAGATGCTGATAAATCTAGGGGTAAGGCCAACTCATAAGCCACCTCATCAATGGTCCAAATAATCTCAAAAGGACAAATATACCTAGGGCTAAGCTTACCCCTCTTCCTAAACCTCATTAAATCTTTTACAGGTGAAACTCAAAGAAAAACACGATCACCAACACCAAATCTTAAGGCACGAAGTCTACGGTCAACATAACACTTCTGCCTACTCTAAGCAGCTCAAAGTCTATCCTGAATGATCCAATGTCTATCAAAGGCTCACAAAGCAGGTCTAAACCTTAAGGTTAAACCTCGAATCAACCCACTGGCAAGCAATAATGCCTATCATACAATGCCTTAAAAGGAGCCATATCGATACTAGAATGGTAGCCATTATTATATGCAAACTCTGCTAAAGTTAAATGTTGCTCCCATTGGCCATCAAGATCGATTACACAAGCACAAAGCATATTTTCCAAAACTTAAATAGTCCTCTCTGACTAACTATCAGTTTGGAGGTTAAGCATTGTCCTAAGATAAACTCGAGTACCCAACTCATCCTGAAAAATATTCCAAAAGTGAGATGTGAACATTGAACCACGATCTGAGATGATAGACACTGCACACCATAAAGACACACAATCTCATGAATGTAGATATGGGATAACCTCACAACACTAAAGAAAACTTGGATAGGGATGAAATGAATAGACTTGGTCAATCGATCCATGATGACCCAAACACTATCCGAACCATATAAAGTATGAGGCAACAGTCACAAAGTCTATAGTGATTCATTCCTACTTCCACTCGAGAATGAGTAACCTTTGAAGCAATCTACCAGGTCTCATATGCTCGGCCTTCACTTGCTGACAACAAAGGCAACGAGATACAAAGTTTGCTACATCCTTTCTAACACCACCCCACCAGTAATGCTTCCTCAAATCATGATACATCTTAGTCACTTCTGGATGGATAGAATACCTAGAACAATAGGCCTCCTCCAAATTCAATCTAATCTAGTCACCCACTCTTGGCACATAAGCTCGGCCTCCAATCCTTAAAACTCAATCTGAATCAAGTGAGGCTTCCTTAGCCTCACCACTCAGTACCTTATAACAAATCAATCTCAATCCTGCATCATCAATCTAATAAGCTCGAATTTACTCCATTAAAGAAGACCTAACCTCCATGAATGGCAAAATATGCCAGTGTTGAAATATCAAGCCTAACCATCTGGTTAGCTAAAGACTGAAATTCTAAGGCCAAAGGCCTCTTCTATATCAAAAGATGCACCAAGATGCCTATTCTAGTCGACTTCCAGCTCAAGTCATTCGCAACCATATTAGCCTTGCCCAGATGATAGAGAATAGTCAAGTCATAATCCATAAGTAACTCAAGCCAATAACGTTGCCTCATATTAAGATCTCAATAGGTGAAAAAGTACTGAAGGCTATGATGATCGAAGAAAATCTCACAACAGACCCTATATAAGTAGTGCCTCTACAACTTTAAAGCAAAATCAACCGCACACAACTCCAAATAATGGGTAGGATAATTACTTTCATAGGGTTTCAACTAATAAAAAAATTACATAATCACCTTACCCTCCTATATCAACACATCACCTAACCTAATATTGAAGCATCACAAAAGATGGTAAATCCTGCATCCTCATTGTGCAAGGTTAAGATAGGAGCTGATGTCAATGAATTCTTGAGCTTTTGAAACCTCTCCACACAAGCATCAGAACACTGGAAAGAAATCTTCTTCTGAGTCAACTTGGTCAATGGAGCTGCAATAAATGAGAAACCTTCAATAATACACCAATAATAACCTACCAAGCCAATAAAACTCTAAATCTTGATGGGCGAAGTAGGTCTATCCGAATCATGACCTACTGTAACCTTAGATGGATCAACCATAATACCCTTCTTAGTTACCACATGACCTAAGAATGAAACAGACTCCAATAAAAACTCACACTTGGAGAACTTAACATACAATTTCTCATCCCTCACTCTCTAAAGCATAATCCACAAATAATCCTTATGCTCAACCTTACTCTTGGAATAAACCAAGATATTATCTATAAATATAATAATAAAGAAGTCTAGATATGGACGAAACAACCAGTTCATCAACTCCATAAATATGGCAGGGGAGTTGGTCAACCTAAAGGACATGACCAAGAACTCATGATCACCATATCGAGTTCGAAAAGCTTTCTTGGAAATATTTGAAGCTCTAATCCTCAACTGGTGATAATTAGATCTCAAATCAATCTTTAAAAACACCGTAACACCTAAAAACTAATCTAATAAATCATAAATATGAGAAAGAGGATACTTATTCTTAACCATCACCTTGTCCAACAATCAATAATCAATACACATATGTATAGACCCATCCTTATTCTTAACAAACAAGATAAGTGTACCCCAAGGCGACATACTAGGTTGAATAAATACCTAATCTAATAATTCATACAATTGATCCTTCAATTCCTTCAACTCAGCTGGGGATATCCTGTAAGGAGGAATAAAAATGGGCTTGGTGCTCGGCTCAACATCAATAGAAAAATCAATATCACAATCCAGAGGCATACCAGGAAAATTCATAGGGAACACGTCCATAAACTCACGAACAACATGAACAAAATCAAAAGAAGGAGGTGAAACAACACTAGTATCCCGAATATGAGCCAAAGAAGATAAACATCCCCTCTCAGCTAATCTATGAGATTGAACATAAGATTTAATCCTCTTAGGACCTGAATAAAGCACACCCTTCCAAGCTATTCTTGGTACACCCGACAAAGCTAAAGTCATGATCTTAGCATAACAATCTAGGACAACATGATAAAAAGCCAACCAATTCATACCTAAAATAACATTGAAATCAACCATATCTAATGCAAGCAAATCTACCCAAGTCTCACGCCCAGAGAAAGTCACAACACAAGATCGATACATCCGATCGAGCACTAAAGAATCTCTTATAGGGGTAGATACACGATTGGCATAGTAAGAGGCTCGTTAATAAAATTAAAAACCAAAGTAAATTACGTAGACATATAGGAGAAATTTGATCTGGAAAAAACAACACAAATACAAATATGAAAAAATGGGGACGATACTTGTGATCATAGCATCAGAAGCCTCTACCTATGGTCTAGCGGGTATAGCATAACACTAACCATGACCATCAACTAGCTAAGTAGAACTGTAACCACTACTATGGGCTCCACTACCTCTGCCTTGCACTTTTAGAGAAACCCTACCTCTCATAATTGAAATATAAGTAGCTCTAATCACATAGCGGGGGATAGTTCTTGGCTAAATGGCCAATCTCATCACATACAAAGCAACCTCTACGACTTACCTTAATAGGAAAAGGTATCACTAGGCCCGAACAACTATCCTGAACTATGGAACCAAAAGATCCACCACTTGAACTCTGCAAGGCTGCGTACATTAGCCTACCATGATACTCGTGAAAAACTTAAAAATCTCTACCTTGAGAAGTCTGACCTTTGAACTTATTAAAATAGTGCACCTTCTTGGCACTTCCTTGAGACGCTCAAAGAATACCCTCTGTCATCATAGTGTAATCCATAATTCTCTAAATAGATGTTCCAAATACAACTATCTGAGACATAGCCAACTGAATAGAAATGTGCAAACCCTTCACAAATTGCTAAATCTTCTCAGACTCGGTGGCAATACTGGCATAAAAATATCTGGACAAGGCATAAAAGTGTGTCATATACTCTGCAACTATCATAAAGACCTTCTCCAAGTGATTAAACTAATATCTCATTCAATCCCTCAGGCTGTAAGGCATGAATCTCTCCAAAAAGGCATCAAAAAATTGATCCTAAGTCATCTTAGGAGAATCAAGATATCTACAACCAACAAACAATCTCCACCAATCTCTAGCAGTATCTTTTAGTCGATAAGTGGTATAAGCGACTCCAACAAATCTATGTTGTGCTACTTCTCACTACAGTCACTCAGGAACTCATAGGCATCCTTACCCATAACACTACTAAATCTAGGATGACCCAAATGAGTATATCTCTTAAACCTCTTCTGATCCTTAGAAGACATCACTATACTAGTTACAAGAGGAGGCATGGTGATTCTGGCAGGCTGAGATCCTATATGAGGAGGTAACATAGATAAAGGCTGACCTCCTAATCTCAAAGCAATGTACTCTGATATCGATGCTGATGTAGGAATAACACTCGAGTCTAAGAAGTACCCAGCACAGAAGTAGGTTCCATAGGAGAAGCTACACTAGGGGCTGGAGAAACACCCGACATAACCAAAGAACCCTCTAAGAGGGTCAACAAACACATCAACAACCCTTCCAAAATTGGGTCAGACAAACTCTGAGGAACCGAAACTAAACCTATACCCCAACATGCTCAACACAAGGCTAATGGAAGATTCTACTAGCACTCTTCCTAGACAGGGCTGATCCATGAGATCGTCTACTCCCTCGAGTCCGTCCTTGACTCAAGACTCATATCTAGGTAAAGGATCTATATCTCTACTCTCATGGGACCTAGTCAACATTACCTATGCCAAAAGAGTTAAGCACAACTCAAAACATAAGGTATGAAAGAAATTTGCAGGGTAAGGAATAAAATGAGAGAATTTTCCAAAAGAAATCCTATAGCCTCTTGAAGATAGATATAAACATCTAATATCGATCCATGAGACTCTATTGGATATCTCAATCTTACACTGTTGAGACCAATAAACTTAGTTACTTTGATACCAATTTGTCATGAGTAAAAATATAAAGGGTCATAATGGTACATGTCGTGGCGAATCTTGACAAGTAAACCTATCACATAAACTGATACAAAAGAGAAATGATGCTTAAATCCCAAGGTAAGGCTTCTAGTACAAAGCCAAACCATACAAGTCTAATAAATGCAAAAAGAAACTTATCCAATAACAATATCATAACTCCCAAAACCTAACATCAATAAGGTAAGACCATATCTAATAGATCTCAAATCCAAACAAAATGCATAAGATATCCACTATAGGATACATCCTATCTTTGAAATACAAGTAAAGACATAGTATGGTAAAGAAAGATAGTAGAAGACATCTGAATGCCTAAAAATTAGCCACTACCTCGAGAGGTCCAAATATCGCCCTAATCAAGCAACATGGGCCACACTCAAACCTAAATTTACACCAAAAGGGTACAACAAGGAGTACGATCCACTTGTACTCAATAAGTATCATAGGCCATTCAAGTATAGCAGAAAATAAAGCATACAAAATATGCACTAAGGGTATGTCACATGCAATAAAAAAATATCCCATAATGGTAGCCCACATAGTTGTAGTAACAGTTCTAGTATATCATACATATTGCAACAATAACATAAAGACACCACAAATATACATTATATCATGAACAAGTAGAATAAAAAAGAGCAACATATACAAGATTATCAAGTACAAGTAGAGTAAGATAGGACAATTAGGTAAGTGACAAGCTAAGACATAAATACAATCACATCATAAGCATAATAAAGTAAATACAATGAGAACGATGATAATGATGCACGAGCTTGTCGCATAACCTCCAAGACCGTCATACAGTCTTCGTATAAACCTACAGAGCTAAATCTTCCCAATGTAGGATCCATAGGTAGTTCATCATCCTATTTACAATTCATATATCATATCTTCTCCTCGGCATATCCCTTATGAAGGATTTTATAAGATGTCACATTTTCTATCATAAAAAGGTGTTGCAGTGTTTCTTAATATTTCCACAGTGGTACCAATGTTTCATAAATGAGTATGACATAAGGATTTAATACTCACAACTAACCATAATGATTATGTCTATAACCAACCACAATAAGTATTTTCGCATCAATATGAGCCAAATATCCTCTCATTAGTTCTAACCATCCATGATTTTCCACATGTTTCATATGCTTGTAAAGTATGAATACATCATAATACACAAATAATTCCACAACATGACTTTTCACCAAATAAGCTACGATTAGCATCACGTATATAAGCCTATCAGTATCATATAGGACCTCACAAGGTCCCACATAATATATAATATTCCAAGACCATAACATAACATCAAATATAAGCCCCCACACAGGCACAACACAATAAGATAATCATTTTTCATTATTAGTTTCCACACCCTTAATATGCTTTTGGGTACAAATTAACTACCCATTCCAGTCTAAAAGAGTTAAGCCATAACCTACCTTGAATGCCAAAAATTGGAATAAAACCTTAAATCCCAAGCCCTTTACTTCTCACGGACAGTCCTAAAATCAACTAAAATATAGAAATATAGAATCTATACATAAAATAAAGCTAATGATAACCATATTGTCTATTTTTTATTCAAGCTCAAAATGGACCCACGAAATAGATTTTTGAAAAAGATGAGCAAAATCATAATTTTCTTTAAAAAATATATTTTTCATATTTTTAGGAGTCTACATCTAAGAATCCAAGAAAAAATGAGTTAAAAATGAGGTCCTGATCGAAGAAAAATTATTTTCAAGTTTTACCATGTAAAACTATCGAAATCTATTTTAAAATCAAGAATCAAAGTTATTTTGAAGATTAAATTAAGGAAAAACTGATAATTGTAGGATTAAAACATCATCCAAGTAAAAAGGTGCTGAAATTGGGTCTTAATTCAAAAAATATAGTTTTGCTAAAATAGTCAAATCACAAAAACCTTGGAATAGTCAAATCACAAAAAAACACATATTTCAACAAAAAATTAGGTCGTTGTAATTTTTGAGCGATAAATGGACTCGTAGAACTCCGATTATGGAGGTTGCCATTGGAATAACCTTGTGATACCTTAGGTTCTTGTTAGGTGTTATTTGGATGCAAGAAAGGAAATCTATTGCCTATGCTTCCATACAGTTGAATATATATGAGAAGAATTACCCTACTTATGACATAGAATTGATTAATATGGTTTCTTCTCTTAAGATATAATGACATTATCTGTAAAGGGCTCATTCTTATACTAATAGGAGGCAATTTCTTATTTAACTTGGGAAGTTTTCTTTGTGAATATAAGTTTATTTGTCCCACTTATCAATGGTTAATCCATTCCTACTGTAGAATTATAAATGAGAATTTAGGTGGAATTCTTGTGCTATTGCCTTATGCTCATGAATTGGTGAGAAAAGTCTATGGGTAGATGTAAATTTTCCTAAGATTGATTTTAAGTTATTAATGAACATTTCCTAAGATAGAATTATTCTCTTTGATCGTGAATGATGGGGATTCAGGGTAAATTGATGATTGGAAAACTCTTGACTAAGGTTTAAGGCTATGATAAGCATTATAACTGGTGGATTCATATTACCAAAGCTTAGAATTAGGGATTAGGTATTTCACGACCTAGACTATCCGTTAGTTGTAACACAGTGCTTAGAACTACAATTGATCCCAAGCTAACCTATGGTACTAGCATAATGTATGAGGAACTTAATATAAACATGAATAAGAGCTAAAATGACTAAGAGAAAGCAAAATCATGAGATAATCTATTTCAAAACATTAATATTAGAAGTTTACAACACTGTAATATGTAAGATAGAGGAACTAAACTACATAGAATAACTCTAGCTGACTGTCTATGAAGCATCTACTAACACTGACAATAGGTCAACATAACATCAACTATCCCTAATTAATACATCCAAATAAGAAAATGAAATCCTGGAACTGCAACTGATTTGAGTCGTTGACATAAGAGAACTCATCACCTGGTAGCTGAATGCACTGATCTTCTTGATTATGATCCTCATAATAGGTACCTAAATCTACATCACATAAAAAATTTAGGTAGAAGAGAGTCCTTTAAAATGTATTGAGTATGTGATATATGAACTAGTGATGGAAACACTTAAACATGCTTTGAAAAACTAAGGACATAAGCCATTTAATGAAATAAGTATTTACAATATGTTTGTACGTAAAAGCTATGAGGTGTAGTGAAATCTCTAAATCATAATCTTAAACAATAATATTAGAAAGCTTTAGAAGAATAAATATTTCATATGATTTAATATTGGTGCTGAACATGCTGTAAAATCATACTAAATGCTAACTGATTGCAAGGCAACTGAACTGAAGTATAATAACTCTATATAAAATACACAAATGCTAATACTGAATGATAATCTTTAAAGTCATAGTTTAAAAGTAAATAAAACTTCACAGAGGGTTATGCACAAATTCTAAGTCTAAAACTGGGGGATGCGAACTGATGCAATGACCAAATAAATACACATATAAATGATTAATACTATACTAAATAAACTAAATATGAGGTCATGTAATAATTGAGTTTGATTCATGGGAGATACTATTAACCAACATATAACCATATGAGCTAAACATGGGGTTCAATGTTTAGAACCCCATATACCTTGCCAGGATATAAAGGTTGAACTAATGTGATCCCACTAAACTAACGTCAAAAAGGACTAAGGTGTCAAGCCTAGTATGATAGGTGACACTTTAGAACCTACAGTGGCATTGTAGTTCTTGGACTTAATGACTTCTACTAATGGTCTAAGCCTAACTTACGATTTAACATTCATCCCTGCGTTCATTCAGTGCTAAGTACTACTTCCAACTGAATATATGCTGAATATACTAATTGCTCAATAATACTAATGCTCTGCGACTGATGTATAAGTACTTATCTGAAAGCATTCTAAATCATAAAACTGAAGAATGAGTGTTTAAATGACAATGCATGATATCCTAAGTCATCGAGTATTCATAACCCACCATCTCTAAAGAATGAAACTAAAATTAGAAATTCTATATTTTGAAGATAATAGGAAATTTCATAACTTAAGTCCAAAATACTGAATATCAATGTACTGGAGAACCATAAAATGACAAGTCCTTAAAGATAATAAATTTCATGGGAAACATGTCATCTTAAACTACTAAAGACTGAAATCCATCAAATCACGATAAATAATGCTTAATAGTCTTGAAAACTAATTCATCTTATTTAGCTTGATCATATGCTTGAAATCTTAACTAATATCATGTATCATGCATGGACTTAAGAATAATGTGAATGATATAATATGGCCATAAGAAATCATAAAGAATCATTAACATATGCTCATGGATGTAAAATATATCATGGGGGACTGAATTTAAGCTTGGAATCATAATTACAGAAAACCTTACTTTATGAAAATCATAAAAATCATGAAGAAAACTATAATTTAAGCATAAGGATGGAAGAAGATCATTATTGAATATCCACATACCTGATTACTTTTGATTCCTGACCTAAAGTTTTGAGGATTTGAACTTTGAGATGAAGAACTCTAATTACTTGCTTTGAAGAAGAGGAAATCACATATTTCTCTGAGTAATATCATGTGTTGTGTTGTGAATGATTTGTAGTCATTTAGGATTTATATAAATTCCGAGGATGGATTAAACAACATAACTTTGGTGTTTAAAAAATATGAAAAGACCAAACAACCTCTTCAAAAATATTTTAATAGTGTAGAACAGTCCCAACTGACAGTTTGGTTGACGAACTGTCACTCCCTTGATAAAACATAGCTCAAAGCATAAAAAAATGATCATATTTTGGTATTATATCTTAATACTGATGGTTTGTCCCGATAGGCCATCACTGCTGTGGCGGTTCATCATCTGAGCCATCAACTCTGTCAGACAGACACCCTTTGGTAAATTGATCATAACTTTTTACTTCGATATTAAATTAAGGAAAAACTAGATGAGTTGTAAATATTATTCAAATATATATCACTTGGTGGGTATAAAGACCAAAAATACTTTAGAATTTAGGAGTATGCTCATTAAAGTTGACTATAGCAAGATACTTCACAAGAACTCAATTAGTAAGGGAGATTTTAACTTGGCAATGATATAGGATTTACTAGTGGGATTAATAAATGTATAAATTGATTCTCATACTATCAAAATATGATATTTTATTTCTATATGCACTTAAATCATGGTTCTAATCTTGTCTTGGATTTTTGGGGTGTTACAATGTCTCCTCTTTGGGGTCATTCATCCCCGAATGAAAACTAAGTTCAAAGGTTAGGGAAAGAGGTACAACCCCTAAATTTGAATTCTAAAAGATGATTAAAGACATGATAACTTGATTTATAAATTAAACTTGAACTAGTCTAAAAATTATGAAACTTACTGCTATTTTTTGACTTTTAAAGTTGGATAACTAACACGATAATGATTTATAAATTTAGATATCTTTTATGGTTAGGAATGATTTCGATTAGGTGTAAGGAGTCAATTGAATTCATGCATAACATGAATGAAACTGAAGAACCTCATGGAATATACATATACATGAAACTTCAGATAGTAAGACTAGATTAAAAGATGGGAAACTACAAGAGCTTGTTTGTTTGACTACTAAACTGAATTATTGGCTATAGAGACTGAATCATAGTTGGAGTTTATAAATAAACTAAAGTATTCTTGACACAAATCTATATCTAAAACTATAAAGTAACAGATAATGACATAAAATGTCTAAGAGTCACTGAGAAAGGAATATCTGTTACCTTTAATGCTCCTTGTCAGAGGTTCTAATAACATTAGGGAGGGAAAAATTTTGGACATAATATGTGTATGATATATGAATAAGGATTTTAACATGATTTGAGCATCCAAGTCTGCTAGTCTGAAATCATAGAATAGGAATGACTTAGAATTGAACATAAATCTACCTATCATGAAATAAGAGTATCTTAGGTCAAAAGTAAGGATAGGAATATTATGCTTTTAGCAAGCAGACTGACAACTTCTAACTGAGCAACATTTCTCAGCAATGCTTCAGTCATGACTCAAACTAGGGTCTGGTTGTGATGGGTATCCCAAGTCTAACACAGACCGAAGACCACCCCCTACGCCTATCTAGATAGAACATCATATACCCAACGATAGATAAGCACACAGAATTTAAGATATGTCTATAAACTATAACTGTTAACCAACAAAAAACAACTAACTAAAATCACCACCCAAGTCCATAGAAATCTAAAAAGCCTTCTAAAAATCTGAATCACTAAAGTGTCGAGACATGCCCCCGACTGTGACAGAGAAAATGACAATGATAATATTAATGTGAACTCTTCAATTCTAGTCTATAAAAGGAAACTAAAGAAATAACCAAGTCTTTCAGAGAATGAAAGCTTACCACTTTACCACCAATGTCGACGAATTGAGCTGATCCACCTAATATTATCCGGGAAAAGTAGATGTATCTCTGGTGCCTACATTGTATGGGGATACAATGTTCAGAGAAGGTTAGTGTCATACCCCAAATCCCATTGAAGCGGACTGGCACCTGTAGCTGGGGAGGCCCGGGAGAACCCGTTCATAACCTATACTTTCACATCTACATTACTTCTGAAAATTAGAAATTTGGGCAGCACTTCGTTGTAAATAGAAGAAAACAATACCTGTATCAGCCCAGCAGGCACGCATAAATATATATATAAACAGTAATTGGCCGTCAGAGCCATCACGTCTATCAACCAAACACTCCTATGGCTGTACAATATGTCTACAAAAGCCTCTACATAGATACACAACTGAGTTAGAGTCGGGACAAACTCCCGCCCACAAAAGACTTTAATACAAATACCAAAAATACATATAGAAAGGACTTGGGATGCCCCGAAACAACTGGAGCTCACCACTAACAACAGAATGTCCTGGCTCTTACTGCGGAGGTGTACGACCTGAAGTACCTCTTCCTGCAGGCATGAATACGGGTCCCCCGTGAGGGACATCAGTACGGAAATATGTACTGAGTATGTAAGGCAGTGAGTATCAAGATGAGATACAAAAGATCAATAGAACCCAGATACCAGTAAATAAACAGTATGAGTAGACCACACTTAAAAGTGCTGATGGGATACCTGCACATTGCTTTCATATCATTACTTCCCGTAATCCTTATCAATACATAACATATGTCATACAATGGCCAACTGATCAGTGGTACTAATACAATACATCAGGGACCACCCCTGGAATAGCATATATATATAAACTTTATAATACAATGGCCAACTGATCAGTGGTACTAATACAATACATCATATCATCAATTTAAAATACAGACATTCCATTTCTTAATTCAATTAATCTTTGAGATTGGTTACTTTGTGGTCACACCTTATGGAACTTGAAACCATGATACCTCAATAGGAAAACATGTAAATAGGTAATCAATATCATGAAAATGAAGTAGAGAATCATGGATACCTCATTAAACCATTTCGGAGTCAACAATAGTATATGGACATTTTTTTGACTAGCCGGACATCTTAAAAGTGAAAACAAGTTCAATTGGTAGTGTCGAAGATCATATGATGTTATTATGTGTCATGTGTCGTAGGACAATGTTGGAAGTCTTACTTGAGAGTGTCATGGGTCATTATTCATGCCAAAGATTATATAGAGTATGTCTTACATACCTTGATATAACCACTTCAATACAAGTCCAACTTGACTTCCCGTACTCTTCGAACACTTATCTACAATAAGTCATTTGTGGCAAACTAGTATTAGCAACCAAACCTTACCATTTAGGTATTAACTTCACCAAATAATGTCTAGGAAGTAATCCTTTAACTCATCAATAAGAGTGCTACATACATCCTCTTATACTCTTATTACATTCACATATCATGCATTTTCATGAAATATCCCTCAACATCACTCTTAGCCTTTATTTCCTTTTTTAATCACTATCCAATACCAACATGATCACTAGGCATACATAACCACCAATATAATGATATATCACCACAATTCATCCTCCATAATCCAATACAACAACTTCCATAATTTACTACTAACAATTTATACAAAACAATTCATAACTATGTTTCTAGTTATCTTCCAACATCACGACAATACTCATAATCCTTTATCAATACTTATTCATGGATAAGAATCAAGAATAAACAATATTCATACCTTAACAATGAACTCTTGTATTTATAATCCTCCTTACATAACCATGGGGTGCTTCTTGAAGCTTTCGAGATGGTGAACACAACTGCGGAACCAATTCGAATTTTCTACGGTTGAATCACAAAATATTTGAAGTTGAAATTAGGCTAGGGTTCACCTTCTCTTAATAATTGGATGATATATGATATATATGAGGCTAAGTGTAGGTTTATAAGGACCCATTTTCGTCCAAGAGGTAATAGAAAATGACCATTTTGCCCTAAAAATTTAAATAAATCCGAATCTGTCCCCAGTGGACAGTTTTGACAGGCTGAAGTAAATTGATCATAACTCTTTGCTCCGGTATCGGATTCGGGTGAAACCAATTGAATTGGAAAGATAATTCAAAGGGATTACATTTTAATATAAAGTATACCACCCAGTTCTTCCTGTACAAGGAGTTATGGTCATTTAAAGTTGACCCAAAAATCTGTCCCACAATTCTGTTTTTTTTGATAGGTTGTAGTAAAACGGGTATATCTCCTTACTTATACTTTGGATTTGGATGAAACCAATTTCATCGGAAAGAAGACTCTCGGATATTTTCATCGATATATAGCATCTCACACAGTTATTTTTGTACAAGGAGTTATGATCGTCTAAATTTGATCCAAAAACTAATTTCCTAGCTGCAGTAATTTTCCTGCAGATTTACTGTTCACAGGCTCCTCGACCACAGTTTTGAAATTTTGAATGTGCTCGCTTATATGAAATACTCCTCTGTTTTGGGCAAACTTTATATCGTTGGAAAGCTTATTCCAATACCTACGCATACAACTATTGATGGGATACTTCCAAACACCATAAACTTAATTTAACCCATACGCAACCCTTTAGGACTCCATATAATCGCGATAAGTATACGAAACAATTTACGGGGTGTTACATTCTCCCCCCTTTAAGAACATTCGTCCTCGAATGTTAGCATAGTTACTCAATTAAGACATGTCCAAGCTTACAATTAACATATTCATCATCATAACATACTTGCATAAAAATAAACACTTACTTGTTATTGTTCTTCTTCCGTCTCATGAACTTCCTCCTTATCGTTGAATAAGTAAGGGTACTTAATCTTCATCGCTTCCTCGGCTTCCCATGTGATCTCCTCAACTTGTTGATTCCTCCAAAGTACTTTTACCGATGCTATCTCTTTATTCCTTATCTTTTTAATTTGGCGATCAAGAATAGCAATAGGCATTTCTTCAAAAGTGAGATCTTCTGTAACTTGTACATCTTCTGTAGTAGTAATGTGCGATGGATATCCGATGTACTTGCGAAGCATCAAAACATGAAATACGGGATGAACTGCTGAGAGCTCTTGAGGTAGCTCTAACTCATAAGCAACTTGTCCAAATCTTTGAATGATCTTGTACGAACCTATGTATCATGGACTTAACTTTCCTTTCTTGCCAAACCTCATCACTCCTTTCATTGGTGATACTTTCAAGAATACCCAATCGTCGATAGAAAACTTAAGTCCTCTTCTTCTAACATCCGCATAAGATTTGTGTCGACTTTGAGATGTTTCAAGCCGTTGTTGGATCACTTTAACCTTCTCCATTGCTTGATAAACAAGATCCGGTCCAAACCAGACCGCATCACCTGCTTCAAACCATCCTATTGGTGATCTACACTTTCTTCCATACAATGCTTCATATGGTGCCATTTTGATACTTGAATGATAGCTATTATTGTAGGCAAACTCGATAAGAGGTAGGTGATCATCCTAGTTGCCTTTGAAATCTAATACACATGCTCGTAGCATATCCTTAAGTGTCTGGATGGTACGTTCCGCTTGTCCGTCCGTTTGAGGATGAAAAGCCGTACTTAGATTTACTTGTGTCCCCAAACTCCTTTGAAAAGACTTCCAGAAATTTGTGGTAAATTGGGCTCCTCGATCGGATATAATGGAAATTGGAACTCCATGTAACCTAATGATCTCCTTAATATACAACTTCGTATACTCTTCCGCCGTATAAGTTGTCTTAACTGGTAAGAAGTGCGCAGATTTGGTAAGCCTATCAATGATCACCCATATGGAATCAAACTTTCAATATGTACGAGGCAAACCCGTGATGAAATCCATATTGATCTTGTCCCACTTCCAGACTGGAAGATCTATACATTGCATGTAACCACCGGGTTTCTGGTGTTCTACTTTGACTCTTTGACAATTCGGACATTCAGCTACAAATTCGGCAATATTCTTCTTCATGTCATTCCACCAATATATTGTTTTCAAATCTTGATACATCTTAGTCGACCCTGGATGGATGGAATACCTTGAACAATGTGCTTCTGTCATAATTCTCTTTCTTAGCTCAACTACATCAGGCACACATAAACGATTCTGACACTGAAGCACTCCTTCTCGCGTAAGCTCAAATGCCTTTGTCGTGTCACTCTGCACATCCTCCTTAAGATGCAATAAAATTGGATCTGCATACTGCTTCTCTTTCACTTCAGCTATCAATGAAGATTCCGCTACATTACGTACAATAACCTCTTCATCTGGAGTTTCGACAAGTCGAACTCCTAAATTAGCTAGTTGGTGAAGATCCTTAATCATCCCCTACTTTTCTATAGATGCCATTTTAGACTTACGAATCAGTGCATCCGCTACCACATTCGCTTTCCCTGGATAATACAATATATCAACATCATAATCTTTCAATAATTCAAGCCATCTCCGCTGCCTCATGTTTAGATCTTTCTGACTGAAGATATACTGCAGGCTCTTATGATTGGTATATATGTCAACATGAACCCCATATAAGTAGTGGCGCCATATCTTCAAAGCAAATACAACTGCAGCTAGCTCAAGATCATGTGTGGGATAATTCCTCTCATGTGGTCGCAACTGTCTAGAGCCATAGGCTATTACTCTACCATGTTGCATTAATACGCATCCTAAGCCACTTCTCAAAGCATCATAGTACACTGCATACCCTTCTGTGCCTTCAGGAAGTACCAATACCGGTGTAGAAGTCAACTTGCTCTTCAGATCTTGGAAACTCTTTTCACAGGCATCATTCCATTGAAACTTGGAGGCTTTATGCGTCAACTTAGTCAAGGGTGCAGAAATAGAAGAAAAACCTTCAACAAACCTTCTATAATAACCTGCCAACCCGAGGAAACTACGAATCTCCGTAGGCGTCGTGGGTCTTGGCCAATTCTTCAAAGCCTCAATCTTCTGAGTGTCAACTTTTATGCCTTCACTGGATACAATATGGCCCAAAAATGCCACTGACTTAAGCCAAAACTCACATTTAGAAAACTTTGCATACAGCTTACGATCACGAAGAATCTGCAACGCCTGCCTCAAGTGATTAACATGGTCTTCTTCTGATCTAGAGTAGACCAGAATATCATCTATGAAAATTATCACGAACACATCTAGAAACGGCTTAAACAGCCTATTCATCAGATCCATAAAAACTGCGGGTGCATTTGTCAGCCCGAATGACATAACCAGGAATTCATAATGACCATACCGTGTTCGGAAAGCTGTCTTGAGTATATCTTTATCCTTGACTCTCACTTGATGATAGCCTGATCTCAAGTCAATCTTGGAACAACACTGGGCACCCTGCAACTGGTCAAATAAATCATCAATTCGGGGGAGAGGGCATTTATTCTTGATAGTCACCTTATTCAATTGCCGGTAGTCAATACACATCCTCAGCGAACCATCTTTCTAACGCACAAACAATACTGGTGCTCCCCAATGGGACATACTAGGCCTGATGAATCCCTTCTCTAGAAAGTCTTTCAGTTGCTCTTTCAATTCTCGCAACTCTGCTGGTGCCATTCTATAAGGAGGAATTGAGATTGGCTGTGTGTCTGGCAACATATCAATACCAAACTCCACTTCTCATTCAGGAGGTAAACCTGGTAGTTCTTCAGGAAATACATCAGGAAATTTATTCACAACCGGAACGGTCTGAAAAGTTGGCGGCTCTGCCTCTGTATCCCTTACTCTAACCAAATGGTATATGTACCCCTTGGAAATCATTTTTCTTGCCTTAAAGTAAGAAATAAATCTACCTCTCAGCGCGCCAACATTACCCTTCCATTCAAGGACTGCCTCATTTGGGAAATGGAAATACACCTTCTTAGAACGGCAATCTACTGTAGCATAACAAGACGCTAACCAATCCATGCCCATAATAACATCAAAATCTACCATTTCTAACTCAACAAGATCGGCCATCGTATCATGACCACAAATATTCACAACATAATTTCGATAAACATTCCTAGCTATAAGAGATTCCCCCACTAGCGTTGATATTTCAAATGGCTTGACTAATAATTCGGGTGTTCTCCCGAACCTTCCCGCAACCAAAGGAGTAGCGTACGATAATGTAGAACCAGGATCAATTAAGGCATACACATCAAATACAAATATGGACAACGTACTTGTAACCACATCTGGAGAAGCCTCTAAATTCTGCCGATCTGCTAGGGCATACACATGGTTCTGAGCTCCGCTAGAACTAGCTGCTCCTCTATCACCTCTACCATGACCCATAGGTTGTGCACCCCTACTCAAAGAAGGCACCGATGATGACGCAACAGCTGATCCGGTAGGTCGTGTTATACCACCTGTGGTCCTGCGTGGGCAATCCCTAGCCATATATCCCGGCCTACCGCACAAAAAGCAATTGTTCGTTCCAAGCCAATATTCGCCAAAGTGAAATCTTCTACATATGGGGCACCGGTGTCATGGAGGTCTCAATTGACTCATACTCCCTTGCCCTTGATACCCCACTGTTCGCGAACTCTGATTTTCACTGCTTTGCCCGAAATGATTACCTCTGAACCTTTGAAATTGCGGTGGAGCACTAATTTCCGGATAAGAAGATAACGGGCTAGGCAATCTATGAGATAACGAAGGCCTAAAACCTCCCTGAGATTCCATAAACTGCCCTATAGCTCTGGCCCGCTTAGAATATCCTTTTTTTGATTCCTGGGTTCTTCTTCTTTGCCTCTGATCTTCCATCTTCTGAGCAAAAGCTTGTATCCTCGCTATATCCATGTCCTTGTTCAAAGCAGCAATGGTATAATCTCTAACCAAGTATGGTTCCAATCTATCCACATAGTAATGAACTCTGTCATCCATAGTAGCTACCACATTGGAAGCATATCGAGACAAGGAGTTAAATCGAAGACTATACTCCCTTACACTCATATTACCCTGACGAAGATTTAAAAATTGATCTGCACAGGCCTGATGAGTCTCAAATGGAAGATAATGATCAATAAATTCATCTTTGAACTCTCCCCACGTAGTTGGAGGTGCATCAATACCCCTAGATCGTTTCCAATACTCGTACCACAATATAGCCTCTCCTTTCAGTCTATATGCTGCTAGCTCAACCATCTCTTTACCGGATAGGTGCATAACATCTAGAGCCCTTTGGGTTTGATCGACAAAGTCCTGCGGGTTTTCGTTAATATCTGATCCGGAAAAAGTAGGAGGATCCAGTTTCAGAAAATCCTGTGTCCGAAGGCTAGCTGCTCTATCCGTACCGCTAGAACCCGTGGTAGGAATAACTTGCCCTTGAACTTAACCGGCAACTATACGCGTTAGAAGTTGTACTGCATCCCTCAAATCTCGATCAACAGTATTAATAGATGGACCTTCCGGAGGAGAATAAGCTCCTGCTATATGCTCATCTTGAGACTCACTTTGTTCAGCTTGTGCCGGTGGTGACTTACTAGTACCTTCTCCACCACTACATCCACTCGCTTCCACTTATTCTTTCTCCTTGTAACCGGCATCGTTACTATAATAAAAAACAATTGGATTAAGCAATCGATTATGACTTTATCTCTAATATGGGCTCTATTGCACGATCTAAGAAATGGAGAGTGGAAACAATGCCTAAATGTCCAATAGCCTTCTGTTTATAGATGTGGTGCACAACACACCGATAAACGAGATTCTACGTAGACACGGCTTTGTAGACTCACTAGGACAAACTTCTCTGATACCACTTCATTCATACCCCAAATCCCATTGGAGCGGACTGGCACCCGTAGCCGGGGAGGCGCGGAAGAACCCGTTTATAACCTATACTTTCACATCTACATTACTTATGAAAATTAGAAATTTGGGCAGCACTTCGTTGTAAATAGAAGAAAACAATACCTGTATCAGCCCAGCAGGCACGCATAAATATATATATATATAAACAGTAATTGGCCGTCAGAGCCATCACGTCTATCAACCAAACACTCCTATGGCTGTACAATATGTCTACAAAAGCCTCTACATAGATACACAACTGAGTTAGGGTCGGGACAAACTCGCGCCCACAAAAGACTTTAATACAAATACCAAAAATACATATAGAAACGACTTGGGATGCCCCGAAACAACTGGAGCTCACCACTAACAACAAAATATCCTGGCTCTTACTGCGGAGGTGTACGACCTGAAGTACCTGTTCCTGCAGGCATGAATACGGGTCCCCCGTGAGGGACATCAGTACGGAAATATGTACTGAGTATGTAAGGCAGTGAGTATCAAGATGAGATACAAAAGATCAATAGAACCCAGATACCAGTGAATAAACAGTATGAGTAGACCACACTTAAAAGAGCTGATGGGATACCTGCACATTGCTTTCATATCATTACTTCCCGTAATCCTTATCAATACATAACATATGTCATACAATGGCCAACTGATCAGTGGTACTAATACAATACATCAGGGACCACCCCTGGAATAACATATATACATAAACTTTATAATATAATGGCCAACTGATCAGTGGTACTAATACAATACATCATATCATCAATTTAAAATACAGACATTCCATTTCTTAATTCAATTAATCTTTGAGATTGGTTACTTTGTGGTCACACCTTATGGAACTTGAAACCATGATACCTCAATAGGAAAACATGTAAATAGGTAATCAATATCATGAAAATGAAGTAGAGAATTATGGATACCTCATTAAACCATTTCGGAGTCAACAATAGTATATGAATATTTTTTTGACTAGCCGGACATCTTAAAAGTGAAAACAAGTTCAATTGGTAGTGTCGAAGATCATATGATGTTATTATGTGTCATGTGTTGTAGGACAATGTTGGAAGCTTACTTGAGAGTGTCATGGGTCATTATTCATGCCAAAGATTATATAGAGTATGTCTTACATACCTTGATATAACCACTTCAACAGAAGTCCAACTTGACTTCCCGTACTCTTCGAACACTTATCTACAATAAGTCATTTGTGGCAAACTAGTATTAGCAACCAAACCTTACCATTTAGGTATTAAATTCACCAAATAATGTCTAGGAAGTAATCCTTTAACTCATCAATAAGAGTGCTACATACATCCTCTTATACTCTTATTACATTCACATATCATGCATTTTCATGAAATATCCCTCAACATCACTCTTAGCCTTTATTTCCTTTTTTAATCACCATCCAATACCAACATGATCACTAGGCATACATAACCACCAATATAATGATATATCACCACAATTCATCCTCCATAATCCAATACAACAACTTCCATAATTTACTACTAACAATTTATACAAAACAATTCATAACTATGTTTCTAGTTATCTTCCAACATCACGACAATACTCATAATCCTTTATCAATACTTATTCATGGATAAGAATCAAGAATAAACAATATTCATACCTTAACAATGAACTCTTGTATTTATAATCCTCCTTACATAACCATGGGGTGCTTCTTGAAGCTTTCGAGATGGTGAACACAACTGCGGAACCAATTCGAATTTTCTACGGTTGAATCACAAAATATTTGAAGTTGAAATTAGGCTAGGGTTCACCTTCTCTTAATAATTGGATGATATATGATATATATGAGGCTAAGTGTAGGTTTATAAGGACCCATTTTCGTCCAAGAGGTAATAGAAAATGACCATTTTGCCCTAAAAATTTAAATAAATCCGAATCTGTCCCCAGTGGACAGTTTTGACAGGCTGAAGTAAATTGATCATAACTTTTTGCTTCGGTATCGGATTCGGGTGAAACCAATTGAATTGGAAAGATAATTCAAAGGGATTTCATTTTCATATAAAGTATACCACCCAGTTCTTCCTGTACAAGGAGTTATGGTCATTTAAAGTTGACCCAAAAATCTGTCCCACAATTCTGTTTTTTTTTGATAGGCTGTAGTAAAACGGGTATATCTCCTTACTTATACTTTGGATTTGGATGAAACCAATTTCATCGGAAAGAAGACTCTCGGAGATTTTCGTCGATATATATCATCTCACACATTTCTTTTTGTACAAGGAGTTATGATCGTCTAAAGTTGATCCAAAAAAATAATTTCCTAGCTGCAGTAATTTTGCTGCAGATTTACTGTTCACAGGCTCCTCGGCCACCGTTTTGAAATTTCGAATGTGCTCGCTTATATGAAATACTCCTCTGTTTTGGGCAAACTTTATATTGTTGGAAAGCTTATTGCAATACCTACGCATACAACTATTGACGGGATACTTCCGAACACCATAAACTTAATTTAACCCATACGCAAACCTTTAGGACTCCATATAATCGCGATAAGTGTACGAAAAAATTTACGAGGTGTTACAGTTAGTAGGTTGAGCACTAGCATATAACTCATGAGTACGGGATAAATTAATGCCATGATCCATATTTTCAAAATCATTTAAATCAATGCAAATAATAATAAATACATATAAACATGTCATGCCGGGAAAAGGAGCAAGACATAGGATGAAGTAAAACTTTATCCTGCACTATGTAGTTCAACTGTCATAAATAGGCACTCATATGCTATATGGGTTCAGCCCCCTATTGAAAGGGCCCCAACGCGTGCCATCCACATGAACCGTTGGTATTAAGTAAGACCAAAAAATACCCCGACCCCATATTAGTCCAAGATATAAATATATCAATAGTGTGAACCATAAACATAGGTCATAAGACCAAACCTCACATCATCAAACAAGAGTTTCCAGTATAAGTCATCCAAGACTCACACCTTCACGGCTTTGCTACAAAACCCCCATTAAGCCTAATTTAAAGAAAGTTTCACATAACCCATTTATTAATCAATGAACCAACCGTTAAGGCACACTATGGGTATCATTATATCCTAGCACTTGCAAGCTTATCTCTATGCCATAATAAGCATATTAACTTGGCGGAATGCCTCGACCTCCTTTGTTTATTAAATCAAATCATAGCTAACAAGGCTTTCAAAATCCATGTTCATTGTTTAATCATTTATGCAATGCAATAACATAGGTGAGTAAGTTAAACCAATTGACAATTTCACAATTCAAATCCATTTACACAAGTGGGTTGAGGGAACACAATTATTCTAAACCAATTCCAATTTCAAAATATCAACTTGGGGAAAACCATTACCCTCAAGTTTATTCACCATACTCATGCACCTCACAAGTTCAAAACCATTAATAATGCATAAACAGTACATAATTATGGGAAAATAATTTAAGAATTAACCATGTCAAAACCCTCAATCAAATCAAAACCCACATTCAAAACCATCCAATTCAACCAATTAAATTCATACTTTTTATAAATTAATAACTTGGGAAGAGTAGTATTCCTGAATCATCAAGAGCTATGGATATAAATTAACCTTTGAGCCCTTGGATGACCTACGTCTTAGAAACCCTAAGTATCTTGCTTAAGAGAATTTAGAGAGTCTGAGAGAGAGATCTGAGTGTTAAAGTGTTAAAAATAACATTCCACAGGTGTTTTGTGCTCGTGGGTATTGATTGGGTAAAGAGGAAAATGTATAAAGTTCCCTCAACTTAAATGTTAAAAAATTGTCAATAGTCATTACAGGTCTCATGATGGCTTGTTGTGACACCTTACGACTCATTACCATGAGTCGTAGTTAAGACATTGTCATTCGACAAACCTACTGTTGACCCCATGACTCACATCATATGACTCATATCATGAGCCTACGACTCATAGGGGCCGTATCTAAGATAAAACAACTTGGGCTTGACACTGGTCACCCTATGATTTGTACTATGCAAATCATATAGTCTTTATGACTCATTAGAAACCACTAGTAATTAGGACAGGAAACTGAACCAAACACACTATTTAGGCTATGATTAGGGTCCTACGTCTCGTTAATACTTTATACAACTCTTAAGGAGAGTCATAGTCTGGGCAATGAGGATAAAATTTCAGAAATTTTCAAGGACCAAGAATCCAGGGTGTTCAACTTCTTTCTAACAGACATATAAGACTTAGCTAGCTGAAACTTCTAACTTTATTATAGGTACACTACATACGATTTCTAAAAGATTTGTCCTAACTAAATCCTCTCACTCTATCCAATATTTATGCAGAGATACAAGGCTCTATCACTTAAAGGACTACTAGTTGTAACCATGAAAATCTACATTCTATATTCACTTAGAGCTATCACCCTCAAAGATACACTTCTTTTGGCCACATTAAACAATCAACCTTAAGTTCTAATCATAGTGTCACTAACCACTATAAGTCATTATCTATAGGTATATCAATAATTCATTCAAGTGTATCTATCAACTTCTAGCAACATCATCCTTAAAGCATAAAGAGGGTCACAAAGATCTAGGACATGAGGATCTAAAATAAGAGGGACATAGGGAAATTTTGACTGAAGGATTTTTTATTAATTTGGCATGTAACTAAGGCCTAAAGAGTAAAATGTAATTGGAATAAACTTGTTCAAGAGATCTGATCTGAGAGCATACATAACATAGTATGATCTCACTAGTCATTAAGGATGTATCATGAGTATTTGGAACTGAACATACTATATCATAAAAGTACATAAGTCATGGGATGCATAAATTGAGACTGGAATTCATAAATTTATGGAATATGATATGTACTATAGAGTGAACTGGCAATCCTTACACTAAGAACTGTGAATGGACATAATTCTATATGAGCTGTATGAATATGAGTTATGAGCATAGAGCTGACTTATAAGGCATGCATAGAGTGTATTAATGAATAAAATACAAGAGTTTTTATCGAGATAAGGATTGGTTGGGTATCTTCCTCCCCTAGTGTTGTTCTAGAAGTCACTAGCATTACTAGTAGAAACGTAAAACCTGATTTGGTTCTTTATTCTCTCATCTTACCCTTAGATTTAAACCATAACTCTATTCTGTGGATCTATTCAATAAACTCTAAATTAAGTTGTAATCGCTACACTTTAGTAGTTGGGGAATAAATATATGCAAAATACTAAACTCTCTTAAAAGACTATATTTGAAAGTGTAAAACCTACTGCTAGTACTTTCTTCTGAGATACAACTCTTAGCTTTCTATAGCCTCAATAGTTATCATACAATAAATTAAATGCTTAAACTTAGAATTATCTGAAGTATCATAATATCCAACGCTCACATTTTTCCCTTCTAGAATTCAAAACTCATCTTCCTATTACCTTGATCGTCCATAATTCAAACTTAGATTCTAACACTTAACATGGATATTCCCATACTTTTAAATGAACTGTACTAACCTACTACTACTAGATAGGAATCATGAAACACTAACCCACTCAAAATCTATGAATATACTCAACCTTAACAAGATTCTCTATCGTTGTGGTCACTGCTTAATCTCAATCCTACCTACAACATTAACACACTCTAAGTCCCTTTAACTAGTAAATCTCTCTCATAGTGCTATTATGCAATCTACACAACACTTTTCTGGCTCCACTGATATATATTCTACTTAATCTAGATAAATAGTATCCCCACTTTACTACTGCTACACTTCTAGGATCATGCTTCTAACTCTGGGTCATGATGCCATAAGATTTTAAGAAGAAATATGAGGGCACATATGACTTTGGCTCGGTGCATAATTTTCATGAGCAAGAATAAACTTTTTCAAAGTTTGAAACCTAATAACACTGATGGGATCCATTCAAGTCTGAGTTTAATCTCATAACTATCTATAGGGACTATTTGAGAAAACTCTAACAGTAGGAATCTAAGCTTGACTATTTTTAGTACCTAAAAAATAAATCATACTCAGTATTAATGGAGCAATGCTGTAATGATATGAATTTTGATGAAATATGTGAAATATGTATTTTGTGTGATTTGACTATTTTACCCCTTCTCATGTTGCATAGTGGTATTTTTAGGGTATGGGGGTAACCGACATGGTTCTCAATGTATTTTGGTGCCATTTATATGATATTATGGATTTTAGAGGCTTTGAAAGCCTTATGGTTGATGAAGTCCAAGAAAAACCTCCTTTTAGATAATGGTATAGTCACTATCAAGATATAGTAACCCTTCTAAGGTTGGGGTGGAATCCCAAAGGATCACTTGGTTTGATAGATCTTAGTGGTTACAGCCTATAGGAAAAATAGAAAAGTAAATGGGGGTATTTGTTTGTAGTCGTCTCAAACAAAGAACAATATTAACTTATTGAAAATTAGTCGTAAGTGAACACTAGGATTGTAGTCCCCCTGGCGTCTCAACTCCATAGGTTTATGTGCATTTTTTGAACCAACCCAATACCTTGCATTTAGAAATAATAAGAAATGTACCTCCTATAGTCTTTTAGACAAGTAAGAAGATTTCACAACCTTTTGAGTTTCAGGGTGTCGCATTGCTAACCCTTACCTTGATCCCAGTTAACTATCACCGTTTGAGTCTCAAGTTATTAGATGAAATATAACGACCATTCTTTATATTCTATTGTACTACAACGGATCAAAAATTAACTCCTAAATTACTATTGTCTTTATCTTTAACTAGCAACTACTCCTCTTTTGGAGTAAGCAACAATATCTATGCGGGATACTAATGTGTGCACCCATTAAGAAATCAATCATATAAAAGATAAAAAAAATGTATACAATGGGTATTAGTTAATATCAACAATTGCACTTCCCCTACTTCGTCAATTTGCCTGGGATTATGCAACCTTAGCTATGGGTTTTAGCCACTCTTGATTGTGAAGAAATCAATAACATTCATATTGGAAAGCAAAGATGAAATCACAATGATAAGATGAAAGAAAACCCACAACCATAATCTGAATAATCAACCAAAGTCAATACACTGAAATCCCAAGATCAAAGATGTATCTTGAAAATGAAATATATTTCTAAGTGTTAAAAGTGTGGACCTTTTACTAAAAAGTACATAAGGGGTATTTATATTACAAGATAAAACCCTAAAAACTTAGCTCGGATGAAATAGGAGAAAATAGGGTTGATGGCTACTTACTCCCAGTACCTGCGGTCTGGCAGGGCACAGGTACTACCTGCGGCCAAGACACAGGGCACAGGTACTACCTGCGGCCCAGACACAGGTAGCAGGCACAGGTTGCAGGATAAAAAATCCTGCAATGTTTAGCTCTTGTGATTTTGACTTTCTGCCACCCACTTTATGTACATGCAGTACGTAGGTCCTACTTGTGGCCACATATTGACTTTGTAGGTGCCGAGAGTCATTTTTCAGCTTTTCATTGACTCTTGATCATGCATTAATCATGATCGAAAACATCCCACATATCCATAATCTCTCCAAAAGTGATCAAAAGAACCTTTTTCACCCTTTTCATGAACTTATCATCCAAAACATGGTTTTCTGCAAAACATACCCAAAATAGCCCAAATCTAAAAAAAGAGACTCAGAAACTTGCATATTTTCCTTGTTTTAAGCATAGAAAGTGCTATATTTCTATAGCACATCAATACCCTCAACTTAGAATGTTTGCATGTCCTCTGGCAACAAAAATACAACAAAATAAAAATGATGCTTAACTAAGAACATTTAAGATATTTAAGGCAGTCAGTCATCATATTAAGTTCAAATCATAACATTTTCCCCATAACTCTTTTCAAATCCAACTGTGTATAAATATGAATCACAACAAGGTGACACAAGTGGATCAATCTATGAAAATTACATTAGCAACGTACAACCACTCATATGTACAAATTACACTACCGTAAGCAAACAGATAGCTTGCAATATGACTCAAGTGCCTTCACAACAAAAATGTCCACTCACTCATATAAAATTATGCAATTCAATGCAGGGAAAGTCAAGAGACACTCACACTCAACAAAGAATCTCCTATCAATGCATGTCAAATACCATAAGCTTGCCCTTATTTTCTTGACTTTAGCATTCAGATAGTTTTGTCAGGATCACTATAGGACTTTTCTCAGCTTGTAATGTATGCTTGGGGATGATATGATATATATGGAAATTTAAAGTGACTAAGCCCCTTTGGCACTACACTAACTTTAGGGTCTTACTTACTAGCCAATTTTATTTTTATTCCATCCTTAATTCTCCCTTTTATTCCTATCTTGCACATTCAAGTTGGGTGTGATATTTTATTCTTTATTTTTTGCTTTTTCATAATTTTTATCTTTTTTCTTTTTTTTCTTTTTATTTTTTTACTACCACACCCAACCCTATATTTTTTCTCTTATTTTACCTTTATTCATACCTATTTTACACTATGCACCCCTATGATAGCCATACTCAACTTAAGCTTTTTGCCTGTGTTGAGATGCATACTGTTCAAGGAGAAATAGGGGTAAAATAGATAAATTTTAATATAAATAGGAAGGTGAATGGTTAAAACAAGAAAAATAGGCTTACAAGGCTCAAAATAGGGATCAAGGGATACAATTCGAACATGGAAGGTTATTTAGTCTAAAAGTGGACTAAAATAAAAAACAACCTATGATCCTTTCTTAACTGACTATCCTTCAACCTAGGCAAGACTAACCAGGTAAGTTCTAAATTTAACATACAAAGGAAACTAGGTAGTATCTCACACACATATAACAAAGAGTCAATATCACCAACTACTACCTATTAAGTTCATGCAATTGTCAGCAAATGGTGATCATGTCCCTAATACTAATGCCATAACAAGATCCACAAAATTCACTCATAGGTACATCAACATAGTTCTATAACACAAAATTTTGGAAGGGTATCAAAAATTAGTAAAAAGTTGACTACTGCCCTAAATACTTAAAATTTCCTAATTACACAAAAACAATACAATAGAAAGAAAAAACAAAATACGACACATAATTATCCTAGACATGTCGGTTCTACAATCTTACCACGGCTTATAGGAAATGAAGAACGGTAACAAAAACATGCGATGGCATGTTATGCCCACCCCTAACTAAAAACTATGCATTGTCCTCAACATGCTAAGACAATACAAATATAGGGAAGTGACAACATACTTGGGATGTTCTAAGCACCCAAGTCAGGCACCTCCTCAGATGGAGGTATATAAGTTAGTGGAGGTGGTGGTGGTGGTGCACTACTAGATGATGCACTCACTTCTATAATATCATGCCTCTTCCTATATATAAATGTAGTCTCTAAAGAATCATGTCTAGCCTTTTTAAGGTCCTCCTCATCTGTCATAATAGGATCCTATAAATGGTGTAAGTGACCTCTCTTGGTTCCAACTGTCGGGACCTTCTTATCATCCTTTATAAAGAAATCAAAATATCTCAGTATACGTGGAGGTAGTATCTATACTATAGGGGTAAAATCAAGGGATTAGCTGCTATAGAGCACTTGGACTATAGGGGTAAAATCAAGGGAGTAGCTGTTGCACGACTCTCTGTAAGAGAGCAGACCTCTGCTCGTAGGATATCAAAATCCTCTATCATATAAACCAAATATGGTGCACCAGCCTCTATATATCAGAATGTCACCCATATCTCTAGCTCATCAATTCGTGTTTAAAATCAACATGTAACTATGATAGTGTAGCCTTGTGAGTAGCCTCCCATCTAACCTTGGCTTGCTCAAATCTAGTCCTGACCTTTGATCTCATTAGCCCAAAAAGATAGTCATCTCAGTCTCGATAACCTTCTACCGAGTGGCTGTAGCCCTTTGTCTCTCTACTAGTCTCTATAAAAAATCACTAGATACAATAATCAAACCTATCATAGAAGCTATAGTAGATGGGAGAGCAGGCTCTATAGATGCACCAACTGGCTCTAAGGCCGAAGCTAAGGCTAACGAAGAAGTAGCCTATGTCCCTCCGCCCTGTGTACTCAAAACATAAGCATCTCACTACTCCCCTATCTTCATATCTACACCAATACTTACATCATATATATGTGCCTCATTTGGCTCTACAAAAATTATTGACCCCTCAAACTAGGCCTGTGGTACTGCTGCTTGCTGTCTAGATATCCTTGAAGATTTTGGACGTAACATATCCTTCATGGTCCTCTTTTGTGTAGTCACAAAGGTAGTCACCCTCTTATCAATACCTAGTAATTCAGGCATACCTCCTTATCGCATAGCCTCTAGATCGTACAAGGAAATGGTTGGTTAGTCAGCTCACTGAAGGCTCTATCGTGTAGATCATACCTGAGGATGGAAGCAAAACCAATATTATAATCAGCCATCAAGCAGGAAACTAGAGCAACTCCCTCCCACAACAATGTATTATCTAAAGCAGTGGGTAGCATGTGATATCTAATCAACAACCACCAAAATTTATCCTCCAACATCAAAATGTCCTTTTTTATCACAGCTGGCCCCTCAATCCATGGGGCCTCATCACCCTGTAGTGAAATATAATTGGCTATCCACCTAGCCATCTCAACCCTCTCAACTCTGGGCTCAACATTCCATAAAATATGACGGTCCCATATGATCCTCAATCTGTGGTTAGACTCTGCTGTAGATGCAGGTGTGATATTTAGGCCAAATATAACTCTGCGGATAGTCTTCTCTTTAATATCAACTCTGACCCCTCTGACTAGTGTGTAATTAAGTTATGGCTGTCATACAAATCTAATCAGTCTTGGATCATGGTGCATGGGAAGGACTACAGTGGCTCTGTAAGATGAATAAAACTTCTGCACCATAGCTGAGATATAAGAACTGAGTGGCCTAGTCATCTACTGCAGCTGATACCTGTCAAATGCTACCTGAATTGTGGTAACTGCTCTAGCCCTAATAAGTCAATTTTATGCTCCTCATCAATACATCTTGTATTCCTTCTTAGATCCCAAACATGACTATAAATATCATATATCTCCCTATCCTATCTATACACCATCTCAGATATCCCTCCTCGGGAGGTGCATCTGCGCCATGAGTGGGTATCTACTCCAGCTGTGCATCTTGGGAAGCCTGTATTGTACCCTCCTTAAATTGGGGTACATCTGTGTTGTATTTATAAGTGATAGTACCCTTCTCAGACTAGGTACCACTGGTGAATGCTCCTGCTTATCCTCCTCAGAAGAATCCTTGTATAACAGCCCAATTTTCTGAACTGAAATGCTACACGGTGTTTATGACCACAAAGGACCACAAGCTATCCCATGACTGATATCTGTACCTGTATACTGCATAATATAACATAAAAAGACGAAAACATATACTGAATAGCCATTAGGTTCAACTGAATAAATATCTGATAAGAACAATGTCTGAAAACGCTATAATCATACCAAAACAAATCTGAAATAACTATCTCACATGCTATAGTCTGGAAAGCCTCTAAACTATCTGAACAAAGATTTGATGTGATATGTCCCCAACTAACTCCAACTACTGAAATAAACTTAAAACTAAAATAGTAATGAAATCATCGTGTCCTCGAAAGATGAGGACTTACTTCTAACTTTGAATGTTGTTACTACAATCTACTACTGATCTGGAGCTCGTGCCTCTGAACCTATAGTGTAACATAAGAGAAGGTACTATAGCACAAATGTGTCAGTGCAACTAAATGTACTGAGTATACGAGTGAGGTAGGCTACATGCAAAGGGTTATATGTATGAACAATGCTGACTAATATGAACGTGATAATATATACATGCATAAGCAACTATAACTGAACTCGTGGTAATACTGTCTACTGAGTCTGATTACTGACGATATAAATTCACTGATACTGAGGTACTGAATAGATAAATGACTATTTTTGACAGTTCAAATTTGAAGAACTGGTCTGATTAACTGTGTCTAACAGTTCTAAAATTGAATATTGATAAAGTAGCTATGATTACTGATATAACTGATATAACTGTGATAATTAGAGTAATCGATGTAACTGATGCCGAGCAATTGTATCTGACAGTCTAAGTTCTGATATTCTGAAGAACTATCTAAGTTTATTACTGAAACTGAGGCTGAGACTAAAATTGAGACTGTGGGAGGTAATCATCTAACCGACATACTCTGATATTGAACTGGTTGGGGTCCAACCTATAACCCCAGTTGGAAGGGTGTCAATACCGTTCCATGGGTAGAGACAGCATATGAGTAAACCCTATTCTGTTTTGGAGCTCATTCTGTCTGCCCTGCTATCGAGTAAACTTAAAGGAGATACATTAGCCCTATGGGTAGGGATATCTTAACCTACACTGGCTACGTAGTTCTGGAACACAAGGATTGCTTCTAGGAATCACACCCTCTGACTGTGACAGGTGAGTCCCCATCCTTGGGTTCACTCGGTGTGAATCCTACTCCCAACTGAAAGACACCTAATAGATTTACTGAACTGAACTGATTAACTGAACTGATGTTAGTGGGATTATTTAGCAGAGCTAAACTGAGTTTATGCGAGCACTGATCTTACTGAGTATTGAGTTCTTAAAATTTTTGAGAATACTGAATTACGGAGATTACTGAAGTTATGGAGAACACTGGAATTTCTTAAGTTTCCGTTATCATTGAGTACTGAGATTACTGAGATTAGTTGAGATTAACTAAGTTACTAAACTTTCTTGAGTCACATGACTGATTGAGTTCTATAGAACATGGCTTGACTGAGAGTATCGTTAAATCATGATATGGCTCTAGTCACACAACTATATTTTTCGGGTACAAGTACCCCTAGGACTCGATGGAAGGAATATGACACATATGACTGACTTGATCATAAGAGTAAAGTCCAAAATTCATAATATCATAAGTAGGGGATTTTATACTATACATGATGCTCAGCTTCTTATACATGGAATGGAATGCATACAACATGTATATACTTGCATAGCTTCAATATCATGATCATTCCATACCATAACAACAACACATAACAATAACATGAAATTCATGTAAAATCATAGAGCATAGAACATGGACTTGTCATTTAAGCACTATTGACTCATGGGATATGAATTCTATCATCCTAAGCATTTTATCAAACACCTTACATGCACCACTTTGGGCATAGTTTTATTCACGATGTCAACAACCCATATCATCCAAAGTTCATATATTTCAACTAACATTCCATCCTAGTTTCATACAAACCCATATAGATTCTATCTTGACATCAGTCAACACATAAACAAGATCAACAATCAAATCAAAACATAAAAAGCATGGAATATAGTTTAAAATAGGGTTCTTGGACTTCATGGGCGAAAGGAGTCCATCAATGAACACACGCATATCTTAGTTCTTGATTTAGTGAAGATTGACGGAGAGATTCTTGGAATTTAATGGTAGAATTTACTTGAACTTGAATCCCCCAATTGAAACCATAATGTGTTATTGAGAGGATTTTGATGAAAAATAGTATGTTTTGGTGAAATAATGGCTTAATTTCGTGTTTGGGAACTTATATAGGGGTGGGAAGATGACACAAATACCCCTCTAGATGCGTCTTTTAATTTCTATAAAAATTTCCCGATTTGGGCCCCTGGCGCGATGCAGAGACTTTGTGTTGCCACTTTTTTATAACCTAAAAACTCACTGTGACACAGTGGAATCACGGAGAGACACTAAAAATTTAGAAACATTATTTTGGTTTATGGCGCGATGAACCACTGACTGAAATAACATTGCTGAACATTTAAATCGCCATAACTTCTTCACTGGGTGTCCGTTTTAGGCAAATTTGGTATCAACGGAAAGCTTATTCAATTATATACAATTTGGAGGGTATAAATAGTACAAAATACCACCTATAAAACAAGTTATTCTTATTCAAATATGACCTATGTGAAATCACAGACGAAAATTTGGTGGATTCAAAATTTCTTAGCTTGGCTTACTCTAAGTGACTATTATGAACATGCTTAATACATCATAAGATCTATTATCACTAGGATAATCATCCTAATTCATGTACTCAAACATGAATTATAGTATAGGAGGTTTCATGCGTAGGAACAATGGTTCATTTTCTAGCTTAGAAATATAAGGTGTATTACAATATCTCCCACTTGGGAACATTCGTCCTCAAATGAGACTGACTGAGAGGGGAAACAATAATCTGAAAATCAACTAAACAGGAATGACTGAAATATGATCTCATAACTAACATGACAAATAAAATAATTCATACTGAACATGCATATTTGATGCATGGGTAGTTTATTTATGAACGATGGGCTGAGTGTTCTGATGGATTAAGTTTCTCAGAATGAGAATGCATATCTGATGCAGAGATTAATAAGATAAATCCATGCATATCTGATGCATGATTATATGACTGACATGATAATGAATGTATGACTAAAAGTACTAATAAGTTGATCACGCATATCTGATGCGTGAGTACACGACTAAACTGACTTATGAACATGTGACTAAACATGCAATGGTAAAGATACCAATTGAGCACATGGCTTACTGTTGCGTTTTGGTGCTAGAGGGTCGGCTCATAAGTAACACTTCCTCCAAGATAGATTCATCAAAGAAAATGGCATGTTTAAATCATGAATTTTCAGGGGCTATAGTGTATCTCTCCCTAAGGATACTATGTCTCTTGAAGGATGCTGGGCTGACTTTGCTGAGATATTGAGGAAGTTGAGGCGATGCACAAGGCACCTAGGTACAAAATCATGACGGATTATCTGAGATCTAAAACTGAGACATGACACATGAACTGAGGTGATTACTAGACTAAACCATACATCATAACTAAGATTGTAACTGGGACTAATATTAGAACTGAATGTTGGGTATGCAAGACTGAATTGCAACTGAGTTCTGGAATCCATTTCTGAGACATGATACATAAACTAAGCTGAGCTTGCATATACTAGTATGCTCTATCTTGGAGATGGTTACATCCTCGAGATGTCCGTTAGTATGTATGGATGGAAATATGGGAGAACAACCCCTACCAAATTTAACTGCATATCTGTTAAACTGATTTTCTAGCTACACTGACTAACTCATGCTAATAACTGAACACTGGGCATGTAAGACTAAACTGAACTTGGTCGGAATAACTGAACTGATACTATCAAATATTGTACATAGGATGTAAGGATTAACTGAGTACCATAAGGTGACTGAGCATGGATTCATAGAGACTGTATTACTTGAAAATGAAGTACTATGCGTGTAATATGATTCCGAAAGATTTGGTAAACTGAGGTACTGACAAATAAGAGAGAAATTGATAGTTGCATACTATGGCATAGTAAATCTGAGACTGAACTGAGTTTTAGGGCCTGATTACTAAACTGGGATAGAATACTGGGTTCGGTTAACTAAACTTCGAGAGTCTGAAACTAATGCATGATACATGAGCTGAACTTGTAACTACTAGGATGTTCTACCTTGGAATAGTTACATTCTCTGATATTTTGGATAGAATGAATAGATGCAGGGATGAGAAAACAAACCATACAAATCTGACTGCTCAATTTCTAAACTGACTTGCTGATTTTACTAACTAACTCATATTGAAACATAAGATCGAATGAGGGAAAGAGATCTAACAATGCATACCATAAACATGAAAAACTTGTAACGTACCAGAATCTAGGTTAGGGAAACTTTCTGGATTATGATGGGTCTGGAGTCTATTCTGACGCTGACCACTCTTGGTACCTTGCTGATGCAGCTCTTTACCCTTCTGCGATATAACTCAACAGTCTGCATCTTGTGGCCTGGCTTGCCACACCAAAAGCAGACATCACTGTCTGCCCTACACACATGCTTATGATGCTTACCACAAGCCTGACAAAGAGTATGGGTAAGCACTTTGCTCTCGCTACCCCCTAACCTCGGTTGTGAAGGACTGTAGCTACCTATTCTAGCCCTCTTATTTTCTCTCTCTTTATTTTTAAGATTATGCTCCTAAATCTTTTGAGCATAGACCATCAACCTAGATAAGTCCATATCACTAATCAACATTGCTGTCCAGCACTCTTTAGCCACTCTACCTGATACCCTAGACAAAAACTTATTCATTCTGGACCTACTATCTGCCATTACATGAGGAGCATACCTGGCTAACTGGGTGAACTTAAGGGAGTATTCTTTTACACTTATCGTACCCTAACTGAGATTGATGAACTCTAAAATTTAACCTCCTTCTGGTTTATGGGAAAGAACCTATCTAAGAAAGCAGTAGCAAACTCTTCCCACTCTATGGGCTCTGTATCTATACCCCTGTCTACCTTCCACTGTTTAAACCACGTATGGGCTATATCTTGTAGCTGATAGGTGGATAACTCTACACTCTCACTGGAAGTCACTCCCATGATGTCTGTGAGTTTCTGAACTTGATTGAGGAACTCTTATGGATCCTCTTCTGACTTAGAATCGATAGATAAGGGAGGATTCATTCGGGTGAAATCACGAATCCTAGATACAATAATATTGGACTCTAGGTCGGTCGGAAAAGTGGCTGGCCATTCGTTCTGCACTACAACTGAACTGGCTAGAGTAGTGAATGCAGTCCTAAATTCTACATGAGAGACGTGCTCATCCAGGGAATCTGCTTGGATGGGCTGAGGTATTGACTAACTGTTGGTTCTTTTTTCACTAGTTCTTTCTGAAGATATGTTCTATAAATGAAAGGAAAAAGTGAATTAGATTGAGAGATTAATTAGAGCTTTTACTCACCGGCACGACATGAATACTGAAAGAAGGGAAATTGTTCTTAAAATATGTCACAGCCTCCTGCCCATAAGTATGGTGCACAATACGCGCATGTACAAGACTCTATTATATATGGCTTTCACACTTCCTAGGAATCTATTGAACCTTAGGCTCTGATACCAAGTTTGTAACAATGTGATTTTCTGAATCGGAATGCTATACGGTGCTTATGACACCGAAGGACCACAAGCTAACCCATGACTGATATCTGTACCTATATACTGCATAATATGACACAAAATATGGAAACATGTACTGAATGGCCATAAGGTTCAATTGAATAAATATCTGATAAGAACAATGTCTGAAAATGGTATAACCATACCAAAACAAATCTGAAATAACTATCTGACAAGCTATAGTCTGGAAAGCCTGTAAACTGTCTGAATAAGGAGTTGATGGGACATGTCCCCAACTAACTCCAACTACTAAAATAAACTTAAAACTAAAATAGTAATGAAATCATCGCATCATCGAAAGATGAGGACTTACTTCTAACTTTGACTAATGTTACTTAAATCTACTGCTGATCTGGAGCTTGTGCCTCTGAAGCTATGATGTAACATAAGAGAAAGCACCATAGCGCAAATGCGTTAGTACTACTGAATATACTGAGTATATAGGTGAGGTAGGCTACATGCAAAGGGTTGTATTCATAAACAATGCTGACTAATATGAACGTGAGAATACATACATGCATAAACAACTATAACTAAACTCATGGTGATACTGACTATTGAGTCTGATTACTGACGACATAACTTCACTGATACTGAGGTACTAATAGATGAATGACTTTTTCTGATAGTTTGAATTATGAAGAACTGGTCTGATTGACTGTGTCTAACAATTTTGAAACTGAATACTGATAACGTAGCTATGATGATTGATATAACTGATATTACTGTGATGATCGGCATAACCAATGTAACTGATGTTGATCGACTGTATCTAACAGTCTAAGTTCTGATATTCTGAAGAACTATCTGAGTCTATTACTAAAACTGAGATTGAAACTAAAACTGAGACTATAGGAGGTAATTATCTAACCGATATGTCCCAGAACTGAACTGGTTGGGGTTCAACCTATAACCCTATCTGGAAGGGTGTCAATACCGTGCCACGGGTAAAGACAACATGTGAGTAAACCCTATTCTATTTTGGAGCCCATTCCGTCTGCTCTGCTATTAAGTAAACTCAAAGGAGATACATTAGCCCTATTGGTAGGGACATCTCAACTTACACTGGCTATGTAGTTCTGGAACACAAAGATTGCTTATAGGAATCACACCCTACGACTATGACATGTGAGTCCCTATCCTTGGGTTCACTCGGTGCTGAATCCTACTCCTAACTGAAAGACACTGAACTGAACTAATTAACTAAACTAATGTTAGTGGGATTGTTTAGCAGAGCTAAACTAAGTTTATGAGAGCACTGATCTTACTGAGTATTAAGCTCTTGAAATTTATGAGAGTACTAAATTACGGAGATTACTGAAGTTTCAGAGAACACTAGAATTTCTAAAGTTTTTGATATCACTGAGTACAGAGATTAGTGAGATTAACTGAGATTAAATGAGTTACTAAACTTTCCAGAGTCACATGACTGACTGAGTTCTATGGAACATGGATTGACTGAGAGTATCATGAAATCATGATATGGCTCTAGGCACACAGCTATATTTTTTGGGTACAAGTACCCCCAGGACTCGATGGAAGAAAACTGACACACATGACTGACTTGATCATAAGAGTAGAGTCCAAAAATTCACAATATCATAAGTAGAGGATTTCATACTACACATAATGCTCAACTTTTTATATGTAGAATGGAATGCATACAACATGTATATAGTTACATAGCTTCAATATCATGCTCATTCCATATCACAACAACAACACATAACAATAACATGAAATTCATGTGAAATCATAGAGCATAGAACATGGACTTGTCATTTAAGCACTATTGAATCATGGGACATGAATTCTACTATCCTAGGAATTTTATCAAAAACCTTGCATGTACCACTTTGATCATAGGTTTATTCATGACTTCAACAGCCCATATCACCCAAAGTTCATATATTTCAACTAACATGACATCCTAGTTTCATACAAACCCATATAGATTCTATCTTGACATCAGTCAACACATAAACAAGATCAACAATCAAATCAAAACATAATAAGCATGGAATATAGTTTAAAATATGGTTCTTGGACTTCATGGGCGAAAAGAGTCCATGAATTAACAAATGCATACCTTAGTTCTTGATTTAATGAAGATTGACAGAGAGATTCTTGGAATTTGATGGTAGAGTTTGCTTGAACTTGATCCCCCAATTGAAACCCTAATTTTTTCTTGAGATGATTTTGATGAAAAAGAGTATGTTTTGGTGAAATAATGGCTTAATTCCATGTTTGGTAGCTTATATAAGGGTGGGAAGATAACCCAAATACCCCTCTAGATGCGTCTTTTAATTTCTGTAAAAATTTCCTGATTTAGGCCCCTGGCACGATGCGGAGACATCGCGTTGCCACTTGTTTATGACCTGAAAACTCACCAAGATGTGGTGGAATCGCAGAGAGACACTGGAAATTGACAAACTCATTTTGGCTTATGGCGCAACACGCCACTGACTGAAACTTTAAATCGTCATAACTTCTTCACTGGGTGTCCGTTTTAGGAGAATTTTGTATCGACGGAAAGATTATTCAATTATCTACAATTTGGAGGGTATAAATCTGCCAAAATACCACCTATAAACCAATTTATTCTCGTTCAAAAATGATCTATATGTAATCACACACGAAAATTTGGTGGATTCAGAAGTTCTTAGCTTGGCTTACTCTAAGTGACTCTTATGAATATACTTAACACATCTTAAGCACTATTATAACTAGGATACATGAATCACAGGATGGGAGGTTTCATGCGTAGGAACAATGGTTTATTTTCTAGCTTAGAAATATACGAGGTATTACACCTTGCCCCTCCTCAGACTGGGGGTCCTGAGCATCAGCCTGTGGAGTTGACTCAGGCTCTGTCTTATCCTCTTTATCATCATTGTATGGAGAACAAAGTTCTATTTTATCTTCCTCCTCATTATCATATGGAGGATTATGTGGTGGTGATATCCTCATGAACTTCATCCTCGATCGGGCTATAGTTGATTGAGCAACTTTGTGAGTCTGTCCTCTCATGACTGTGTGTTACAACAACTATATCATCAACACCACACTGTCTCGAATACTTCTCTAATGAACTGCTAAGCTCGGGAGACTCTGCCTGTTTTCTTGATGTACTGGCCTTCTTCTTTACCTCTTTAGGTGCCATATAAATCTGAAAAACTAGATATTAGTCTCCAATAATAGTGAGGGATAGCAAAAGTTAAAGAAAACTCAAAATTCAAAAAGTTCAAATTTTTCCTCAATTTTCACACCCCTATAACTTATTTGAAATCCCAACTAGTCCAATGTATATACACTAATCAAGAATCACGACTTTCAAAGCAAACAAACATGTTCAACTTGTGGTAATACTTTTATTCATTCAAGTTCAACTTCTTGTTAGGGCCTAAACTTAGAATTTTAACTCAAAACAAGGCCTTACTTTATGATTTTAGGCTACTTCAAGGTTCCCTCATAAAAGCATGGTAATTTCTATATATTTATTTATGAAATACACATATCAACTTGTTTTAATAATAAATAAACCAATATATAACTATTAGGAGCAAAGAAAGTTACCTCTTATATTAAAATATGGAAGAGAATAATGAATAACTCAAGCAAAATCAAGGTTCAAAATTATTTTTAGCGTGTTGGGACAAGTTGGTATCTTAAGCAAAATTCAATTTCTCCTCTTCTTAAGTATAGGGTTGGTTTATGTTGTAAGTGGGAAGTTGAATTCAAGGAGAAAATTAAAGTTTTAAGGATTAGAATGAGGGTAAGAATGTTTTATATAGGTGGGGTGGGGGGAGTGGTGGGGCTATAATAGGTTATATTTAAATATTGGTAGGCCCGAAATTTTAATTAAAAAGGGGCCTAAATTTTGACCTACCTACAGAACATACCTGCTCCTTGTATTCGCGGTTGGGTCCTGGGCGTAGGTAGCACCTGCAGCCCACAGGTGCCGGGCTAAAATCATTGGCCCACTGTTTCGCAACCCAAACTTGGCGTTTTGACATTTTTCCAAATACTTATGGTCTCGCAACCGATGTTTTAGGTCCAAAAAGTAAAATTAGGGGCCAAAGTCCATAATTTACCATTTTCATCCTCAAAATTCAAACTTTTCTATTTATTACTCAATTTATCATGTGGAACTTATAACCATGATGGGTTGATCACATAGTCCCTTTACCTAGAATCGATGAATGTAGCAATGTTTATTGTATTCTGTGTAAGGTCCAAAAGATAAGAACCTACATAGAATAAAAAAACAAAATTGTAAACCCTAAAATATAGTGGCTTGCATCTCACTCAACGCTTTATTTAATGTCGCAACACGGTGCAGGTGTGTTGGTTACTTAGACTTCACCAATAATTCCATGGGTTGCCTCTCATGCAGCGCTTGATTTAACGTCACGGCATGACACATGTCTTGATTATTCACAATTTATCAAGATACCAATAGATATATCCTCCAGGGTTATCAATACAGTCAATCACTAACAGTACTCTCATATCGATTAGCTGTTTTATGGATTTTTGGATGTTAAATGTCACTTCTTCACCATTGACTAAGATTTTTATCTCACCTTTATCCATGTCAACTATAGATCTGCCCATGGCCATGAATGGTCTTCCCAAAATAATAGACATCTTGGTGTCAGCCTCACAGTCCAAAATGACAATGTCAGTCGAGAAAATAAATTTATCCACCCTAACGATCACATCTAAACAGCTTCCCATATGCTTCTTCACCGTGTGGTTAACCATCAATAGCTATATCAAAGTCAGTTCTGAAGGGTTCAATCCTAGTTGCTTGAAGACGACCAGTGGAATCAAATTAATGTTGGCCCCTAAATAACATAAGGCTCAGGATAATCTGGATGACCCAATAGTTCATGGTATAGTGAATGCTTTGGGGTCACTTTTTATAGGCGCCAAATACCTAATAGTGACTGCACAATAGTGGTTCACACTCTTAACATCCTCAAAAGTTTCTCCTTTCTTCCTTGTGACCAAATATTTCACGAACCTGGCATATTCAAGCATCTGCTCTAATACCTTAAGAAGAGGTATGTTCAAGCTTAATTCTCTCAACATTTCAATAAACCATTTGAACTTACCTTCTTTTTTCTTCTGCATCATTCACTTTGGAAAAGGTAGGGGTAGTCTTGGAATCTGTCTGGCTTTTGGCTCAATTATTAGACCCTTACCTTTATATTTAGCAATTGTACCTCTATCACCTATTACCTTTTTAGACTCAGTAGTAGTGTCTCATCATTAACAACTTCTATAGCAGGTAGTGGGGGGTATATTGTAGTGATACCACTCCTCATAGTAATAGTAAGTACGTGGCCATCATTTTTTGAATGTTATACTGTGTTGCTCGAATGTTACCTAGCTGCCTCTGGTTCAGAATTGTTGACATCTGCCCGAACTGGTTCTCCAACTTCTTGATATCAGTGTCATTTGACTTGACCTTCTGGGTCAACCCTAAAATATCAACCTTAATCTCCCTAAGGCTGGTTTCCTGATTTTCCTGACCGTTTACCAACTTAGCTAGCATCTCCTTTATTCTATATTCTACATCACGTCTACCAGGTGGAATCTATCTATCTCTTTTCTCTCTGTAGTAATCCTTTTTCCTCAAGTCACCATCTCGATCTCTACTACAAACTCTATTTCTATTATAATAGGTCCGACATTGGTTCCCTTGCCCTTGGGCTCGAAAACCCGCCATCTGATAATCTAGATAGTTATATTTCTTTTCTAATTCTAACTCATACACTTTGAAAGTTGTACCCTATACTTCTACTGCATTCACTTTCTCAGAATTTTTTATTGCAAACTTCTTTTCTAGCACCCCTAAATCAGCCCTTAGTAATGCAATTTCTTGTGCTACTGTATCATTAGCTGCTCTCTAGGTCATAGAAAGCACCTATAACATAAGTACCAGGTCCCCTCTCAACCTCTCAAGTTTTGGACCCTAGGTTAGTGAGTGAGATCTGATATAACATCTCCAAAGCTGCCTCTTAAAGTAGTCTCATAAAAGCTCCTCCATAGTTGGTGTCTGCCATATATCTAGAACTGATGGTCAGGGATCTATAGAATATCTCTGATATGGTAGTCCCTATCAACTGATGATTTGGCACCAAGCTTATCTTCTTCTTAAACTTGAACCAAGCCTCATATATGGACTCTAACTGCAACTGCCTGAAACTGTAGATCTCGTTCTTAATATGCAACATCCTTGATAAAGGAAAGAACCTATTTAAGAATTGTTTGCGCAACTCATTCCAAGTCGTGATAGAGCCTCTTGGCAATTCCCCTCACCATAAATATTCTTCTCCTATAAGTGAGAAAGGGAAAAGCCTCAGTTTATGTGATTTCTAATTTACCCCTAATTGGTATACGAGTTATAGATCCTAAATTAATTTGTAAGGTACAAGTTTGCATCATCGGTGGGTGATGATAGGCGAATTTACACTCCTAAAGTACTATATTTTACCGATATTTTAGCTAAGTTTTGAGGACAAAATATATAATTCATGCACTTTTAGTCCTTTTTCTTGTAAGTGAGCTAACAAACGTGATTAGCAAGTTTTCAGGTATAAATGATGCAGATTTCAGCATTTTATGGATAACTTGGCGCCAAAGGAAGCTTCACGAAAGAAGGGAAAGAGAGCTTGGACGCCTAGGACCAAAAGTGACGCATGGGAAACCTGCCCCAAGAAAAAATAGCATTTTCCAAGAATTTGGGGATCAGCAGTAACCTATAAGGATTAGGATAATGATGCAGTAATTTATTAGGATTAGGATAATGATGCAATAACCCAGTAGGAATGGGTTAAGTAATGCAGTAGCTTAGTAGGAATAGGATATGGGTGTTATAAATACCCTATTTTGCTAGAGATTTTGAGCATTCTTCAATTAGACATTCTACTTCTAATTCTTCCATTAATTCTACTTTTCCTTCTTTTATTCATCTATTTATTTCTTAATTTCCACAACAAGAGAAACGTTACTCAGCAAGGAATTCATGCCATTCTTACCCCTAGACTTATCGTGAGATTATTTTGGTATGATGATAATTGCTATTGTGTTTTCCGTTGCAATCATGAGTAGCTAAACTTCTCTGTTGGGGTTATGGAAGCCGTATGAGATACTATCTATTGCTATGAGTTTGTGAATTCGTGACACGTATGCTGCTTATATCATTATTCTCTTCATCTTAATACAAATTGTTATGGTTGCAAACGCATAGAATACGCCAGTATAGCATTAATTTGTTCGAAAGAAAAGTTATATGTCTGGAAAAGAGATAATGTCAAGGTAATAGGGAACCAACCCCTGTTAAAAAGTTAGTGCCGTAACTGGATTAACCTCTTGGAGAATTTGTACCGTTAGATACGCTTTAAGCTTGAAAGAATTAAAGTGAAATAATCCTTGTTAGGTCGAAAGACGCTTGGATTTACCGTAGAATACAGTTCTCTATAAGCACATGCATGTCTGAATTCCGCATAATTCATAGCCAATAGAGACGTATAACTCATAAGGTGGACATAACCCCAACTCTCAATTCTCATTGATTAACATCTTACTAAACACTCCTTCTATTTACTTTGCTATTTCTGTTTTTACTTTACTATTTTGTTTACATTACTTGCACGTTACAATCACCCCTTTTACGAGACTTTCACCAAAAGTCTAATAATCTTTGCTTACTTATTGACTGGCTATTCCCTATGGGATCGATACCCAACCCAGTTGGGTTATATATTTGACAGCGACCGCTTTACACTCTTACAAGAGCTGTAGATTGAGCGTTATCAAAAATTAGTGCCGTTGCCGGGGAATACGGTTGTCAACTAAGTTTTTGATAATTACTAGACCCTTTGGTCAAAGATTCTCGTACTTTTACTTTTAGTTTTTGTTTTTGTTTTCTGCAGGTTTTTATTCAGTGCATGCCCCATACTCGAAGTTTTGGTCAACCGTTATTACCTATCAATCCTGAACCACAACGTATTGGCAGAATGGAGGCACAACACGAAATTGAAAGGATGGTTGCTCAATTGGAGGCAGTTGAAAGGTGCTTTCCTAGAAAGATTCTTTCCGCCATCCAAAAGAGCACAATTGAGAGATAAAATCAGCAACTTTCGATAGCTTCCAACCAAAGCTCTTCATGAAACATGGGAGAGGTTCAAGACGAAGCTAATGCGTTGCCCAAACCACCATATGACCAATGTTCACCTAATGGAGATACTATACAGATCCTTGAATTCAATAACTAAACTAGTGGTGGACAATGCGGCTGGAGGATCTTTTATGGACCTCACCTTTGGTCAGGTAAGCAATATGCTAGATCGGATGACGAAGCAAAGTAGAGCTTGGCATACCAGGGATTCTGAGGTAGCAAGCCCCACTTTATCTATTGGCATGACTGCGGACCAAAGGATAAGAGAAGAATAACGTGATCAAGATATGGCGCACCTGAAAACACAAGTGGATCTTCTTACAAAACATCTATTATCAGGGAAGACCGAAAAAGTCAAAGCTGTTGCATCAAAAGGAAGAGACGAATCTGATTCGGAAGAAGAGGCCAACTACTTAAACAATCAGGGGGTTTCCGAGGTAATACCCAAGGAAACCAAGGTCGGAACTATTATGATAAATCTGGAAACAAGGACCAAGGTAGTTGGAAGAACAAGAATGACAAGAGTGGTTTGTATGTTCCCCCAGGAAGACGTGACGCCACTACATCTGGTTCAGGAAATATGGAAGATATGATGGCTAAACTATTGAAAGGAGTGGAAGCAACCAGCGCGGGTTTAATGGAAGTAATAAATGATTTGTCCTCAATGAAGCAATTGGTTGACTCATATTCCACTTTAATTAAGCAAATAGAGCAGCAATTGAGCCAATTTTCCACAGCATTCAATCAAAGAAAGGCTGGCACTTTACCTAGTGACATTGTGCAAAATCCAAGGAATGATGGATCGTTCATGGCTAATACTACGCGAACTGGTAAGGTGCTAGAAACTTCATCCAAAGGCAAGCAAGTGGTCGACGATGTAGTGGACAATGATGATAAGGCTAATGGAGAAAACGCAGTAGAAGCCAACCACGACATCCATGACGCCACACCAAGTATATTACAACCTGAAAAGACTGAAATACGGAAGAAAGAGGAGAAGAAAGCCGTGGAGAAAACAATCCCACTTCTACCACCACCTTGTCCTCAAAGATTGAAGAAGATTGCGGATGATACAAGGTTCAGCAAATTCATGACGATGTTAAAGCAGCTGACCATTAATGTTCTGCTGGTAGAGGCACTAGAACAAATGCCTGGGTATGCAAAATTTATGAAAGATCTTTTGACAAAGAAGCGGGCAGCAAGCTATGAGTTGCAAGATACTGTGCATCATTGCAGTGCAATTGCTACCCGATCACTAGTTCAGAAGATGGCCGACCCCGGTGCTTTCACTATTCCATGCACAGTTGGTTCTTTAAATTTTGCCAAGGCATTATGCGATTTAGGAGCCAGCATCAATTTGATGCCATTATCTATCTACAAAAAGTTGGGATTGGGTGATCCTACTCCAACCAATATGAGGCTCGTAATGGCGGATAGGTCGGTAAAACGACCTGTTGGTATTCTATGTGATGTATTGGTAAAGGTTTCTTCATTCATCTTTCCGGCAGACTTTGTTATTTTGGATTGTGAGGCAGATTCAAAAGTTCCTATAATCTTGGGGCGCCCTTTCCTTGCAACAGGAAGTGTGCTTATTGATTTAAGAGCTAATGAGCTTTTATTCCGGATTAATGAAGAAGTAGTTCGCTTTGATGTGTGTAAATCAATGAAGCAACCCAAAGAGCTGAGCGTATTCTCGGTGGCTGATGTTTACTTTGATGATGAGAAAGAATTACTTGAAGAGGAGCAAAATATTGATGACCCATTGGCGGTTGCGCTCATGAATGTTGAGCATCAGGATGCTGAAAATTATGAAGAGACTATTGATGCTCTAATAGGATTTGGATCATATCCTCATGCTCCCAAAAATCTGGACCTTGATCTCAAAAATCGCCCCACACCACCAGCTAAACCATCTATTGAAGAGCCACCCACGTTAGAATTGAAAGATTTGCCTAGCCATTTAAAGTATGCATTCTTAGGAAGCGGAAACACACTTCCAGTCATTGTGGCAGCAGATTTGGGTGAGCAGCAAGTTGTAGCTCTCATTGCTATTCTACGGAAGTATATAAGAGCCATTGGTTGGACCATTGCTGATATTATTGGTATCCCACCTGGGATTTGTACACACAAGATTCAGCTTGAAGGAAATTGCACACTCACTATTGAGCATCAAAGGCGTCTAAATCCACCTATGCAAGAAGTGGTGAAGAAAGAAATTATTAAGTGGTTAGATGCGGGGGTAGTGTATCCAATCTCTGACAGTACATGAGTAAGCCCGGTACAATGTGTTCCCAAGAAAGGAGGCATGACGGTAGTAGCGAATGAGAAGAATGAGCTTATTCCACTCAGACCTGTCACCGGATGGAGAGTATGCATGGACTACCGAAAGCTGAATTCATGGATGCTCAAAGATCACTTTCCAATGCCATTCATGGACCAAATGCTCGATCGATTAGCAGGAAAAGGCTGGTTTTGTTTCTTAGCCGATTATTCTAGCTATAATCAGATTTGTATTGCCCTCGAAGACCAAGAGAAGACAACGTTCACATGCCCATACGGTACGTTTGTCTTTAAACGTATACCATTCGGGCTATGTAACGCACCAGCCACCTTTCAGCGTTGTATGATGTCCATCTTTTCTGATATGGTTGAAGATAATTTGGAGGTATTCATGGACGATTTTTCAGTTGTGGGCGAGTCGTTTGAATCGTGTTTGGTAAACCTGAGTATGGCGTTGCAAAGATGTGTAGAATTTAACCTAGTGCTGAATTGGGAGAAGTGCCACTTTATGGTTAAGGAAGGTATCATTCTTGGGCACAAAATCTCCGGAAAAGGAATTGAGGTTGATCAAGCTAAAATTGAAGTCATCGAGAAGCTACCACCTCCAATTTCCGTAAAGGGAGTTCGTAGTTTCTTCAGGCACGCAGGTTTCTATCGGCGGTTCATCAAAGACTTCTCCAAAGTGGCTAGTCCATTATGCAAACTTCTGGAGAAAGATTCAAAGTTTGACTTCAATGATGATTGTTTGAAGGCATTCGAATGCCTCAAAGGGAAGCTAATTGAAGCTCCTATCATGGTAGCTCCGGATTGGTCCCTACCATTTGAAGTCATGTGTGACGCCAGTGGGGTAGCTTTGGGCGCTGTACTTGGCCAGAGAAGGGAAAAGTTATTCCATCCTATCTATTATGCGAGCAAGGTCCTTAACGAAGCCCAAAAGAACTATACTGTCACAGAATAAGAGCTCCTAGCTGTTGTGTATACTTTTGAGAAGTTTCGTGCTTACTTATTGGGAACCAAAGTGATCGTTCATACAGACCATGCAGCTCTGAGATACCTAATGACGAAGAAGGACGCAAAGCCGAGGCTAATTCGATGGGTATTGTTGCTGTAAGAATTTGATTTCGAGGTAAGAGATAGAAGGGGTTGCAAGAACTAAGTGGCTGACCATCTATCTAGACTTGAGAACGAGCATATGGCGCAGCCTGAAATCAAGATTGATGATGTATTCCCTGACGAGGAGATCTTAGCCACGATAATGGAAAAGTTACCATGGTATGTCGACTTTGCGAATTTTGTGGTAAGTAATGTCATACCTGCAAATTTATCTTTCCATCAAAAGAGGAAGTTTATGCATGATGTAACACACTACTTTTGGGATGAGCCATATTTGTTTCGATGATGCGCAGATGGTGTTATCCGGCAATGCATATCCCATGTAGAGGTGCCTAATATATTGGAAGCATGTCACACTTCCCAAGTTGGAGAACATCACGCAGGTAATCGTACAGTAAGAAAGGTATTGCAAAGTGGATATTATTGGCCGTCGATATTTAGAGATGCCTACGAATTTGTGAGAAGATGCGACCAATGTCAGAGACAAGGTGCAATTTCAAAACACCATGAGATGCCCATGTCGAAAATTCTTGAAGTTGAGCTCTCTGATGTATGGGGTATTGATTTCATGGGTCCATTCGTAAATTCGTTTGGAATGAAATATATCCTAGTCGCTGTGGATTATGTTTCAAAATGGGTGGAAGCAGTAGCGTTGGCTGACAATGAGGGAAAGCGTGTTGTAACATTTTTGAAGAAGAATATCTTCTCTCGCTTTGGAGTACCACGTACTATCATAAGCGACGGAGGATCTCACTTTTGCAATAAGCTATTCAAATCCGTGTTGGCAAAATATGGTGTCAAGCAACATAAGGTAGCCACACCTTATCACCCATAAACTAGTGGGCAGGTAGAGGTTTCCAATCGAGAGATCAAGTAAATCCTTGCAAAGACGGTAAATGCTAATAGAAAAGAATGGTCTCGAAAGCTGGACGATGCACTATGGGCTTATAGGACTGCATTCAAAACGCCAATTGGCATGTCCCCGTACCAACTAGTTTATGGGAAGGTTTGTCACTTACCCATTGAGCTTGAGCATAAAGCATTGTGGGCGCTGAAGAAACTAAATCTGAATTGGGATGATGCTATGAATCTGAGATTGGAGCAGCTGAACGAGATGGATGAATTCCGTCTACATGCCTATGAAAGATCAGACCTATACAAGGAGAGGATGAAGAAGTATCATGATCAGCGGATTGTTCAACGAAACTTTCAAAAGGATGATATGGTACTACTCTTTAATTCCAGATTGAAGCTATTCCCAGGTAAGTTGAAGTCCAAGTGGTCTGGTCCGTACAAAGTCAACCCAGTCTACTCGTCTGGAGTAGTTGAGTTGAAAGACAATAATGGTGTTGCCTTCAAGGTGAATGGCCAACGAGTAAAGCCTTATATCGGTCTTCTCGACTCAATAAATTATATGGCCATCACTTATCTCAACGAAGTCTAAGTACTCGAGGTAACTATGTCGTGCCACGATAATAAATCAAGCGCTAGATGGGAGGCAACCCATCGTTTTACATGTTTTTCTTTCTTTCATTCTATTTCGTGATTGCCTTTGATAAATAAAAATCCAAAAAGAAGAGTCGTGCCACGACCAAAACTAAGGCGTTTGATGGGAGGCAACCCATCGTTCTAATCGTGTTTGTTGTTTTTGAGCAAGTGTAGGTACAAGAGGCGTAAACAAGGAGATTGGTTTCAAATTTTGAGTTGGAAGTATTGCATGTTGAAGGTGGTAAGTTAGGAATGAAGAAGCAAAAGGCTATGGATTGGGCATTGCTTATGAAAATATAGGCAAAGAACAAGGCAAGGCCTATGTAAATCTAGGCCACGAACAAGGCAAGGCCTATACTATGGCCTAAGCTCTCGGAATCTAGTGTGCCTTAGCATAGGCGCTGCCCATGCCTAAGAATGCCATAGCATAGGCTCCGCCTATGTCAATGCCTTTTGTATCTGAATCTCATATGCCATGGCATAGGCGCCGCCTATGCCTAACAATGCCATGGCATAGGCGCCGCCTATGCTCAACAATGCTTTGCAAAAGGGGCCGCCTATGGCAAGCATAGGCAAAGGAAAAGGCTCCGCCTATGGTCACTTTTAGTCTCCAAATCCGATTTTAATTGGGTCAAAACCCGACCCAAGCTTGCCCTATAAATAAGAGACTTAGTCTTAGACCAAAAATACATTGAAAACCTAGCATAAGCGCCGCCTACCTTTCCAAATCCTTTCAAAAGTTTTCCTTTTGCTCTTTTACTTTGCAAGAACATCATCCAAGGTCATCAACCAAGTAAGTACTTCTTTGTTCTTCATTTATATTCTGTAAGTACTAAACTACTACGCATATTATAAATTGTTAAATCTTGAAGTAGTATTGGTGATTTGAATGTGGTTGATGTGTTGTGATACAACTAAGTGAGTGAACGAATACGTAAGAATGATCTTAACATGTTTCCAACTTGAATCTGATTCTGATGCACTGTCATACTTTTGTGGAATTAACATGGTCAAGAAAATTGTATAATCTTGTCAATAGAAATCTTACATGTTGGAATGACTTGTTCATTGAGACAAGAATTATGGTTGACTACCAACATATGAGATTGTGATTATTTCTAGATGCTATACCTTGATTCAATCACTATGTAGTATGTCTTGATATATCAATCATGAAAGTGTTGCCGAGGTCACAAGAAGTTTGAATGCACTGATTTTATTGTTGGAATATAGCGCCTAAAATTTATATCGATGAAGTATGAGTAATCGCCAACTTTCACTTCACCAGTCTGTACCAACAAACTAAGTGTGGGGTGGTGTCACTACTACTTGATTGTTGATTGTATCCACCGAGATGATGCTAACTTGACTATCGTTATAATATCTGGTACAATGGCACCCAAAGCAAGACAAGGCAAAGATAAAGCAACCACTTCACAAAAAGGCAAGAAAAGAGGACGAAAAGAGCAAGGAGAATCATCCTCGATGCAAGTACCACGCCGCATGTTTGGAATTAAATGGGTCCTCTAGGAGGAATCAAAGGAGTGGTATAGGAACAATAAAGAGAGAATATATGTTCATGTGGACCTAATACACAAAGAAAGCCTAGCAAAGAAAGAACTGCGCATGTTGGCCAAGATAATGGCGTTACATCTTGATTTTATCTTCTGCGATATGGGAGAGTGCAATATCGATTTAACACAAGAATTCTATGCCAACTGGTCACCGAAAACCACAGGGAATGAAGTCAAGATTCAGGGCCAAGTTTTACAACTAAATGCGGATTTCTTCAACTCCTTTCTAGGTTTGCCTTCACTGGATCCATCATCACTCAAGGAGCTGTACAATAGACCTCAATACAGGGCCATTCGACACACACTTTGTGAAACAAGATCTATCGCACGATGGAGTAGACACAAGGACACCGGTCGGCACAACACCTTCCCATATGCTCCTTTGAATAGGGAAGCAAGGATATGACTGCAAATAGTCAACTCTTGTCTAATTGCAGGGACCCAGTACACCAAGGTAACATGAGATAGAGTATGCTTGGTATACGCATTGATGACGAATGTCCCTATCAACATTGGGGCAATTATTCGATCTACAATGTGGAAATCTAGGCTACACAAGAGGTCCCACTTTAGCTTTGGCAATCTGTTGTCTGCAATATTGAGGAAGGAGGACATCGAAGAGGAACCTGCTGATCATAAACTCCCACACAACCTGAAGAAGGTTGACCTCACAAAGGTTAAAGATGCTAAAACCACGCATGGCGTCAACCTTACCACTGCGGAAAGGCATGCTTGGGATGAGAGTTTCTTTCGCCATCTTTATGGCATGACTCGGTTTACCATGATAAGCGGAGGTCGTGTTCCAACTGCTGCAGAGCTCCAACAGCTAGACTATGACTACCCAATGAATGAGCATGCAAGGCAAATGTGTGGAGTAGGTATGTACTTTGAGGAACCTCTTAATGATAATGTGCCAGCCGATGATGATCGTCGAATGCCAGACTCCGATGTGAAGGAGAATTCTGATGACGACGACTCCAATGATGATTCCGACGAAGGGGGTATGACCCTAGACATAGAGGAGGAGTCCAACTAACCAGGTTCTTCTTATTTATTTTCCACTGAGGGCAGTGTATCCCGTCTAAGTGTGGGGTGCTGGTATTGGCATGCTATACTTCCTTATCTACATTTGCTTATTTATGTGTGTTTTGCTTATTTATGTTTGTTTGTTTTAATTTTTGTAGGAACTTTTTTTGGTTACAAACTTTGCATAAAAATGTTCTGATAGGCAGCATGGTATTACGACAAGAGTCTGTGATAAAATCATTACTATTGGGACATTTAGGCTCTAATAGTGTCTCATTATGTGATAATTATGTGGTTCAATTCCTTCATCTGTTGGGTCAAGAGTCTATATTGCTTCCAATAAAGTCGACCATGTGCCTTGTGTGTGTGTGATGATAGTATATTCTATGTTTGTGGCTGATGCTAGAACTTGCCTGGTATGTATGTAAAGCAAAATAAAGAGTGTGAGTTTAGGAGATGATTTAGGCATTTCTTTGGCAACCTATGATTGTTTACCTTTATTTTATCTACCCATGGACATCATCCTAGATAACCCCTTTTGAGCCCTTAGCCTATTTTCTTTGACAGCCTCATATGTAAGCCAAATTCATTTTTTCAAGACCATAATTTGATCCAAATTCCTAAGTACTTTAAATTGTAAAGTAATGTGACAAAATAAGAGGAAATTGGGTGAGAATAGTGCCTTAGAATGTATTGGTACTTGAAGTTGTTATGAAAAATAATTGCTATCATAAGAGGTGTGTTATGAAAAGAAAAAGGAAAAGAGAAATAAAAAGAAATTGAGAAACAAAAGAGGTGAGAAAGGGTGGTAGAATAAAAGAAAGTAGAAAGGTTGTTTGAAAGAAAGCATAAATGGCATAATGTGATGGATTAAAGCGCGTAGGAACATAGTCACTATTTTTGGCCAAAATAGTCCTACCCGTCCCTTAGCCTACATTACAACCTGTAAAAGACCTATTTGATCCTAAGCTTAGCATTCTGATATTTAGGGGAGCATTACACTAAGGGCAAGCCTATGGTCATCAGTTGCAACATATGAATTCTTTGTGAGAGCGAGAGCAAGGATACTCGTATACCCATGTTTCAAAATATATACAATACTTGTGAGTGATTATGGGTTATATTTTGTGAGACACACATGGTTGATGAGTTTTGGGTAGTTGTGTATGATTCTCTATGCCTTAACTTTTTGAATACGAATTGACCATCATCACGAGTCTATGTTGGAGGTTGAATTGTTTCTACTAATGATCAGAAAACTACTCTTTGTTAATGATCGCTATGCCTATCTTGATGAATATTTTGTGTTGTTACTGTGACACCCTAAGTAGATGTTTAGATGGACATGATAGTTTGTTCGAGGAAGAACAAAGCTTTAAGTGTGGGGTGTTGATGATAGGCGAATTTACACGCCTAAAGTACTATATTTTACCCATATTTTAGCTAAGTTTTGAGGACAAATATATATAATTCATGCACTTTTAGTCCTTTTTCTTCTAAGTGAGCTAACAAACGTGATTAGCAAGTTTTGCAGGTATAAATGATGCAGATTTCAGCATTTTATGGATAACTTGGCGCCAAAGGAAGCTTCACGAAAGAAGGTAAGGAGAGCTTGTACGCCTAGGACCAAAAGTGACGCATGGGAAACCTGTCTCGAGAAAAAACAGCATTTTCCAAGACTTTGGGGATCAGTAGTAACCTATAAGGATTAGGATAATGATGCAGTAATTTATTAGGATTAGGATCATGATACAGTAACCAAGTAGGAATGGGTTAAGTAATGCAGTAGCTTAGTAGGAATAGGATATGGGTGTTATAAATACCCTATTTTGCTAGAGATTTTGAGCATTCTTCAATTAGACATTCTACTTCTAATTCTTCCATTAATTCTACTTTTTCTTCTTCTATTCATCTATTCAATACTTAATTTCCACAACAAGAGAAATGTTACTCAGCAAGGAATTCACGCCATTCTTACCCCTAGACTTATCGTGAGATTATTTTGGTATGATGATAATTGCTATTGTGTTTTCCGTTGCAATCATGAGTAGCTAAACTTCTCTGTTGGGGTTATGGAAGCCGTATGAGATACTATCTATTGCTATGAGTTTGTGAATTCATGACACGTATGATGCTTATATCATTATTCTCTTCATCTTAATACAAATTATTGTGGTTGCAAACGCATAGAATACGCCAGTATAGCACTAACTTGTTTGAAAGAAAAGTTATATGTCTGGAAAAGAGATAATGTCAAGGTAATAGGGCACCAACCCCTGTTAAAAAGTTAGTGCCGTAACTGGATTAACCTCTTGGAGAATTTGTACCGTTAGATACGCTTTAAGCTCGAAAGAGTTAAAGTGAAATAAACCTTGTTAGGTCGAAAGACGCTTGGATTTACCATAGAATACAATTCTCTATAAGCACATGCATGTCTGAATTCCGCATAATTCATAGCCAATAGAGACGTATAACTCATAAGGTGGACATAACCCCAACTCTCAATTCTCATTGATTAACATCTTACTAAACACTCCTTCTGTTTACTTTGCTATTTCTGTTTTTACTTTACTATTTTGTTTACATTACTTGCACGTTACAATCCTCCCTTTTACGAGACTTTCACTAAAAGTCTAATAATCTTTGCTTACTTATTGACCGGCTATTCCCTGTGGGATCGATACCCAACCTAGTTGGGTTATATATTTGATAGCGATCGCTTTACACTCTTACAAGAGCTGTAGATTGAGCGTTATCAGTGGGAAATCTTAAAACCACCCCCTTCAAATTTAAAAGTTGGATCATGGCAATCATAATGTCAAAGTGGGAAATCTTAAAACCACCCCCTTCAAATTTAAAAATTGGATCATGGCAATCATAATGTCAAATTTGATGCCTGAGGGCAAAATAGGAGGTACTATGGCTCTAGACTCAGTCAGATCAACATATCCCATATCTTCTTCATCATCTATGTATTGTTACATGTATTGATATACTAGGATTACTTGAACACAGGCACCTCTAGGTCTATTTTGATTCTCACTGAGTACTGCTCGGTGGTCTACTGCTTATCTTTTTTTAGCAAGATTTGCATCCCTAGTTATCCTCTAAGCTTTTTTAAAATCTCTCTTCTCCACTTCAGTTTAAGCTAAAAGCTCACCAGTATAATGATCAATATATTTTATACACCTTCGGTAGGAGGCACAATATCACTAACCCCTTTAGGATTATCAACTCATTTTAGCGCAGACATCCTACTAGGTATTTGTAGGATCCTCTCTGGATTTAGATTCACTAGGAGTAAGGGATTGCCTCTACTCTATGTGCTGGGCATACATCGGCATATGCCCAACTAAGAACAAAAAAAAAGCTAAAACCCCCAAAACTGCAATAACCTAAATGTACAAATCAATACCGTGTTACCCAACAACGACACCAACTTACTTGATGATGTCTAAGTAATACCTCCTTTTAGATGATGGTATTGTTACTGTCAAGATATAGTAACCCAACTAAGGTTGGGGTCAAATCCTAAAGGAACATGTGGTTTGACAGATCTCATTTGTTATAATCTATGGACAAAATAGAAAAGTAAATAGGGTGATTTATTTGTAGTCTTGAACAAATAACAATATTAACTTGGTTGAAAATTAGTTATAAGTGAACACTAGGATTGTGTTCCCCCTGGATTCATCTCAACTCCTTAGGTTTATGTGCATTGTTGAACCAACCCAATACCTTGCATGCAAAGTCGATAAGTTATGTACCTCATACAGTCTTTTGGACGAGTAGGAGGATTTCACCCTTTACCTTTTGATTCTCAGGGTGTCACATTACTAACCCTTACCCTGATCCTATTTAACTATCACCTTTTGAGTATCAAGTTATTATATGGAAGCTAATGACCATTTACTATATTCTATTGTACTATAATAGATCGACCATTAACTCTAAAATTACTATTGTCTCTATATTTTCCTAGTCACTACTCCTCTTTTGGAGTAAGCTGCAATATCTAGGCGGGATCCTAATGTGTCCACCCATTAAAAAATCAATCATATCAAAGATAAAGTAATATATGCCATGGGTATTGGTTCATATCAATAATCACACTTCCCCTACTTCATTTATTTGCCAGGGTTTCCATAATCCTAGTATGGGTTTTAGCTGGTCATGATTATGAAGAAATCAATTGCATTCATATTGGAAAGAAAAGATAAAATAAGAATGATAAGATAAAAGAAAACCTACAACCGTAAACTGAATAATCAATAAAAGTCAAAACAAGGAAATCCCAAGATCAAAGATGGATCTTAAAAATAAAATATGTTTCTAAGTACTAAAAGTGCCGACCTTTTATTAAAAAGTACATAAGGAGTATTTATATTACAAGACAAAAACCTAAAAACTATGGCCGAATGAAATAGGAGAAAATAGGGTCAGTAGCCACCTACTCCTTGTACCTGCGGTCTGGCAGGGCACAGGTACTACTTGTGACCCAGGCCCAGGTAGCCGACGCAAGTCGCAAGAGCAAAAATCCTACAGTGTTTAGCTCTTGAGATTTTAAATTTCTGGCACCTGCTTTGTGTACACGTGGTCCATAGGTACTACTTGTGGCCACATCTTGACTTGGTAGGTCCCGGGAGTCAGTTTTTTAGATCTTCTTCAATTCTCGAACGTGCATTAATCATGATCAAGCTGAAAAACATTCTCATATCCATAATCGCTCCAAAAGTAATCAAAAGAAACTTTTTTCACCCTTTTCATAAACTTATCATCCAAAATATGGTTTACTTCAAAACATACCTAAAACAGATTAAATCTAACAAAAAGGTCTTTGAAACTTACATATTTTCCTTATTTTAAGCATCAAAAGTGCTATATTTCTATAGCACATCAATGGTGGTCTACAGTTGTTATCTTTTTTTTCATGTAATAGAAGTCAAAAAAAAGTATGATAATAGATCCAAAGTATCAATTTTAGGGTGGTAACATGGTTGGTGTAGTTTTATGACTTTTAAATCCTTTTTAGACCCTCGATTTGAAAATTTATGATTTTGGGTTTTGGGGGTCAACTTTGTGAAAATGATTTCTTTTTGAAAATCTGATATCTCCATTGAGTCCAAACCATCAAATTTGATAGTGTAGTATAGTTCGTTTACATTCACGAGATTCTAAATAAATTTAGAGGGGCTTGCGGAGACTTGGAATGTACCAAGTCCCCAGCTAGTGTAGTTGTGATCGCGATTCTACTATAAAAATTGTCATTGGGCCTGTAGTAGAAGTGTCGTGATCACAACACTATTTTCATGATCATATGTTAGGTATCACATTCGCAACCTTGGTCCACTATCGCAAAACCTTTGTATATAAATACCTGGTTTTCTCTATTTTTTTACCATTTTTATGTCTTGGAGCTCAGGATTTCATAATTTAGAGGTATTTTCTTCACTTTTAAGCTTAGGTAAGCTCCAAAAGACAAATATCAATTGATTTATTCATTCCTTATCATTAAATTCTAGCTTTAATTCGGATTTAAGAGTGGAAATTAGGTATTTTGACCCGAAAGGCTCAAATTTGCATTTTATCAAAATAAACCTTGATTTTTAATCCTTCTCAATTGGATGATGTTTTAATCCTATAGTTATCATTCTAACCTCAATTTAATCTTCAAACCAACTTCAATTCTTGATTTTAAAAATCAATTTTGAAGGTTTTACCCAGTAAAGCTTAAAAATAATTTTCTTTGATTTGGACCTCATTTTTAACTCATTTGTGCTTGATTTTCATATGTAAACTCCTAAAAATATGGAAAACATATTTTTGAAATAAAATTATGATTTTTCTTTTATTTTTAAAAACCCATTTCGGTGGTCTATTTTGACCATGATGTGAAAATAGTCAATATGAGTGTCATTGACTTTCTTTGATGCGTATGTTTTTTATTCCCATGTTTTAGTTGATTTAGGGACCGTTCACAAGGCGTAAGGCATTGGGATTGAAGGTATTGTTTTGATTTTTGGCTTTTGAGGTAGGTTATGACTTAACTATTCAGACTAGGCTGGGTAGTTAATTTACATACAAAAGCATATTAAGGGTGTGGGAACTAACCATGAGAATTTCTTACTATTTTGTTCCCATATGGGTTGCCTATATGCGATGTTATACGATGTTTCAAAACTTTATGTGTTATGTGTGACCGTGTGGGGTCTTAGGAATATTGATAGCCTTGTATACATGATGATAATGATATCTTATTGATGAAAAAGTGTGTTGTGGTACCATTTGTGTATTGTGATGTACTCATCCTTTATTGGCATATGAAAAATATGGAAATTCATGGACGATTTAAAATAATGAGCATTTCGCTCACGTGTTTATGGAAATACTCATTGTGGTGGATTGTGGATATACTCATTATGGTTGGTTGTGAGAATTACATCCGTATGTCATACTCATTTATTAAATATTGGTACTATAGTGAAAATACTGACAATACCTTTTTCTAATAGAAAATAAGGTATCTTATAAAACCCTTCTTGAGGGATGTGTCAAGGAGGAGATATGATATAGGATTGTATGCAGGTTTACAAACCTTCCAAAGGTTCTACATCAGGAAACTTTAGCTCCATAGGTGTATACAGAGACTATGCAACAATCTTAGAGGTTGTGCAAGAACCTCATGGATCATCATCATCATCATCATCATTCTCATTTTATTTACTTTACTATGCTTATGATACAATAGTATTTATTTCTTAGCTTTACACCTACCTAATTATTCTATCTTTCTTTACTTATACATGATAATCTTATATATGTTGTCCTTCTTTGTTCACTTGCCTATGATATAATGTATAATTATGGTGCCTATTTGGTGTTGTTGCAATATGTGTGATTATTAAAATTTTAGTGTAAGCGGTGTAGGCTACCATTGTGGGATATTTTCTTATTGTAGTTGATGTGCCCTCATTGTATATTTTGTATGTTTTATTTTCTATTTTCTCGGTTGTCCTTACAACACCCTGGGTTCTATTCCTTTAAAATTTCCTCAGTTTTGAACTCTCTAGACATCATACGACTAGGGGGTACTTGTCATATAATAGGTACGGTTTGATGGGTCTTAGTCATATGTTAACTAGTGTAGGTTGTTTAGTTTCTGTCCAAGGTACGAATTGATTAAACTAGTCGTATGTTGGGGTACTAGTAGTGTGATGCTAATTGTATATTGCCCTATATTTAACCTAGAGGAGTCTATTCTGCCTAAGGTACAGATTTAGGGTACTGGTCGTATGGTCGGGTATGAATTGACCTTTTGTGGTCATATATGGGACTGTGTTGGGGTCTAAGGGGAGGCCTGAGGTACGAGATAATGGTACCACTTGTACCTTAAGGTACAGTTTGGGTGGTGGTGGTCGTACCCTCCTACAAGAGTTTTATACAGTTTAAGTTGGGGGTAATCTGGATATTTCCCCTCTTAATCTCTTAAGGCACCATGACTTATAACACTCTTGGGACATCATTTAACCTATTTGCAATAAATCAAACTCTCTTAAACACTTTCAAATTTTGTCAAGGTTCTTGGGTCAAGTAAGGCTAGGGTTTCATCAATAGGATTAATTTAGGGCTTACAAGGGTGGTTTCTCACCATTATCTTTGTAATCTAAGGAAATTTACCACTCCCTCATTGTTAGTTCAACTAAAGGCATGATTTAATATATGGTTTTTATGGCATAATTATTGTATGGTTTTGGGTTTTGAATATATATTAGAGGTTTTGGTTATAAATGTTTGGTTATGGTCTTCCCATGTCTTAATTATGGGTTTTCATATTTAAATAGTGTTTTGAACACATGGTTGAATGAGAATGGTTAATTGGCACTTGGTTTTTGGTTTTAAAAAGTATATGCCCTCAACATGTTTGATAAAATGTCAATGAGAATGATTTTGTTACATTGTTGAACTTTTATTGAAAACTTTGCATGATATAAAGTGGTAATGAAACCCTGAATTGGTTTGGATAGTTTTAAATGGTTAAATGGTGAGGTCTTGGTGGTCATGGTTAAGCTTAAATTAAAAGCCTTGCAGGGTGCGAGGGAATCCCCCAAGAAAATATAGTAATGAACTACTTGTGGGGTACATAAGAATCCCCCATAAAAACTTAATGATAATGGAATCTCTGGGCACATATGAATCCCATCCTTAAAAGGGTTGGCTAAGGACATCACTTGTATGCTATAGTCGGTATGATGATACCACTTATCATATCCTTGGTTAATAATAAATAGTTTGGTTGTGTGAAAATGGTTTTAATTAGGGAATAATGGTGGGTTGTGAAAGCTAATCATTTAGGTGTGAGTCCAATAAACGGACATTGGAAACTCATGTTTGCCGACATGAAGATTGGTTATAGTGACCACATACTATACTTATGGAGTAAACGGGAATCCCTTAAGTTATACTTGTATATATGTATCATGGAGAGTGAAGGTTACATAGGAATCCTCTACTCCTATGGTATCTCTGGTTCATGAGGCTACATGCATCGAGACTCGTTCTGGGGGTAACACTAGACCCATATAGATCATGAGTGTATCTAGGATGGTTAAGCTACACATACACAGGTTAATGGTTTCAAAGGCAATGCTAACCCGGTTCCCTTTACCGGCATGGATTATATATATGTATATGTATGGTTGTGAATGCTATAGCTGTTTACTTGGTTTTAAAGGTTGGCATTATTTCATCCTTATCCTGAGTACTTGATAGAATTCACCTGTTAACCCATCTTCTGGCAGTTGTATCCTTACTTGATGCAAGAACCAACCATTCTACTCCTCCTGCTTAGTGCTTAGATTCGGGATCAGCTTATGTTGGATTAAAGTGGTGAGTTTTCATACTTCATAAGGCTCTATTTAATGTCATAGACTTCTTTTCATATTTTAGTCACTTCATAGACTTTGGTTTGGGTAATGGTCAAGGGCATGTCCCGATCGATTATTGTTTTACTTTCAAATAGAGGATTTATGAGATTACCATGGGTTGGTATGGGCGGTGTCAGTATTGGTGTCATCTTTGGCATTGGTATTGGTATTCGTATTTGGGATGGCATTAATGGACTATATTTGACATGATTATTCTATTTTGTTTTGGACCATACATAAAAATATATTGGGTTATTGTCTTGGTTTGGTTGGTTATTAGACGGATTGATTTGGTTGGGTTGGTTTAGGAAGTATACTTATCCCAAAGTCAGTATTTCTACAAATACACTATCTTGTTATATATACGAAATTCATCCAACTTAGGGTACACTTTTGGAGTTTGGGTTCGATATCACGGGTGGTCCTCAGTCCTGGTTAGACTAAGTCCTCGGTTTAGGTCATGTCAGGCCTATGATACCTACTGACTATAAGTGGATTATACTCACTCCTACTCTATTCTTTTGGTGCTGATTCAGGTTTGAGTATGACCCATATTGCTTGATTTGGGTGATGTTTTTATTTCTTGAGGTAGTGGTTAATATTTAGGAATCCATATGTTGTCTAGTAACTTTTCCTTATCATACTATGTTTTTACTTGTATTTCAGAGACATAATTTATCTTTTTATAGACATCTTATGTAATTTTTTGGATTCAAGTCATACTAGATATGTTTTTATACTATTGACATTAGGTTTTGGTGAGTTATGACATTATTGTTGGCTATGTTTATTTATGCATTTATTATACTTGTATGGTTTGATTTTATTCTAGAAGCCTTACCTTAGGGTTATTATTGTCTTTTTCTATTTTGTATTAGTTTATGCGATAGGCTTACTTGTCAATGTTCACCGCAACAAGTGCCATCATGACCCTTGGCATTTGGGGCCGTGACAAATTGGTATTAGAATAGCTAGGTTAATTTGTCTCAACGGTGTAAGAATAGGATGTTTAATAGATTACTCACGTATCTGTACGTCAATATCTGTATCTATATTTGAGAGGTTATAAGATGTCTTTAGGAAACTTCCCTCATTTTATCTCTTATTGTGCAATTTTTTTTATATCTCATGTTTTGAGTTGTATTTCACTCTTTCAGGTCAGATGGTGTTGAATAGATCCCGCGAGAGTAAAAATGTAGAGCCTTCACTCATAAGGTGAGCCTTGAGTTGTTGATGGACTCGAGGGAGTGGATGGGCCCATGGATTAACCCCATCTAGGATAAGTTCTTGGGGACACTCCCCTGAGCCTCATGTTGAGCATATTGGGAGTGTAGGTTCAGCTCCAGTTCCTTAAAGTTTGTCTACCCCAATTTTAGAGGATTTGTTGGTGTGTTTGCTGACATGTATAAAGGGTTCTCTTTTGGTTATATCAGGTGTTCGGGTATTCCTCTAGCCCCTAGTGTGGATCATCTTGTGACATTAACTTTTGTGTTAGGTACTCCCCAAACCTTGAGTACTTTTCTCTATTAACACCAATATCTGAGTATGTTGCTGTGAGATCAGGTATTTAGCCTTCATCTATGTCACCTCCTCAGATAGGATCTCAGCCTGCTAGATTCACCATGACTTCTTTTATTATAAGTATAGTGATGTATTTCAAGGAATAGAAGAGGTTTGAAAGAGTTACTCATTTGGATTCTCCTTGATTCACTGGTGTTGTGGGCAAGGATACCTATAAGTTCTTGATTGATTATTGGGAGAAGTTGCATAATTTGGGTTCACTTGAGTCACATAGGGTGGCTTATAGTACCTATCAATTAAGAGATGTTATGAGAGATTAGTGGAGGTCATTTGTTGGTTGTAGACCTCTTGATTCTCTCGAGATGACTTAGACCAGTTCACTGATGCCTTTTTAGAGAAATTCATGCCTTAAAGTCTTAGAGATTAAATAAGGGGTGAGTTTGATCAGTTAGAGTAGGGCTCCATGACCATAGAAGAGTATAAGGCATACTTTCAAGCTTTGTCTAGATATTCCAATGCCATTATTTCCATCGTGTCTGAGAGGATTTAGAAGTTTGTGAAGGGTTTAGATATTTCCCTTTAGTTAGTTACATCTCAGATGGTTGTATTTGGAGCGTCTTTTCAGAGCATTGTGGATCATGCTAAGATGACAGATGATATTCTTCGAGCATCTCAAGGAGGATCCAAAAAGCTGCACCATTTTTGTAAGTTTAGAGGCCAGTATCCTCGAGGCAGGGATTTTAGAGGTTCTCATGGGTATCAGGGTAGACCAGTGTTGGCAGCCTTGTAAAGTTCAAGTGGTGGATCTTCTAGTTTAGCAGTTTAGGGTGGCCTTTCGGGCATAGTGGTGACTTCTTTTATTAGGATGGGTGACAGTTATTTCTTGATGTGTGATGAGATTGGCCATTTGGCCAAGGTTTTTCCCTGCTGTATGATTGGAGCTACTCCTATTTCAGTTATGATAGGTAGGGGTTCTACTAGAGATGGGAGAAGTAGAGGTAGTAGAGATCGTGGTATTAGTCGTAGGGCTACTCATCCAATTAGTGGTCGTGGATAGTGTTATGCTATACCCGCCAGACCAGAGGTAGAGGCTTTTGATGCAGTGATCATAGGTATCATCTATTTGTTTTAGATCTGCATCTGCGTTATTTGATTCCAGATAAACTTTCTTCTATATGTCTATATATTTTTCTTTGGGTTTTGATTTTGTTATTGAGCCTCTTGCTATGCCTATTTGTGTATCTACTTCTATAGGAGATTCTTTAGTGGTGGATCAGGTGTATCAATCTTGTATTGTGACTTTCTCTGGGCATGAGACTTAGGGTAGATTTCCTTGTGTTAGATATGGTTGACTTTGATGTTATTTTAGGTATAGATTGGTTGGATCCTTATCATGCTTTTCTAGGTTATTTGGCTAAGATCGTGACTTTAGCTTCGCCAGGTGTACAGATGATAGCTTTGAAGGGTGTACTTTATTCAGGTCCTAAGAGAACTATATCTTATGTTTGAGCTTGTAGATTGGTTAAGAGAGGATGTTTATATTATTTCGCTCATATTTGAGGTATTAGTGTTGTTTCACCTTTTTCTTTTGATTTTGTTCATGTTATTCATGAGATATGGATGTGTTCCCTATGGATTTTCATAGTTTACCTCTGGATCATGATATTGATTTGACTATTTATGTTGAGCCACGCACCAAGCCTATTTATATTTCTCCTTATAGGCTGGCTCCTATTGAGTTAAAGAAATTGAAGGATCAGTTGTAGGAGTTGTTGGATAAACGATTTATTCGACCTAGTGTATCACCTTGGGGTGCGCCTATCTTGTTTGTAAAGAAGAAAGATGGGTCTATGCGTATGTGTATTGATTATTGACAATTGAACAAAGTAACCATTAAGAATAAGTATCCTCTTTCTTGTATTGATGATTTATTTGATCAACTTTAGGGTGTTGCAGTGTTTTCAAAGATTAATTTGAGATCCAGTTATCACCAGTTTAGGATTAGAGCTTCAAATATTTCAAAGATAACTTTTCAAACTCGATATGGTCATTATGAGTTCTTAGTTATGTCCTTTGGGTTAACCAATGCCCCTGCCACTTTTATGGAGTTGATAAACCGGGTGTTTAAATTGTATCTTAACTCCTTTGTTATTGTATTTATAGTTGATATCTTTGTTTATTCCAAAAGTGAGGCTGAGCATAAGGAGAACTTGTGGATTGTGCTTCAGAGATTGAGGGATGCGAAGTTGTATCCTTAGTTCTCTAATTGTGAGTTTTGGTTGGAGTTTGTTTCCTTCTTGAGTCATGTGATGACTAAGGAGGGTATATGGTTGATCCAACTAAGGCTTCAACAGTTCATGATTGGGCTAAACCTACTCTGCCCACCGATATTTGGAGTTTTATTATCTTTAAAGGTTATTATCAATGTTTTATTAAGGGTTTCTCATCTATTGCAACTCCATTGACCAAGTTAACTCAGAAAAAGATTTCTTTCTAGCGGTCTGATGCTTGTGAGAAGAGCTTTCAAAAGATCAAGGATTTGTTGACATCAACTCCTATCTAGACCTTGCCCAAGAAAGGTGTGGGATTCACCGTCTTTAGCGATGCTTCAGGTATTGGGTTAGGTGTTGTGTTTATGTAGGAGGGTAAGGTGATTGCATATGCTTCTCGTTAGTTGAAGCCCCATGAGAGGAATTACCCTACCCATAATTTGGACCTATGCATGGTTGTTTTTTCTTCGAAGTTATGGAGTCCGTTGTGAGATTTTCTTAGATCATCGTAGCCTTCAGTACTTCACCTAGAAGATTTTAATATGTGGCAGCATTGTTGGATTGAGTTGCTGAAGGATTATGACTAGAATATTCTTTATAATCTTGACAATGTTAATGTGGTTGTGGATGACTTAAGCTGGAAGTCGAGTAGCATGAGTAGCTTGGAATATCTTTTGACCTAGGAGAGGCCTTTGTCCTTAGAGGTTTAGTCTTTAGCTATCCAGATGGTTAGGCTTGATATTTCGACACCTCGGTGTGTTTTGTCATTCATGGAGGCTAGGTATTCTTTGATAGAGCAGATTTAAGCTCATGAGTTTGATGATGCAGGATTGAGATTGATTTGGGATAAGGTGTTAAGTGGTGAGGATAAGAAAGCCTAGCTTGATTCAGATGGAGTTTTTAGGATTAGAGGTCAAGTTTGTGTATCGAGAGTGGGTGATTGGATTAAATCATTTTGGAGAAGGCTTATTATTCCAGGTATTTTATCCATCCTAGAGTGGGCAAGATGTATCTTGATTTGAGGTAGCATTATTGGTAGGTGTTATGAGGAAGTATATAGCGGACTTTGTAGCATATTACCTTTGTTGTCAGCACGTAAAGGTCGAGCATATGAGATATGGTGGTTTTCTTCAGAGATTACCTATTCCTGAGTGGAAGTAGGAAGAAATAACTATGGACTTTATGAGTGGTTTGCCTCATACTTTGCATGGTTCTAATAGTGTTTGGGTCATTGCGGATCGATTGACCATGTCTGCCCATTGCATTTTGGTCCAGGGTTCTTTCAGTTTGGAGAGGTTGGCCCATATCTACATTCATGAGATTGTTTCTCTTCATGGTGTGCCAGTATTCATCATCTTAGATTGTGGTTCAGTGTTCACATCTCACTTTTGGTAGACTTCTTAGGATAAGCCAGGTACTCAAGTTGATCTTAGCATATCATTTTACCCCCAAACAGATGGTCAGTCGCTGCAGACTATTCAGGTTTTTAAAGACATGATTGGCGCTTGTGTGATGAATTTTGGTGGCCAATGGGAGAAACATTTGGATTTAGTAGAGCAACATTATGTCAGTTATTTCAATAACCTTTAACTTTGGATGTTCAGTTTTAAACTTTCCCTATCTTTTTTATGGTTTATGATTCCACACCATATCTATCTACCTATCTATCTATCTATCTATCTATCTATCTATCTATCTATCTATCTATCTATATATATATATATTCATGATTTTAGTACCATGCCAGTATCAAGGGTTATAAGCATCGTGTCTTGTCTAGGGTGTAGACATTATCATGAAAAACTTTGTATCAAAGCAGTAGGTTGAAGAGTCCTATGATGTCTACAAAACTATATTTAACAAAGTCTTTTTCATGGGTATGAAATGCGCCACACTTATGAGTGATATGCTATGAGATATTTTAGAAAACCATTCATTATTTTATGATCATTATCATCCTATAGAGTTTGACACTATTTACATCCTTCTAGTTCATGCTTTATGTATTTCAGATAGTGTCTCTATGAAAAAACAACAAATGGAAAAATGATCAAAATGTGAACTCACCTCCACCAGCAAATAATGAGGTTACTAATGTTGAGTTCCAAAATTTCATCTAGATGTTGGCACAAGCGATCACAACTCTGGTGAACCAACAAGTAGTGATTCTGGTTAACTTAAATGGTAGGTCAACTGCTACCCGAGTCATAGATTTTGTATATGAACCCACTTAAGTTCTTTGGGTCAAAGGTAAAGGTGGACAAGGAAAATTTTATTAATGAGGTGAAAAAGATTCTCTAGGTGATACAAGGGTCTGAGGTGGGAAGGGTTGAGCTAGATTTCTATCAGCTTAAGGATGTAGCTCACTTAAGGTATACTTAGTATAAGGACAATCATGGTAGGAATATAGTTCCTGTAGTTTGGGATGATTTTTCGATGCCTTTCTTAATCGGTTCTTAATGAGAAAGTTGAGGAGTATATGAACTTAGGATAGGGATCTATATCAATAAAGTAATATGGCCTTAAGTTCACCCATCTTTCAAGGTATGCTCTTGAGATGGAGGTTAAGACAAGGGCTAAAATAAGTAAGTTCGTATTTAGAGTTCCCAACTTAGTGAAGAAGGAATGCGGAACAACTATGTTTATTGGGGATATGGATATCTCCTGGTTAATGACCCATATCTAACCAATTAAGGAAGAGAAATTGAAAAACGGAGAAAGAGAGAATAAGAGGGCTAGAACAGGTAGCTTTAAGTATAACCAATAGTGTTATGATGGTGGAAACCAGTCTTCGATCTAAAAAAAATCATCAGCGCCAACACCTTCATCAGATAGTGCTCCATTTTTAGCATCTAGACCCAGACATGAAATAAATCATAGGGTATTGGACTTTTGTTTATAGTGTAGTGTTGCTAAGAGGAACGCCTACCCCCACTTGAAACAAACATAGTATGAACCACCCAGGTGAGTGCCTTTACGGTAGAGAGGGATGGTTTATGTGGCTGAGAGATTTCCCTTCGCCAAGCATGACGATGAATAAAATTACATACAATCTACTTCTTCAATAGATTATGTGGATTTCCTGGCTTAGTAGGGTGCTTCTTTTAGTACAGGTGGTGTTCAGCATCAAAACCACTTTTATACACTCTTATGTCGCCAGTATTAGTAGAGATCCCCTGATGATTATGCTTTATTAGACCCATGGGCTAAATTGTCTTGAGTGACCTCTTTTATTGCTTGTCAATTTGGAGTTAGTCTTGATGTCACGATCCGAGCCTACACCCTAGATGTAACAGGCATCCAAAACCAGAAACGGCCCGAGAGAACCACTTGTACTGGCATGGAACTAATAAAGCTAAACTTTGATAAAAATATAGAAGCTAAAATATGGGCTAAACTTTTAATAAACAATATAAAATAATATTGCATAATCTCTTATTAGTTGAAACATTAAAATGCTTAAAACTGGTTAAAACTAACTTGACTGGACTATGTCAATGAAGTCTCTACTATATCTTAAGTACAACAACTATGTATAACAAAAGAAATTGATGGTTGAAATACTGCTAAGTCCTCGAGAGTAATGAGAACTAACTAAAGTTGATAACATAGACTACTGGAGAGTCTGTTCACAATCCACACATCTAAAAGCTAGGGGCTACATCGTCCAATAACGCAACACCAAAAAGAGGCACCAGTACTTTGAATGTACTAGCATGTAAATCTGTAAAATTAAGTGGTACTAATAACTGAAACTGATTGTCATGACCCAAACCAGGGCCTAGTTGTAATGGGTAACCCAAGACCAGCATGGATAGAAGAACACCCCCTCAACCTAACCTCAAGATCACAAGAATAATATGGAATCCAATTAAATAGAAGTAAGTAAATGAATAAATAACTCAATAAGATAAAGAGCCAAAACAACATTTAACCCACATATGTCAACAATAGCCTTTAAAAACTAAAATTACAACTAAGTCGAGACAGGCCCATGACTATGACCAAAAAGAATCAGAGAGTACTGAGTCCATAAAGAAACAATAATGAAATGATAAGGCCTTCTGATGCTGGAGGCCCACTACATCATAATAACTCAACAAATGTGTTGATCCACCTAATGCGGCACAGGAGTAGCAGAAAAGTCTTTGGAACCTACATCATGAAATGATGCAGCGTCCTAGGATGGTCAGTGGGATAAAAACTGGCATATAACTCAGTAAAAGTGATAACATAATGCCATGTCCAAAATCAGTCAAAACCATATGCATACATACACATTTATATATATACAGGAAGCGTGATAGGGTAATGGTTATGAACATGAGAGTTTTAAAACCATTAACATAGACTATATAGCTCAATCCATCCTAAAGGAACCCATGGGCTATATGGGTACAACCCCCCTGCTGGAAGGGCCTCTGTGTGTGTTAGCTGCATGAACTGGAGAAAAACCAAGGGAAAGCTAAATCCACCAAGGCAACTAGCCATCCAAAAAATATATATCATGTGTGTATCAAGCACATGGTCATATAGTCCCCCAACACCGACAAAGGTGGTTTCTAGTGTTTTCCCCCCCAAGACTTTCACCTTCACAATGAGCTAAAAAATCCACTTTAAGCCCAAATTAAAACAATCTGCACATAATTCCAACCATTAACCCGAGAATTATTCATTAAGGCATTTACCACTTGGTATCGTCATACCAATATGCTTGTAAGCTAAATTAAATATGCCAAACCAATCCACATTGACTCCCAAGTTCTATTAAAACCCAAACCATGGCCACCAAGGCCATCCAAATCAATTTTTGTATCCATTTATCCATCAATCAATGCATTGAGTTCAAAATCAAGTTAAGCCATGCAATCTTCATAATTAAAATAAAATTTACAAAGTGGGTTGAGGTTCATACAATTCTAAGTAAAAATTCATCCAAAATTTGGGGCAATCAATGTCCCCATTCTAACCATTTAAACATTGTACCGATTCTCTCCCCTAAAACATCAATTTAAAGTATAAATAATCAATTCAGAGCATGGGAAAAGTAATTCAATCATTAACAACAAAAACCCCTCAACCCAATTTCAAAACCCACAATTTAAATCACATGGAAATCCATTAAATCAATGCCACAATGTAAAATTTAAGTTTAGGGAATAGAAAGATGCCTAAAACACACTAGAATTTGGAGTCAATTTTAAGTTTGGAGCCCGGATGATTAATGCATAGCGAAACCCTTAAATGTTCTTGGGGCTTGAGTTTTAGAGTTAAAGAGAGTGATTTGATCTTTGAAAACTAAATATAAGAGGCTTATATTATGTTTAAAGGTAATATAAGGGGTAACGAGATCAAAGCCCTTCACCCCAAGTAAGAAATTTTTAAAACTGGACGAAATTTACACCTCGACGTGGCATAGCCTTATCACGTAGGTTAATCTTTATCTTAACAAAAAGGTATACTCTTTTTTCTAGTCTTATTTCTATCAAATACAAGATGAATGATCTTAACTTCCGTGCCACACCAATATCATAGAGTCTAACCTTCGTGGCACAGTTATATCGTAGAGGCACATTGTCGTAGAGTTCCAAAATAGCCCTAAAACCTTTCTAAAATTTCTAAAACTTTCCCAAATTACCATTTTAACATTTCTAAATATAATTCAAGTCAAAAATTGATATTACAACATAGAAGGGACAAAAATAAAATGACCAAAATTTTAAGGGTCGTACATTACCCCTCCTTCCTTTTAGGATCATTAGTCCTTGAATGATGAGTTAGGACACTTTTTACCATGAGAATAACAAGAACACACCAGAATCAATTGACAACTCAAAAAGTAACAAAAGGAAAATGAAAATCATACCTTAAGAACATTTCTCCAAACCGGGGAATAAAATGGGTACATCACCTTCATATCTTTCTCATCTTCCCTTGTAGCCTATTCTAATTTTTGGTTTTGCCTAAGAACATTCACCGAAGCTACATCCTTGGTCCTCCACATACTAACTTGCCTATCTAATATCTCTATCTAGACTTTGTATTCGTATTATTTTGCATGAGATTTAGACCAAAATTCTCGCCACACATGGAATTAAAACTCCCCAAAAGGGCTCAATTATCCTTCCTACTAGATACAAAATGGATTACCTACCAATTTCTACAAGCCAAAGTTTTGGAGTCACAAAAAGAGGTAAAGTATTGTTACAAGGTCGCTCACGTCCATGCCATTTATTTTATAAAAATATTTGGATGGAGGGGGGTGTTTGCTTTGCCTTTGCACAATGCATAATTTGCTATTTATGGCACAGAACCAAGTCGATGTCTCATATTTCATCTTTCATATGGTCAAACCATATAGCTACTCAGAATTTTCAATAGGTATAAGTGAGATCCCAAATACACAATGCTATAGGTACTTAAATTTCCCTTTCGCTGCTATGGGTAGTCAGACTTCCCCTGCATTCATGGCTCAAAACCCAATCACGATGATTTTCTCTTAAGAATATCGTCACTCAATCTATCATAGAGAAATGTACATCTAATAACATCACAACCAAGAGAAAGATAAATAATGAAATCAAACAACTAAGCAATTAATCTATGAAATATGGGCACCATCAGAGTGCCCAAATATTACAACCCAAAATAAAAATAAAAGGCATACAGAATCATCCAAAATAACCAAAAATATCTAAATAATACAGGCCCAAATAAGAATAGAATGGAGACATTCAACCCCAGATAATAAACTTACAGTGTCCTCACTGCATAAATAATAAAGCACAAGAAGACATAAGGGTGCTACCTAAAACCGCATCAAGAGCTACGCTAGCCCTCATCTCTATATCATCTCCTACATCCTAAAAATTAGACCACTCAGATAGGGCCTCATCATTGCTCTTCACTATAGAAGAGGTAGTATATCTTGGGGTTTTAAGACCTTCAATAGTCCCTTTAACCCCTTCCACATCTTGCTAAAAAACTTGTCCCTCTTTTTCTTCCTTTGCTTCATCTTCTCATGGTAATCACAAAGCTCCTTGTGAGACTCTGCCAATGATGAGTAGGCCCTCTCAAGCTTAGCAATGGTTGTTCTCTGCATCTTCTAATCTAACATATATTTCTCATAATTTGAGCGAGATACATATGAATGGAGAGTTATGGATGGCTCTCCCGGAGCTCGATATCTCATTAATTTGCTCTGCCCCAAAGTTTGCCTCTTTTCCTTGGATCATTATGATTGGGTCTGAGAAAGATACTACACTAAGATTAGCATAGAAATCCTATGCCCACTGATTATTTTCTTGGCAAGGATATGTGGCAAAACACCTCCACCTGGTGGCTTTGATCCTATCATGAAATGCCAGAAGCTTTTCCAACTACTTTTCAAAACATATGCCCCTATCCGAAAGCAACTTTGTCTTTAAAAGCTTATCATAGTATTGGTTGTGACACTCGGGAGTCATGAACCAAACTTTGTCTTAATTCTCCATGATGTGAACTTGAAAAACATAAGGACAACACAACAATATTTATCATCAACATTTTCATTTATGAACTAGACTACGTTGTCCAATAAAGCTTATGGGATGGTTACTTGGTTATTTTTGGAAAGAATTTAAAGTGTAGGATGTTTGGTATAGGCTAAAATTCAGCCTCAAATATGGAGATTATGGGTCACTATCCACGATATTGGTACCGCAATCGTGATCCAGCGACCGCGATCATGGTATCTGAGACCATGCCAAGCTAGATTTTTCAACAATTTAGAATTCAAATTTCTGGGCCAAATCATTGTCCAAAATAGTAAATTATCACTAAGAACATTGAAAAAGGTTCATAATCACTCGATCATGTCCGCGGAATGTGAAAAAACTAGTTATGCATTATTTGAGTATTTGATTGAGCACTTGGTGTGCACACTATATTCCTCTCAATTTTGAACATAATATTGGTACTCAAGACTTCTCCACATGTGTGCACACCCTTTCTAGCAGCTAACCACCACCCAAATATGATTTAATTAAAGATTTTGCAAACAAAAGCCCAATTTTAGGCACTACCTAGTTCATACATTCTAAGGACTGTGCACAACCACTAAAACATGAATTCAAAGCTCTTATCGGAGGAATGATGCAAGATTGATCAAAGATGCTTTTAGATACACAAAATATGACTTGAACTGGGTATAATTTGAGAGATAAGTTAAGAAGGGCATGTGAGGGAATTACAGATCGATGGTATTATTAACCAATTTAACCATGATCATGGTTAAGGGTCTGCAATTGCAAACAAGAAGGTTCCACGATTGCAGAGGCACGAGTTTTGTGATTGCGGTAAATAAGGTCATTTATGCACCTCTGTTTTCCCCTATTCAGCTTATTGCTCAATTTTGACTTGCTTTCCCCTATTCAGTTAAACATGAAAAACTTTCACACTTTCTCCTTCTTAACTCAATCAAAAACACTCCAAAGTTCCAAAAATGCATGGATTAATCAATGACAAATTAAAAGCCACACTACTAAATTAAAAACAAATGACATGAGCCATTTTTGTGGCATTTGTGGGTTGCCTCTCATATAGAACCTTAGTTATCGCATGGCACAAAGTCCTTCATTTTTTTCAAGTTGGATGCTCAAGGGACCCATCAATCACCTCCTCATCTTCAACATTAATAACCTACACCACTTGAATCTACATGGTTTGTTTTATTATTGTACATACTCAGAAGGATACTTCACCATCATGAACTCTAAATTTTATTTCTCCAAGCTCTAAATCAACAAGGGCTCTTCTGGTAGCAAGGAAAGGTGGACCAAGGATAATAGGCACCTCTTGGTTCGTCTAATAATTGAGCACCACAAAATCCACTAGAAGGATGAATCTATCCACTTTCACCAACACGACAAACAAAACACCAACCAATTTCTTGATAGATTGGTCTGCCATCAAAAGCCTCGTTAATGTTAGAGTAGGTGTACTCAAGCACAACCTCCGATATATTACAAATAGAATAAGATTAATACTCAAACCAAGGTCACATAAAATGTTTTTGAACTAATGTATCCCAATGGGGCATGGAATTATAAAGGCCCCGAGGTCTTTCTTCTTTTCCGCTATTATGCTACTCATGATAGAGCTACACCTATGGGTGAATTTAATGGTGTCACCTTCAACAAGTTTCTTTTTCTTCATCAATTTCATCATAATCTTAGCATACTTTAAAATTTCTTGGATAGCCTCGTGTAATGAGATATTGATAGAGAGGTTGCTAAGCATAACCATAAATTTATTGAGCTTGTCGTTCTCCTCTTTCTCTTAAGCCTTTATGGAAATAGAGGAGGAACTTGCATGGTGGGCAATGTATCACTTCATGGCTTCTTATTTATGACCACCTCATTATTAATTTCCATCGGTTCTTTTTAATCTTCTTCTTTTAGAGATTTTGGGGTTTCTTTCCTTGGCTTAACCATAACCTTTCTCTTCACATTAATGCGCTCAATGTTGGTCTTTTTTGCACCCACACTTTTTCTCTTAACTTTCTTCAAATGATTACCAAGGGTCTTGCCACTCCTAGTGACTATTACCAACACTTGATCATCATTCGTTGGGTTCACAATCGTATTACTAGGAAGGCCTCCCTTTTGTGTAGCATTGAGTTGGGTGGATATTTGGCCTATTTGCATTTATAATTGCTTAATAGAAGCATAGTGAGACACAACCATTTTTTTGATTTGTGAAAAGTCATCTTTTAATTCATGGACCATCTTGTCTGTTCCCTCCACTTTCATCAAAATTCTTGCCAAGATATCTTTAGTTTTGTATTTATCGAGGTCACCAGGATTGCACTTTGTTCTTTACCCGATCATGAGAGGGCACATAACGATCATACTCTCATTCTTTGTCCCTCCAATCACGGTCATGATCACGACCAATCAAACCTTAGTTCCCACCTTATCTTTGATAGGCCAGGCAGGAACCTACCTAATAATTAGCCAAATACTAAATCTCTTCATCAAGCCTCTTGGCCTCTTCATCATCATAGGACTTGGATGCCATAACATTAACTATTTTTATGGGTGCACCCATCACATGCTTAGTTAAAAGCTCTAATTGCATAATCATTTTTGCAAAGTTTTCCTTTCTCTTTTCATCTCTCTTCTTTTGCTCTTTATCAATAAAGGAGATAGTAGGGGAGCCTTTTGGTTCCTTGGCATCACAGGTATGCCATCCCCAGTTTTTCTTGGTCACTTTCTCAAGAAAGGTTATAGTCGCATGATAAGTCAACTTCAAAAGAGACCCTCCCACCCTACATTGTCTACCATGATTTTATTAAGCGGATCAAGAGCCTGGTAGAAGATTTGGAGAAGCATCTTCTCCAGGAACTTGTAGTTGGGACATTGCATGAGTTTTCCGTAGAATTATTACCATACCTCGTACAAGGGTTATCCATTCAATTGCCTAAAGTTAATGATTTAATCATGTAATTTGAGAAACTTAGATATTGAGAAATATCAATCAAGGAAGGTGGCGGTCAGTTCATCCCATGAAGTAATTGACTCAGCTGGGAGAGATTAAAGCCATAATACCACCTATCCCATTAGAAAGAATAGAAAGAGGCATAATCGGATGGACTCTTAGGTTATGTGTCTAATATTAAAGGTGCACACACTTCTACGAAGTTTATTAAATACAAGTTGGGGTCCTCATATGTTTTCTCCCAAAAAGTTTATTCATTTGTAGCATATGTAATATAATACTCGTAACATGGAATATCCCATTCCTATGAGTAGGTAGGATAAAGATGACACTTGTACGACATTTGCTCCTCGTCATCAAGAGGACCATCAAAAGATCCAACAATACTTACATTGTGTGAGACCTCATAAAGTCCTAGACCATTTCAGCCCCATATAGCATGCCAAAAGAGGTCCCAAACTTAGAAAATTTCAGCTAAGTGTTGACACTTAGTCTTATTTTTAGCCTCGATATTTTAATGGTTTTATTTTTGATCTTCCCATCCTTAGATTGTCAACTTTTAAATTAATTCATGATCAGAGTTATCTATAGGTCATCTCAGGTGAGTTTTGGAATTTTTGAACAATGCTTGAGGCACGTTTGGATGACCAAAATAGCAAGTCAATACGATCAAGATGCATCGCATTTTCTATCACGTCGTCACCATTGATGCAGCACATTGGTAATCGCGTTGATACCATCGATGCAGAGCATCGCCTATCGCATTACTGGACACGTTTTATGTATTAAGTTACAGGTTTGTAGGGTTAATTAGGTTATTTTCCCCTCACACCAGTCAGACATAACACAAAATTTAGCCTCCTAAAAGGCAAATTCACTCATTATTTCACAAATTCTCTCAAAATCAAAACCCTAGGTCATCAATTTTAAGATCAAGCCTAAGAATTAACCAACAATTCTCATGAATTCAACAAGCAAGGTATGTTTAGGTGTTCATCCTTGAGTTCCTTCCACCCTTGGAGTTCAAGAATCTTTCTTTAAAACTTAGATTATGATTTACATTATTGAATGGAATTGTGTTCATGTATGTGTTGTTGTGTGGGATTTCAAGCCAAGAATATTTTGAGTTTCATGTGAATTAACTAGAATGTATGTTGATTTATGTAACCCTCATGTTAAATCCTTAAATTATGGTTTTGAATATGGTAGTTATGATAATAATATATTGCTCATTCTTATGTACAAGAATTATCTATCCTAAGTGTTTGACAAAATGTCTATGTGAAGGAATTTTGCATGATAACTTATGTGTGATGCTTTTAAGGTTGAGATATGGTTCTATTATCTATGTTATCGAGTCCTGGGGGTATCAAATACCTAAAATTTAGCTGTTTTCTAGTTTTCTAGAGTCTACAAAACAAATTTAGTTATACCATGAGCGAGCTCACTCAGTCAATTAATGTAGTCAAGTGTCAGTTCAGTCAAGCCTAGTATAATTTAGCGATTAGTTCTGTGTCGATTCAGTTGGGAGTAGGATTCAGCACCGAGTGAACCCAGGGATGGGGGCATTCCTGCCAATAGAGGGTTTGACCTTTAGTAGCAGTCCCTGCATTACAAAACTACGTAGCTAATATAGGATAAATCATCTTCCTGCCATACTGGGATTGACGTAACCATATATATCTCCTGAGTCTTCTTGCCAAATTATTGTTAACCCAGTTCATGTTAGTAACTTGTGGCATGGTTCTAACACCCTTCCAATTGGGGTTACAGGTTGGACCCCAAATCAGTATATAATCAGGTATGTCGGTTATATGATAAATCCCATAGTTACAGTTTTAGTATTTAGAATTCAGTATTCAGTATTTAGTATACAGTACAGAACTCAGTTTAGTTCTACATGATCATAACTTTCAGTTATCAAAACTCAGTTATCAAAAACTTAGTACTGCAGCTTCAGACTAATTCAGACAGATGATATATGTTTGATATTGCATGTTCAGTACTTATAGTAGTCCCAGTCTTGTATATACTCTCATCCAGTTACTTCATTATAATTAGTTGTTATACTCACATGCATATAAGCCTAGCCTAACCTCACTTAGCATACCAGTACATTCAAAGTACTAACAGATACTTTTTTGCACTATAATGTCTTATATATAGGATCGGACGCTCGGGTTCCTGACCATACCTAGTCAGATCAGTCAATCAACCGCAACTATAGTAGTGAGTCCTCATCCATCAAGGATGTGACATTTATTTAGTCATTTTATTATTTACAGCATTTCAGTTACTTTCAGACAATTTGAGTTAGTTGGGTCCTGTCTCATCAACTCATCTTATTCAAGTATTAGAGGCTTTTAGACACTTTTAGTTAGTAGTTATTCTACAGATGTACTCAGTACTGATTCAGTTTATTTTGAACCTTATGGAATTTTCAGTTTTACTTCCACATATGTTTTCATGATCATTATTCAGTGCTCACAGCAGGTACCAGTTATGGGTTAGCTTGTGGCCTTTCGAGATTGTAAGCACCGTGTGATGCCCAGGGTGTAGTCTTGGGGTGTTACAAACTTGGTATCAGATTCTAAGGTTCTAAAGTGTCCAAGGAAATCTAAAAGCCATATCAAGTAAACTCTTGTGCATGGGTGTATAGCATGGCACACTTATGGACAGGAGGTTACTAGACGTTTTTAGGAAAAGTTCCCTTCTTTCAGTGTTCATATCGTACGAGTGAGCATTAGCTCAAGTTAAAATCTCTATATAATCCAACTTTTCCTTTTATTTATAGAACATGCCTCCTAGAAAGACCAACGAAAAGAGAACTGAGAACCAACTACCACCTTCTCCCATTTAAGGAGGTCCCCTGGATGAGCATGTCTCCCACTCCAAATTCAGAGCTGCTTTCACTGCCTTAGATTATTCAGTAGTTTCTCAGGAAAATTATCTAGATATTGTCCTATATAGGCTTGTAGTTCATACTTCATAGAGTGAGAAGAAGAATCATAGGAAAAAGAGAGAAAGAATAAGAGGGCCAGAACGTCAAGGTCAAAAAGTGATCATACTAGTCCTCTCTGCGGAAAGTGTGGTAAGAATCATTAGGGCATGTGTAGGAATGGCAGTGGTCTGTGTTTTGGACATGGCGAGTCAGGCCACAGAGTCATGGAATGTCCTCATATGGGTTCACAGAGTTAGCATAACCATCCCCAGTTTAGTCCAGCCACCCATCTCAGCAGGGTGCCACTTCCAGTGCCACCAGTGGGAAACGCCCAAAAAAGGCCAATGCATTTCAGTCCCGATAAAATCAGGAGAGTTCTCCTAATGTATTTATTGGTATGTTGCAAGTCTTTTACTTATATATTTATGATTTGTTAGATCCTAGAGCTTTTCTATATTTGGACTGCTTACGTAGCCGTTAATTTTGGAGTCAGTCCTAAAATCCTAACAGAGTCTTTCTTAGTCTCTACCCTAGTAGGTAAGTCTATCATAGACCAGCGGGTATACAAGAACTATCCGATTATGGTATCTCAGAAAGTTACTTCAGTAGACCTAATAGAGCTAAAGATGACATATTTTTATGTAGTTCTCGTCATGGATTGGATCCATTCATGCTATGCTTTAATTAATTATAGAAATAGAGTTGTCTATTTTCAGTTCCCGAATAAACCTGTCCTAGAATGGAGGGTAGTACCACAGTACTCAAGGGTCAACTTATTTCATACCTTAGAGTGAGAAAAATGATATCTAAAGGGTGTGTCTACCATATTATTCAAGTTAAAGATTCTAGTTCTAAGACTCCTAATCTTGAGTCAGTTCCAGTTATAAGTGAATTTCTAGATGTGTTTCCCGAAGATCTCCCTGGAATTTCTCCCAAAAGGGAAATTGACTTTGAAATAAACCTTCTTCCTAATACTCAGACCATTTCTATTCCTCCATACAAAATGGCTCTAGTTGAACTTAAAGAGTTGAAGGAATAGTTAAAAGATCTCCTAAATAAGGGATTTATCAGGCCCAACATATCTTCTTGGGGTGCACCAGTTCTATTCGTGCGTAAAAAAGATGGTTCTCTCAGAATGTGTATTGACTACCGTCAGTTGAACAAAGTCACAATGAAAAACAAGTATCCACTTCCCAAAATAAATGACTTTTTTGACCAACTTTAGGGTGCCAGTTATTTTTCTAAGATAGACCTCAGATCTGGCTATCATTAGCTCAGAGTTAGAGAATGTGACATTCCAAAAATAGATTTTAGAACTCGGTATGGTCACTTTGAATTTTTAATCATGTTATTTGGTCTTACCAATGCCCCAGCAGCATTCATGGACTTGATGAACCACTTGTTAAAGCAGTACTTGGACATGTTTATCATAGTCTTCATCAATTATATTCTTGTCTACTCCTGCAGTGAAAATAACTATGCAGACCATCTTAGAATAGTATTGCAGACTATTAGAGTCCATCAGTTGTTCACCAAATTCAGCAAAATACAAATTTTGGCTAAGGTCAGTAGCTTTCTTGGTCACATAGTTTTCGGTGATGGCATTAGAGTTGATCCACAAGAGACCGAAGCAGTGAGAAACTGGCCCAGACCCATCTATCCATCAGATATTAGGAGTTTCTTGGGTTTGGATGGCTATTACTAATGGGTCATTGAAAGATTTTTGTCTATTGCATTCCCCATGTCCACATTGACTCAGAAGAAAGTCAAATTCTAATGGTCAGATTCTTGTGAGAAGAGTTTTCAGGAGCTAAAGACTCAACTCACTAAAACCCCAGTTTTGACTTTGCTCGATGGTTCAAACAAATTTGTTGTATATTGTGATACTTCCAGAGTTAGCTTGGGGTGTGTTTTGATACAAAGGGATAAGGTGGTGGAATATGCCTCTAGACATCTTAATCCCCATGAAAAGAATTACCCTACTCATGATCTTGAGTTAGCAGTTGTTGTGTTTGACTTAAAGATTTGGAGGCCCTATTTATATGGGGTGCATTTTGATGTATTCACAAATCACAAAAGCTCACAGTATGTGTTTTCGTAGAAAAACCTGAACTTGCATCAGAGGAGGTGGTTGGAGTTATTGAAAGACTATGACATGAGTGTTCTGTATAATCTTGGGAAAACCAATATAGTGGTAGATTCCCTCAGTAGGTTGTCCATGGGTAGTGTTACTCACATTGAGGATGGTAAGAAGAAGTTAGTTTAGGAAGTTCATCAGCTTTCCAAACTAGGTGTCCGTTTGGTTGATTGAGTTGAGGGTAATGTTTGGGTGCAGAATAGTTCAGAATCTTCTTTAGTTTTTGAGGTGAAGGGAAAGCAGGACAGAGATCCCAATTTACTTAAGATGAAAGAGTCAGTCAGAGACCAGAAGATAGAGGTTTTCTCCTAAGAGAGAGATGTAGTATTGCGTTGCCAGGGTAGGCTATGTGTTCCAGGTGTAGATGTCATGAGACAATGGATTCTTGATGAAGCGCATGGTGTACATTACTCTATTCATCCAGGGGACACTAAGATGAACTGTAACTTGCGAGAAGTCTATCGGTGGAGTGGGATAAAGAGAGACATTGCAAAGTTTGTGGCTAAGTGCTCTACTTGTCAGAAGGTGAAGATTGAGCACCAAGAGCCTAGTGGTTCCATACAGGAGTTCAGTATTTCCATATGGAAGTGGGAAAAAGTGAACATGGACTTCATGACAAGTATTCCTCATACTCGCCGTCAGCATGATTCGATTTGGGTCATTGTAGATAAGATGACCAAGTCTGCCCATTTCTTGTCAGTCCATACTTCCTATTCAGCTGAGGAATATGCCAGGCTCTATATCAGAGAATTGGTTAGGTTTTACAGTGTCCCATTGTCCATCATTTGAGATAGAGGTACGCAGTTCACCTCTCACTTTTAGAAAGCCTTCCAAAAGGGTCTTATTACCAAGTCTACCTCTGTACAGCCTTCCACCCTCACACAGATGGTCAAGAAGAAATGACCATTTAAACTCTATAGGATATGTTGAGAGTGTGTGTCATTAACTTTAAGGGTAGTTGGGATGACCACTTACCTTTAATTGAGTTCGCATATAATAACAACTATCATTCTAGTATTAAGATGGATCCATTTGAGACTCTTTATAGAAGGAGATATAAATCTCCCATTGGTTGGTTTGAAGTAGGTGAGGCCATGGTGGTAGGGCTTAACTTGGAATTTGATGCCTTAGAGAAATTAAAGTTGATCAGGGAGAGGCTTAAGACAGCCCAGAGCCGACAGAAATCGTATGCAGATGTGAGAAGGAAAGATCTTGAATTTGAGATTGGCAACTTTATATATTTGAAAATTTATCCTATGAAGGGAGTGGAGAGGTTTGTTAAGAAGGGCAAGATTAGTCCCCAATATGTTGGTCTTTATAGGATTTTGAGTCTTTTCGAAAAGGTAGACCATGGACTTGAGTTTCTTACAGACTTAGCATCAGTGCACCCAGTGTTTCATGTCTCTTAGATAAGAAAGTGTATAGGTCACCTAGTTGTTGTAGTCCCCGTAGAGAGTATAGATATTCAAAATAGTCTCTCTTATAAAGAAGTCCCAGTCGAAATACTTGATCGTCAAACTCGCAGACTAAGGAACAAAGAAGTTCCCTTGGTCAAAAATCTTTGGTGGAACCAGTCCGTTGAGGGAGCCACTTGGGAAGCAAAATCAAACATCAGAACCAAGTACCCTCATCTCTATTCCACAAAATCAGACTTAGCCTAAGGTAAAAGTTTTCCTTAAATTTACTCTATTCCATACTTAGTTTCAACTGCGTATTATTCAAATATCATTCATGCATTCATGGATCAGTTCAGTCATGTGTCATTCCTCAAGATTCAATCATGTTTCAGCTATGCATGTAAGTATAGTCACAGTACCTCAGTGCCTCTCAACTTAATCAGTCTCATTCGAAGATTAATGTTTCCAAAGAGGAGATATTGTAAGACCCCATAAAGTCCTTGCCCATTTCATCCCCATATAGCATGCCAAAAGAGGACCAAGACTTAGAAAATTTCAGCTATGCGTAGACACTTAGTCTAATTTTTGTCCTCGATATTTCAATGGTTTTATTTTCGATCTTCCCGACCTTAGATTATCGATTTTTAAATTGATTCATTATCAAGGTTATCTATAGGTCATCTTGGGTGAATTTCAAAATTTTTGAACATCGTTTGAGGCATGTTTGGATGACCAAAATAGCAAGTCAACGCGAGCAGGATACACTGCGTTGGCTATTGCATCGTCACCATCAATGAGGTGCATTGGTAATGCAACACATCACCTATCGCATTACTGTGAATGTTTTGTGTATTAAGTTACGGGTTTGTGGGGGTAATTAGGTCATTTTCCCCTCACACAAGTCAGACATAACACAAAATTTAGCCTCTCAAAAGGCAAATTCACTCATTAGTTCACAAATTCTCTCAAAACCAAAATCCTAGTTCATCAAGTCTAAGATCAAGCCCAAGAATTCACCAACAATTCTCATGAATTCAACAAGAAAGGTATGTTTAGGTGTTCATCCTTGGGTTCTTTCCACCCTTCGAGTTCAAGAATCTTTCTTTAAAACTTAGATTATGATTTACATTCTTGAATGGAATTATGTTCATGTATGTGTTGTTGTGTGTGATTTCAAGCCAAGAATATTTTTAGTTTCATGTGAATTAACAAAAATATATGTTGATTTATGTAACCCTCATGTTAAATCCTTGAATTGTGGGGTTGAATGTGGTAGTTATGATAATCATATATTGCTCATTCTCATGTACAAGAATTATGTATCCTGTGTTTGACAAAATGTCTATGTGAAGGAATTGTGCATGATAACTTATGTGTGATACTTTTAAGGTTGAGATATGGTTCCATTATCTATGCTATCAAGTCCTAGTCCTAGGGGTATCAAATACCTAAAATTTAGCTGTAGTCTAGTTTTCCAGAGTTTACAAAACAAATTTAGTTATACCATGAGCGAGATCACTCAGTTGGTTAATGTAGTCAAGTGTTAGTTCAGTAAATCCAAGTACAATTTAGTGATCAGTTCAGTGTCGATTCAGTTGGGAGTATGATTCAACACCGAGCAAACCCAGGGATGGGGGCATTCCTTCAGTAGAGGGTTTGACCCTTAGTAGCAGTCCTTGCATACAGAACTACATAGTCAGCGTAGGGTAAATCATCTTTCAGCCAGACTAAGGTTGACATAACCATATACATCTCATGATTCTTCCTGCTAGATTAAGGTTGACCCAGCTCATGTTAGTAACCCGTGGCACGGTGCTATCACCCTTCCAACTTGGGTTACAGGTTGGACCCTAAATCAGTCTATAATTGGGGTATGTCGGTTAGATAATAACTCCCAAAGTTATAGTTTCAGTATTTTGTATTAAGCATTCAGTATTTAGTAAAAACTCAATTCAGTTCTACATGATCATAGCTTTCAATTATCAGAAATCAGTTATCAGAAACTTAGTACTGCAGCTTCAAACTAATTTAGACAGATGATATGTTTGTTATTGCATGTTCAGTACTTATAGTAGTCACAGTCTTACATATACTTTCATCCAGTTACTTTATGATAATTAGTTGTTATACTCATGCACGTGAACCATGCATATTAGCCTAGCCTAACCTCACCTAGCATACCAGTACATTCAAAGTACTGATGGATACTTTCTTTGCACTTTGATGTCTCATATCATAGGTTCGGGTGCTCAAGTTCCTGACAGTACCTAGTCAGACCAGTCGATCAGCCGCAGCTACAGTAGAGATTCCTAGTCCATCGAGGATGTTACACTTATTTGGTTATTTTATTGTTTATAGTATTTTAGTATTTCAGTTACTTTCAAACAATATTTGGAGTTAGTTGGGGCTTGTCCCATCAACTCATCTTATTCAGATGTTAGAGGCTTTTAGACACTTTCAGTTAGCAGTTATTCTACAGATTTACTCAGTACTGATTAAGTTTTTTTGAACCTTATGGCATTTTTAGTTTTACTTCTTCATATGTTTTCATGATTATTATTCAATCCTCACAGCAGGTATCAGTCATGGGTTAGCTTGTGGTCCTTCGAAATTGTAAGCATCATGTGATGCCCAGGGTGTAGTCTCAGGGCATTACACATTGTCACTCATAGTTTTGTGAACACTATGGAGATCACCTAAAAGAAAACAAAAACAATAACCAAAATAAATAAACACCACTATGGGTATACCTAAAGCAAAACTTAACACCGTAGTGAAAACTAAATTTCACTCCCCAACAATGTCGCCGTTTTGATGACGCTCACCTATACCTTTGTATTTGGTATAGGATTATCATTATCAATCACTCAACTTATGTTGAGGTCAAATCAATGAGGAGAGAAATTATCTTTCTAGTCTATGGGTATTAATAGTTACTACAAAGATACCCGTAATGTAAACAAAGTGAAATACAAGATTTAAAATTGCGGAGGGAGGGGGGGTTGATTTGGAACAAGGATTAATCAAAGTTTAATCAAATCAACAAACTAAGGGAACACTTACGATTAAAAATTCAATATGAGAAGGATCTTGGGGTTATGTCTAACTAAGGGCAAGTTATGCATATGAACATGATGATTTGGTGCAAATTTTAGTTATTAAAGATTTGGTAGCTAGGTTGAAGGTCCTTGAGGATAGCTTGTCAACAAAACCTCAAGAATGTCACTCATTGACCGTTTCAAGTGCCTAATGAGTATGTCACTTAAAACTACCTGATACCTCAATTGGGCATCCCTATTTCTAGGAAGATTTGCAAGACATAGCTAACCCTTTTTTCACTCTTATTTCTAAGATAGAGAAAAGATAGCAAAATTACATCCATTATTGTCCACTATTGCTTTTGTACCAGTATCCCTCTTTCAAGGATGATATGGGTTCCAAAAGTTTGCCCACATCCCTCTTTCAAGGATGATGTGGGCTTTCAAGAATTTAGGATTTTCACCCACAAATCCATTTTCGGCATTTGGGGTTTTCACCCACAAACCCCTACTATTTCAAACAAGCAATAGTGAAACCTATCATCAATACTAGAATTGACACAAATACATCACAACCCATACACAATTACACCTTAGTTCAACATAATCCCAAGAAAAAGAAGTTTAGCTACTAATGAAGTAAAGAGAAAGAAATATACCATGCGATTCATTTAAAACATCCATACTTCAATTTCATCAAATTCAATGTATAATAATTCAAGTACAATTGTTGCCAAAATTAGGGTTTGTAAACTTCAAGTTCAATTGATCCTCAAATTCTGGAATGCCAAAATTAGAAAGGGTTTGAGCCTTTTAAGGGATTTGGGGTCAGCTGCATGAAATTACAAAATTTCCCCTAGGCATATACCCACATTGCCACGATCACGGAAGCTATCCTGTGATTGCAAGCACCACAACTGCCTGCAGTGGATCGCAATTTCTGTTGGTTGAACTAGCTTGACTAGTCGCAATTGTGACACTTGACCCCGATTGCGGTAACAGAGACCAAATTCTGCTCTAGATCTTCCAGTTGCACTTCTTTTCTATTTTTGATCCTTTTTATCTCAAATCCACATCTTTCTTTCTCATCACCTTTAAGCCTGCAAATGTGGAAATTAGTGCATTCGATCACATATTTGTCTCATTCATATGTTCAAATCATAGTAGTATGCATGAATTTCGAAAGCAAATGAGTGGTAATTCACCTCTCATCAGAATTCCTCATAAGACAAGGAATTCTTCACACCCACATCCTCAATAGGCACTATCAAAGAAGAATGACCCATACATTTTTTTAGCAAAGACATGAAACACGGGATGAATGGAACCCAAACTCCCAGGCAAATCCAACTCATAAGTAAGGTTACAAATTCTTCTCCAAATATGATATGGTCAAACATAATGGGGATTGATCTTCCCCTTCTTCCCAAACCTCATGACTCCTTTCATAGGAGACACCTTCAAGAATACCCAATTATTTTCTTCAAACTCCAATTCACTTTGTCTCACACCCGTTTAAGACTTTTAGAGACTCTGAGAAGTCTTAAGTCTTTATCTAATCACCTTTACCTTCTCAATGGCCTGATGAAACAAGTTAGGACCAAACAATCTAGTATCACCCATCTCAAACCACCCAATAGGAGACCTACATCTCCTAACATAAAGAGCCTCATAAGAAGCCATCTAAATGCTTGAATGATAATTATTATTGTACACAATCTCAATAAGAGGAAAATGATCAACCCAACTACCTTTAAAATTAGTCACACAGGCCCTTAGAATATCTATTTTAGGGTGGAAAGCGGTGCTAAGGTTCACTGTGTACCCAAACCTTTCCAAAATGAATGCTAGAAGTGAGATGAAAATTGTGTACCTAAAAAATAATGAACATAGGCACTGCATAAAACTTGACAATTTCCTGAATAAACAACTTAGCGTAATCCTCTCCTAAGTAGTTAGTCCTTACAGGTAAGAAGTGAGCAGACTTAGTATTCTATCTACAATCAAATCAAATTATACTGATTGTGAGATCGTGGAAGACCCATAATGAAATACATATTGATCATCCCCCTCTTCTATATAAGTAGCTCTATCTCTTGAGACATTCCACTAAGCCTCAAATACTCAACCTTAACTTCCTTACAAACCATACATTTGGCAAAAATAATTGCCAAATCCCTCTTCATATTGTTCTACCAGTAGATATCCTTTAAGTCCTGATACATATTATTCGAACACAGGTAAACTTTATACCTGGACTCGTGAGCCTCAGTTGGGATCCTTTCTCCAAGACCATCAGTATTAGGAGCACACGACATACCTTGATACCTTACAATACCATCTCCCCGAATCTCGAAAGCCATAAACTTTTGCTAACCCACACTATCCTCAATTTGTATAAGTATGGATCCAAAGCCTGCTTCTCCTTCACCTCAACACCAAGAGATGATTTAAGCATTTCTTGAATAATGACTCTCCCATCTTTAGAGTCCAAATGACAAACTCCCAAATTAGATAATCTATGAATATCTTTCTCCAATCCTCTTTTCTTCTCATCAACATGGGATAAGCTCCTCATAAAAAACCTGCTAAGAGAATCAACAACCATATTATCTTTACCTAGATGGTGGTGAAAACTCATGTCATAATCAATAAGAAATTTAAGCCACTGTATCTGCTTAGGATTTAACTCCTTTTGAGTAAAAACATACTGCAAGATCTTACGATCAGAATAGATATCCATATTTACCTAAATAGATAATGGCGCCAAATCTTCAAATAAAAAACCACAACTGTCATCTCTAGATCATGAGTCGGATAGTTCCTCCAATGAACCTTAAGATGTCTAGAAGCATAGGCCACAACTTTACTATGTTTCATCAAAACACAACCCAGTCCCACACGAGATGTATCACAAAACACCATAAAAACATCAGACCCTTGGGAAGGGTCAAAACTGGTACAAAAGTCAGCTTATCCTTCAACTTTTCAAAACTACCTTCACAAGTGTTGAACCACACGAACTTAACCCTCTTCTGAGTAAACCTTGTCAACAGAGAATCAATGGATGATAAACTATCTATAAATCTCCTATAATACCCTTCCAAGCCTAAGAAGATCCTAATGTCAATTAGAGTTATGGGTTTAAGCCATTTCTTAACTGCCTCAACTTTCTGTGGATTCACCATGATTCCATCACTATACACAAAATTCCTAATAAAAGTCATAACATCCATCCAAAACTCACACTTGAAAAATTTCGCATACAATTTTCGGTCCTTAAGGGTCGATAACAGAATTTGAAGGTGATTGGCATGATTCTTCTCACTCGTAGAATACACCAAGATATCATCAATGAAGACTATCACAAATAGATCTAAGAACTGCCCAAATACCTGATTCATAAGATCTATGAAAGCAGTCAAAGAATTGGTCAACCCAAATGACATAAACAGGAACTCATAATGACCATACCAAGTTTGGAAAGTAGTCTTAAGAAATATCAACCTCTCAAATTTTTAACTGATGATACCCAAATGAAGATCAGTCGTAGAGAAACGTCTAGCACGCTGAAGCTGATCAAAAAGGTCATCAATCCTAGGAAGAGGGTACATATTTTTCACTATCACCTTATTCAGCTAGCTATAGTCTATATAAATCAAAAGAGACCCATCTTTATTTTGCACGAAAAGTAAAAGAGCATCCCACGGAGAAACACTAAGACAAATGAACCCTTTATTTAGAAGATCTTACTGATCATTTATCTCCTTTAATTCAACTACAGCCATTTTATAATGAGGAATAGAAATAGAATGAGTATTCTGTAGAAGATCAATCCCAAAATCTAATTCCCTATCGGGAAAATTCTAGGAAGATCATTGGGAAACACTTCAGGAAATTCATTAACAACTGGGACAACTTGCAAAGAAGGACTTTCAAAGTTAGAATTCTTAACCCAAACTAGATGATATAGACACCCCTTTGAAATCAATTTCTAAGCTCTAAGATAGAAAATAAAACTCTCTTTAGGTACTGAGAAACTTCCCTCCCATTCTATTACCGGTTCATTGAGGAATTGAAAATTGTCCTTTCAAGTCTTACAATTTAGAGAAGCATAACACGAATGAAGCCTATCCATCCCCAAGATAACATCAAAATCCACCATATCCAACACTATTAAATCCACCAATGTCTCTCTATGAAAGATAGAAATCACACAACCCCTATGGATTTTTCTATCCATAATAGAATCACCGAATAGACACAGAATAGGGGTCAAAAATGATCTTAGGACCAAAACCAAAATGCACATCCAAATAAGGGGTCACATAAAAAAAGATAGACCCTAGATTAAGTAAACAATACACATCACGAGAAAAGATTTGTAATATACTAATAACAACATCTAGAGATGCCTCAGATTTCTGACGAGTAGCAAGTGCATAGAGGAAATTTTGCCAGTGTTGGTACCAGAAGTAACACCATTTGGTGTATGAGCTGAAAATATGTTATTTAAACTTTATTATATCTTATTGAAACCTTGATTGAAGGACAATCTCACTGCATGTGACCACCCTAGCCATAATCATAACACGGATTCCTCTCCTCCTCACAATAACCATGATAAAGCTGCACATAAAATCTACAAGGAGGATAGATTGGGGTTGACAGAGCTCCACTATCCTGAGACTGGGCACCCTTAGCCTTAGGACCACTGCTAGCCTAAAAGTAGTGGTTGCCCGAAGGCTTAGGATAGGGAACACTAGCAAACAAATAAAAATTCCCTAAATTCTTCTTTTTGGTCCACTATTTACCATCTCTCCTACTTTTAGTAGACCGTCACCCAACTCTGAATTCCTAAACTTCTTATTTTGCCTCTCTCCAATCTCTACTTATTTTTTCTTTACATCTTTAATCTACTGCATATAAACCATAAGTCTGGAGCTGTCCATATCATTGTTTAACATTGCAACCTTACTCTTCAATACCAAGTCACAGGACAACCAAAAGAAAGCTTCTTTATCTTAGATCTCATGTTGGATACTAACTCTGGAGCATAACGGGACAACTGCTGAAATTTCAAATCATACTCTTTCACACTCATCTTATCCTACTTCAAATTGGCAAACTCTCTAGTCTTATGTTCCCTCAACTCCCAAGGAAACAAGTGATTAAGAAAGGCCCTTTACCCTACTTCAGATTAACAAACTCTTCAGCCTTATGCTCACCCAATTATTAAGAAAGGCCCCTGAAAACTCATCCAATAATGCTGGCCTTGCATCATTACCCCTCAACTTATCCCACTCCTCATACAACATATAAGCTACATCTTTCAGTTGATATGCAAAAACTCTACACCTTCAAAATCAATAGCATGCTTTACTCTAAAAATATTCTCCATCATATCCAAAAACCCTTGATAATCTTCTTCAAATTTAGAGCTTATAAAGGTAGGGGGGATTCAACCTTATAAACTAGACAACCCGAGTGATCTCCGATAAAGAAGCAACAGAACCAATACGATCTGATTAATAAGACTGAGATATCATTGATTGAGTAAGCAAATGAATAGACCATGGAACTTTGTATTAGAGATGTCCCTTTAAGGTGGCTAATCATAAGCATCACCACCTCGAGAATCTTGAAGAGGACCGTGAGGATAGGTGGAACTCCACGTAGGGAAACACAATCAAGAGAAGGGATCCTAGATCGGGTCTATACTTCTTACATAGGGTGAGTCTCCTCCACATTGTCCTCGGGTAGGACAGAGTTCCCAGCAGAGCTTCTACAAACCTCATATCTTTGGGGATGCATAATATAAAATGCGAGAAAGTCGATAGCTAGAAAAGTTTTATAACACTAGACTCTATAGCCTGAAATAGAACACAAGAAAAGAAAACATTCCTAAATGCCTTGTATTCTACTCATTATAAGTGTGGCGCGCTACACACCCACAAAAAGTACTCTACTCAACACGACTTTATGGACACCCAACAACCCTAACTGTGCTCTGATACCATACTTGTCACATCCCAAACTAGGGCCTAGTATTGATGGAAATCTCAAGCCCACCATGGCCTGAAGACTACCCCCTCAACCTAATCTCACAAGCACAAGAATAAAAATAATAATGTGGAAGCCAATTAAATTAAAGTAAGTAAATAAATAAATAACTCAATGAGAATAAGAGCTAAAATAATAACCAATCCACACGTGTCCATGATAGCCTCCAAAAACTAGAATATCAACTAAGTCGGGACATGCCCCCAACTATGACAAGAGTACCGAGTTCATAAAAAAGAATTATGAAATGATAAGAGCAACTTAACAGATGTACTAATCCACCTAACACTGCACAGGAGTAACAGAAAAGTCTTCATACCCTACATCATAAAATAATGCACCATCCAAGGACGGTTAGTGGGATACACACAGACATGTAACTCAGGAAAAGTGACTTAATTCCATATCCAAAATCACTCAAAACCACATTCACACATTAATATATATATAGGATAATATATATATATACATACATATATACATATGCATACATATATACACATATATATATATCGGATGCTGGGATATGGTAAGGTAACATAAGAGTTTTAAAACCATTAACCTGGAATGCGTAGATCGATCCATCCTAAAGGCACCCATGGGCTATATGGGTCTAGATCCTCCTACTGGAAGGTCCCCAGTGCGTGTTAGTAATACAAACCATAGAAAAAATAAGGGAAAATCTAAAGCCATTAAGGCAACTAGCTGTCCCACAAATATATATCAAGTGTGTATCAAGCACACAACTATATAGACCCTCAATTTTGGCAAACATGGTTTCCAGTATTTATCCTTCTGGTGCTTACACCTTCACGGTGAGCTACACAACCCCCTTTAATCCCAAATTAAAATAATTTATACATAATTCCATCCATTAACCTAAGTGTCATTGATTAAGGCATTTACCACTTGGTATTTTCATACCAATATTCTTTCAAGATAAATTAAACATGCCAAACCAATCCATATAATCCACATTGACTCTCAAGTTCCATTAAAATCCAAACCATGGCCATCAAGGCCATCTAAATCCATTTTTGTATCTATTTATCGATTAATATAATTCATTGAGTTCTAAAGAAAGTTAAGCCATGCAATTTTTCATAATTAAAATCAATTCACAAAGTGGGTTGAGGTTCATGCATTTCCAAGTCAAAATTCATCCAATTTGGGAAACCCATGTCCCCTATTCCAACTATTTAAATAGTGTACTAATTTTGTCCTAAAAACATTAATTTAAAGAATGAATAATCAATTCAAAGCATGGGACAAATAATTCAACCATTAAGAATAAAAACTCCTCAACATAATTTCAAAACCCATAATTTATCACATGAAAATCTATTAATTCAGTACCATACGTAAAATTTAAGTTTAGGGAAGAGAAACATGCCCGAAATACATTAGAATTTGAAGTCAATTTGAAGTTTGGAGCCCAGATGATGATTGCATAGTGAAACCCATGAATGTTCTTAGGTTTTGAGTTTGAGAGTGAAAGAGAGTGATTTGTTTTATTTAAACTAAAGAGAAGAGTCTTATTTTATGTTTAAAGGTTGTACAACAGGTAAAAAGACCAAAAACCACTCACCCTAAGTAAGAAAATTAAAAAACTAGACAAAATTTACGCCTTGGCATGGCACGGCCTTATCTCGAAAGTTAACCTCTATGCCACGCCGATATCGCGGAGGCTAACCTCTGTGGCACAGTGATATCGTGGAGGCACACTGCCTTAAAGTTCCAAATTAGCCTCAAACCCTTTCTAAAAATTTCAAAACTTTTCCAAATTACCCTTTTAACATCCATAAACATAATTCAAGTAAAAAATTAATATTTACAAACATAGGAGGGTCAAAAATAAAATGACTGAGATTTTAAGGATCTTACAATGATAAAGCTGAAAAATTGAGAGATAATAAGTATAATCATAAAAAAAGATTAAATAACCAAAAACAAGGATGACTAACTTGAATTATGAAATTTAAAGTAATGGATTAAAATAATGTTCTTAAGACTATTTCTTACAATTAGAACTAAAATTGAAAACCGATTAACTGAATCTAAAGTTGACTTGAAAACAATGCTTCATAAAACTCGCTTTAAACTGGTGGCCTTGGCCAATCTTATGTTATCTCAAAATAAGTAAGTTTTCTTTTTGTGGAGTTTTCTTACGCGATATAAACCATGTGTGCATCATTAAGTACAAAGTACTATCCATATTTCCAACACCTATCCACGTTGGCAGATCCATTCTATACCTTACCAGTGTGTAAGATGAAACATATTATGGAGATCCTAAAGCTGAGCCCGAAGGCTAGACATAATAGAGGAGTTGCCCAATTTTTGGACGATCCTATCCTATGGTGGCAACATAGTTTTGGGGTATAAGGTTTCTAAACCTATATCCACCTCTGAGCCAAATAGTTCACCCTAAACATACTAGTTGCTCATAATATAAGACTTAAAATACTTTCCCAAAATCATGCCTAAGTAAAAATATTGAATCATGAACATATCTATTTTTTATCAGCCTCGACTCTAAATCTCTTTAATTTTTCTTAATGTTAACCTTTTCAAGATATGATAAGTTTTTCTCTTTTCAAAACATGATAATAACATAAATATTCTTCATAAACTTTTCATAAACATAAACTTGCAACTCTTAAACAAATAATTCTGGAAAAATATAACGAATTCCAATAACCACAAAAATTATCATTTTAAAACACAAATAGACTTTCAAATACATAAGGAAAAATAATTGGGCTTCCTGGGAGAATCAATAAACATTGATTAGGAATTAAATCAAGGAAAAGACTCCAAACTCATAGAATTTTTTCTCAAAATCATAAAAAATTCAAGGAATTTTAGTTAGAGTACTAGACTTAGGGATTTCAACTCTGAGAAACCCTAACATAATTCATGTCTTACTCAAAATAAAAGTTGGTTGTAGGGAGAATAGAGTTCCACATGAAATAATTGAATTTACACACATTATGATTAAGGGTGGCAAAATGGTATTTTAAAATGGTTGTCCATCCAATCCAACCCATTTAAGATGGGTTGGATATCCAATTTCTTTAAAATAGGTTTAAAATGGGTCAACCCATATTATCCAACAAAAATATGGATAATTGATTGAATAAAATGGGTAAATAAACGTTAAACCCCTATTACCAAATTTGCAAAAAAAAAATGCACAAGTCACTCAAAATGATTAGGTGAGGTATGCCTCTTCCTCCTGCTAATATCACTCAAGCTCTAGACAACTCCACCTAAGCTTTGGCCAACACCAACCAAGCTCTGGCTAACACCTCCCAAGCTCTTTCACTTGCTCTATTTTTGTCTCTCTCACTCATTTTTTTCTTTTCAATCTGTTATGGTTGAGTTATGATTTTTACTTATAGTGACAGAGGAATGGGGATGAGTGGGGAAAGGGTGTTTGAATTTTTTCTTTTGGAGAAAGAAAAATTAGACAAATAATACTGGTTGTTTTGTAATTTTTCCTTGTTTGTTCTTAATTTTGTTCATGAAATACTATCCATTTTCTCCTTGTTTTACTTTTATTTTAGATTGTTGGATATTTTAAATATATGATTATTGGTTAGGTAGGGATATCGATGAAAGCTAATGCCTATTCTTACGAACAAAGTTCTTCAACTATATTAAAATTAGACAAGTGGAAAACCTCTACTGTCTGGGATTATTTTGTTAGGTCGAAGCTTGATATTTCTACTGATGGAAAGTTTAAAGTTCAATGTAAAATGTGTGAACAAGATTACATGTTGGTCCTTACATCTAGAACATCAAATTTGAAGCATCATTTGATGTTACACTATAATATGGGAAAAGGAAAAGAGTCTCAAATTTAACCAATAGATCAAAAAACTTACCAAAAATTTTTTTGTGGTCATATGTACGCATAATTATCCTTTCAAGTTTGTAGAACATAAAGGAAACAGGATGAACATTCATATCCATATCTAATAGTGAGACACATATTAAGAAACATAGCCAAGTTGGGTATCTTAAATATACATGCAAGGGAAAAAGAACTTTTAAAAGCTGACCTTTCAATGATAAATAGTTAAGGTTGTTTGACATCTGACATGTGGAGTTCATTAGTATCAAATGGCTATATGTGTGTTACAGCTCATTATATGGACTTAAATTGGGTTCTTCAGAAGAGTGTTTTGATTTTTGACATTTTCCTCTTCCACATATAGGTATTATTATAGGTTATTTATTAATTGAGTTTCTTAAAGAATGGGGAATCAAAAAGAAAATTTTTACTCTTACTTTAGATAATGATACTTCCAATAACGGTTGGATAATTTGAAGAATTATTTGTCTTTGATATGTTCACTAGTTTGTGAAGAAAATTTTCTTCATGTTCTTTATGGAAATCACATTATTAACTTAATTATTAAAATGGGTTAAAGAAGGTTGATGCAACTATTGAAAAAATTAGAGAAGGTATTAAGTATATCAAGAATTTTGAAACAAGACTAGTGAAATTTGTGAAGTGCCTTAGTAACCTTGGTTTACCATATTCAAAAAAGCTACACCAAGATTACCTATTTGGTGGAATTCCACTTTTCAAATGATTGAGAGTGCTCTTGCATATCAACAAGCATATAATCATTATGAGTTGATTAATCCTAATCTTAGGCATGACTTCTTGAAAATGAATGGAAAAAGGTTGAGACTGTGGCTACATTTTTAAGGTCATTTCATGATATTATACCTTTGTTTTTTGGAAGTGATAATGCTCAACTTACACATCAATTTGAGGGCAAGGCGGTCGTTGTCAATATATTTACCCAATAAGAGTCAGGGTCAAGTCCATGAGGACAATGTGAGTGTCGATTGAGTAGGTTCGGAATAAGAGTTACTTACTATATTCAAATATATAGTACAAGATAGTTTGGGGGTTTTCAATGTTTGCTAATGTGAGAGTAATTCTTGGGCTTCTAGCGAATAATTTGAGACTAAGAATAATTAGAGTATAATTAATTAAAATGAATCTTGGGACCATGATTTCCTAGGGGCAAGATATGCATGGGAACATGATATTTCTATGAAAATTCTAATCATTGATGATGCGGTAGGCTGGGTTTAAGGTCTTTGAGGATAGTTTTTCAATAAAACCTCAATGATGTCACCCATTGACCCTTTAGAGTACCTAATAAGTGTGTCAATTAAAGCCATCCAATACCTCAATTGGGTATCCCTATTTCTAGGATAATACCTATGGTATAGTTAACTTTTCAACCACCCTTATGTCTAAGATAGTGATAGAATAGCAAACTATACACATAATTATCTATCATTGCTTTGTTTTCCATATCCCTTTTTCAAGGATGATGTGGGTTCCTAAAGTTCACCCAAAACCCTTATTTCAAAGATAGCTATGAGCTTTCTAGAGCTTGAAGTTTTCACCCATCAAACCCATATAGGTATTTTGGGCTTTCACCTACAAATCCCAACCAATTTAATCAAATAATAATGGAACCCATCATCAACAAACTAAAACATACACAAATAAATTAAATCCCACACATATTTACCCCCCAATCTAGCATAATCCTAAGAGGTAAATCTAGCACATCATAAGGATAATGGAAACAAATATACCAAGATGTCCATCAAAGTTATTCATAAGAAAATAAAGAGAGGACAAACCACACTTTAGACTCAAATGAATCTTCAATATACAAAGCCAAATCTACACTTCAAGCTTTTCTAATTTAATCTTATCTCAAATTAGTGTAAATTTAACATGCAAGCTCCAAGAAATTACAAAAACCCTAAACTAAGGATGGGAGGTAGGGTTTTGGAATGATGGATTTATGATGAAGGGTTTTAAGCTTTTTAATGGGATTTGGGGTCGGTCGTTCAGAATGACATTTCTACCCTTATGCTATTTTCCACCCTTACACAGTCGCGATCGCACACACTACAATTACAGTTAGTCCATCATGATCATAGTTTGCTTACTAGCTTGAATCAGCGTGATCGTGGGCTAATGCCTACAATCGTGATAACTGAGGGTTGGATCTTGATCCTGCATCAGCTTGTCTAGCTCTTGCACTTCAATTCCCTTTTTGATAGCTCAAGTTTGCTTATTTTCTTCTCAATACTTGTACACCTACAAAATATGAGAATTAGTACATTTAACCCCAAATACTTCTCACTTTTATATTCAAATCACAGTAGTGTGCATGAATTTTAGTGCAAATGTGTAATACCCCAAAAAATCCAACTCAATATTTGCTCCATGTTTCAAGATCATGAATAGTACATCAAGGTTACTTGGTAGTTTCATGATCAAGGTTGATGTGAATTAAGGTCTCAAATATTTCCTAGCTATTGTGCAAATTAATACATTCCTTATCGATTGAATTCTTGAGAAGGATATTAGTATCATCAACTTCAAATAAAAATATCTTTCATTATAGTATAAATTTTTTATTCCATTACCTACCAACAGATATATAATTTAATAATCTTTCTGTCAATACCAAATTCGCCTAAAATGGACACACGGTGAAGAAGTTATGGCTATTTTAAGTTTCTGATGTAAGACGAATGCCATTTCAGTGCATGGCGTGCCGCGCCGGAGGCCAAAATGGCACTCGTCAATTTCCAGAAAGCCTCTGCGATAGCCCTACTTTGCGTCAATCTTCTTGGTCGCAATAATTGGCATTTTACCAAGCTCCGTGTCGCACCGGGGCCCTAAATAGGGATAAATTTTGCGTAGTTTTCAGTTTTCATTTTAAACTCCTAAAGGGCAATATGGTAAATTCCCAAAACCCTATATATACTCTTTAAACATGGTATTGAATCCCCAAAGCATCCCTTTACATTAATTTTATCAAATTCACTCAAGAACAGTCAATAACAAGTCTAGGGTTTCCATTGGGGTTTCAAGTTTCAAGCAAATTCAACCGTAGATTCCATGAATTCTTAATCTAGGGTATGCGTAGTGTTCATCTATGGATCCAATCCGTTCATATAGCTCAAGAACCATGTTTTTAAATGGTATTTCGTAAACTTTTTATGGTAATATAAGCATGTACATGTTGATGATTGTTGTTTAAGTTTCAAAATGATATCTAAAGATGTTTTCATGAAATATATGTGGTTGTTAGTTGAAATACCTGAACTTTAGTTGGTTTGATGTGATGCAAGTATGAAATTCACCTATGCTTTAAAGAATGCATGCAAGGTGTTTGATAAAATGCTTAGGATGCTAGAAACCCATAATTACATGATTCCATGATATCTAAATGACAAGTCCATATTAGCTATACACTTCCATATGAATTTCCATGATATTTATGTGTTGTTGTCATTGTGGAATGAAGCATGTGTGATAATGGAAATATGAATTATATATATGAGATGTATCCATGCTCTCCCTACCATGTTGAGATATGAATAAATACATGAAGTATACTATCCCCTACTTATAATATTGTGAATTGTGGACTCTAATCTTGTGATCAAGTCATGTCATGTGTGTCAATTTCCTTCTATTGAGTCCTGGGGGTATTCGTACCCAAAAAATATAGTTGTGTGCCTAGATCCATGTCATGTGCCATCATAAATCTCAGTCAAGCTGTACTCTATAGAACTCAATCAGTCATGTGACTCAAGAAATATCAAAAATCTCATGATCTCAGTTAACTCTCAAATAATAGTACTACTCCGTCAGTCAATGGATGTCAGTTATTCAGTCCATGTACATCCAGTTGAATCATGTTCAGTCGCTTCAGATGGGAGTAGAAGTTAGCATCGAGTGAAGCCAAGGATGGGAACTCACCTGCCAGTTCAGGGTGTGATTCTTAGCAGTCATCCTTGTGTTCTAGAACTAGGTAGCCAGCGTAGGTTGAGACATCTTAACCTGTCAGATTTGGGTTGATAAGGTGGCTTAACCTGTCAGTTTAGGGTCCCACCGTTCTCACTTTGAGTACCTGCCAGATAAGGGTCACTCACAATTATCTTTACCAGTGGTGCGGTATTGATACCCCTTTAGTCGGGGTAGAGATTAAACCCCAGCTTAGCCGTAATGGTATACATGGGGCATATCGGTTAAAAAACTACCTCCCACAGTTTTAGTATCAGTCTTAGTAAATGAACTCAGACAGTTCTTCAGATATCAGTATACCAGGACTGTTAGATGCAGTTAAATTAAGTTATAGCACGGGACTCAGAGAGTTCTACCAGATTCAGAACTGTCAGACATAGTCGCTCATATTATCAGAACTACAGTTCCAGTCATGTATTAGCATACAAATTTTGCTACCACGTACTCACAATCTCAATTACTATATATGTATGTTTGTAGTCTTACGTTCATATCAGTCAGTCAGTTAGCATTATTCATGCATCTAAACCCTTTGAATTAGCCTACCCCACTCATATACTCAGTACTCCAGTTGTACTGATGCATTTTCACTATGGTTCTTTCTTTTCATATTACACCATAGGTACAGAGTCACGAGTTCCAGACTAGCAGTAGCCTTGCACTCGCAGTGTTACAGTGAGTCCTCATCCATTCGAGAATAATATGATTTGATTTATTCATTTATTACTTCAATTCAGTTTTACAGAGTTAGTTGGAGACATGTTCCTTCAACTCCTTATTCAGACAGTACTTAGAGGCTTTCAGATTTAGTCAAATTTAGCTATCAGATTCAGTATTCAATTTTATATTCAGTTATTTTGGGTATTCATTACCCCATGGATGTTACTATATCTCTTTAGTTGAACCTTATGGCCTACATGTTCATGTTTTCCATGTATTATATGTATATTATGCAGTGTATAGGTACAGATATCAGTCATGGGTTAGCTTGTGGTCCCTTGGGGTCATGAGCGCTGTGTAACATTTTGATTTAAAAAATTAGGGCGTTACAAACTTGGTATCAGAGCCTAAGGTTCAATAGAGTCCTAGGAATTTTGAAAGCCGCATCTAGTAGAGTCTTGTGCATGGGTGTGTTGCGCACCACATTTATATACTGGAGGCTATAAGATTTTTAGGAACAGTTTCCTTTCTTTCAGTATTCATGTCGTGCTAGTGAGAATAATCTTAAGTTAAACTCCCAATCCAATCCGTTCTTCTCTTGTTTCAGAATATGGCCCCAAAGAGAAAAAATCAGCCAGCTCCTCAGCCCAAAGATCCTTTGGGCAAACATGTTTCTCATGCAGAGTTTAGAGCCACATTCACCACACTTGGTCAGTCCATGGCTGCCCAAAATGAAAGGCCACCAGCTATTCCAGCCAATCCAGTGGTAAATTCTGTAGCAGCTAGGATTCGGGACTTCACCCGAATGAACCCTCCATCTTTCCATGGGTCTAAGTCTGATGATGACCCTCAAAAGTTCATTGACCAAGTTTAGAAGGTCATTGACATCATGGGTGTTACTTCTATTCAAAGTACTGAGTTAGCCGCATATCAATGGCAAGATGTGGCTCACACTTGGTACAAACAGTGAAAATTTGAGAGGATAGATGGCCCAGGTCCCATTGGGTGGGAGAAATTTTTCACGGCTTTCTTAGATAGATTCTTTCCCCAAGAGCTGAGGGAAACCAAAGTTCTTGAGTTCATCAACCTTAGGTAGGGAAATATAATGGTTAGGGAGTATTCTTTCAGATTTACTCAGCTAGCTAGGTATGCCCCTCATGTGGTTGCAGACAATAGGGCTAAGATAAGCAAGTTTATGTTAGGGGTGAATGATAGCATAGTGAATGAGTGTAGATCTGTGATGATGAATAGTGATATGACCTTAGCTAGACTCATGACCCATGCTCAGCAGATAGAGGAGCAGAAGGTTAGGACTAGAGAGAGGCAGAACAAGAGAGCAAAATCAGGCAGTTTTAGTTTTGCTCAGCCCAAATCAGAGGGAGGGAACCATTCGCAGTTTCATCCCAAGTCAGCAGCTCCAGCTCCTTCCTCCGCTAATACCCCAGTGCCAAAATTCAGAGACGGTAGCAGAGACAAAATGCCAGGCTCTAAATCTTAGGGTAGTGTTAGCAGTGCCCGAACAGATCCCCTTTGTCAGGCTCTTGGTAAGAACACAAGGGTATTTGTAGAGCCGGTAGTGATGTCTGTTTTGGTTGTGCCAAGCCAGGCCACAAGATTAGAGAGTTTCCCCAGTCAGGTCTTCAGGGTCAGAAAATTCATTCCACAGCTCAGTCTGGTCGCCTGAACCAGCAGGGTGCCACTTCTAGTGATACTAGTGGACAACGCCCAAATAGACTCTATGCTCTTCAGACCCGACAGGATTAGGAAAATTCTCCTGATGTCGTTACTGGTACGTTATAGATTTTCCAAGTTCATGTTTATGCTTTGCTAGACCTAAGTGCATCCTTGTCTTTTGTTACTCCATACATAGCAGGCGATTTTGGAATTAGTCTCGAGATTTTAGTAGAGCCCTTTTCAGTCTTTACCCCAGTGGGAAAAACCATCATAGCCCGGCGGGTATATAGGAACTACCCGATTATGATATTTTAGAAATCTACATCAGCAGATTTAGTCGATTTAGAGATGATAGACTTTGATGTCATTCTTAGCATGGATTGGCTTCATTTCTGCTATGCCATAGTTGACTACAGAAATAGGATAGTTCAGTTTCAGTTCCTTAATAAGCCCGCCAAGGAAAATAATTTCTAAGGGGTATGTATATCATCTCGTGCATGTTAAAGATTCCAGTTCTAAATCTCCCAGTCTCGAATCAGTCCCAGTGGTTAGTGAATATTCAGATGTCTTTCCCATAGATCTTCCAGGTATTCCTCCCAAAAGGGAAATAGACTTCGGCATACACAACTTCCAAATACTCAGCCTATCTTTATTCTACCATATAGAATGGCACCAGCAGAACTTAATGAACTGAAAGATCAGTTGAATTATCTCTTAGATAAGGGATTCATCAGGCCCAGTGTATCCCCATGGGGTGCGCCAGTCTTATTCGTGTGCAATAAAGATGGTTCTCTCAGGATGTGTATTGATTACCATCAGCTCAACAAAGTTACGGTCAAGAATAGGTATCCACTTCCCAGAATAGATGATCTATTCGACCAACTTTAGGGTGCCAGTTATTTCTCCAATATATACCTTAGATCAGGCTATCATCAGCTCTGATTTAGAGAATGTGACATCCCGAAGACAGCTTTTCATACTTGGTATGGTCACTTCGAATTTCTAGTCATGTCCTTTGGTCTAACTAATGCCCCTGCAGCTTTCATGGACTTGATGAACTGTGTGTTCAAGCAATACTTGGACATGTCTGTCATAGTCTTTATAGATGATATTTTGGTCTATTCTCACCTTGAGCGTGATCATTCAGACCATCTCAGAATTGTTCTTTAGACCCTCAGATATCATCAGTTATTTACCAAGTTTAGTAAGTGCGAGTTTTGTCTAAGATTAGTAGCATTCCTTGGCCATATTATTTCTGGTGAGGGCATTAGAGTAGATACTAAGAAAACTAAAGCAGTAAGAAACTGGCCCAGACCTGTATCTCTAACAGATATCAGGAGTTTCTTGGGTTTGGCTGGCTATTACAGGCGGTTTATCAAGGAATTTTCTTCTATTACGTCTTCTATGTCTAGATTGACTCAGAAAAAGGTCAAGTTTCAGTGGTCAGATTCATGCGAAAAGAGTTTTCAGGAATTGAAGACTCGAGTCACTATAGCTCCAGTTCTAGCTCTTCCAGATGGTTCAGATGGGTTCGTAGTATATTGTGATTCATCCAGAGTGGGTTTAAGTTGTGTCCTCATGCAATATGGTAAGGTCATAGCCTACGCCTCTAGACAATTAAAGCCCTATGAGAAGAATTATCCTACTCATGATCTTGAGTTAGCAGCCATAGTTTTTGCCGTGAATATTTGGAGGCATTATCTTTACGGAGTTCATGTAGACGTCTTCACAAATCATAAGAGTCTCCAGTATGTCTTTTCTCAAAAATATCTCAATCTTCATTAGAGAAGGTGGTTAGAGCTCTTGAAGGACTACGATATGAGTGCCCTTTATCATCCGAAAAAGTCCAAAGCTGTGGCCGATACTCTTAGTAGACTCTCTATGGGCAGTATTTCTCATGTTAAGGATAGTAAGAAAAAGATAGCTTAGGAAATCCATCAGCTTGCCAGACTAGGCATTTGCTTAGTCGACTCTTCAGAGGGTGGTGTATGTGTTCAGAGTAGTTTAGATTCATCTCTAGTTTCTGAGGTGAAAGAAAATCAAGACATGGATCCTAGCCTTGTTAAGCTGAAAGAGTCAGTTCAGAATTAGTAAGTTTAGGTTTCCTCCTAAGGGGAAGATGGTGCTCTTCGTTGTCAGGGTCATTTGTGCATTCCAGGAATAGATGACTTGAGGCAATGAATTCTTACAGAAGCTCATGGTACATGATACTCCATCCATCCAGGGGCCACTAAGATGTACCATAATTTGCGAGAGATCTATTAGTAAAGTGTGATGAAGAGTGATATTGCAGAATTTGTGGCTAAGTGCTCTACATGTCAGTAGGTTAAGATAAAAAACCTAGTGGTTCCATGCAGGAGTTCACCATTCCTACTTGGAAGTGGGAAGAAGTGAACATAGACTTCGTGACAGGTTTGCCTAAAACTCATCATCAGCATAATCCAGTTTCGATCATTGTAGATAGAATGACCAAGTCAGCCTATTTCCTTCCAGTTCGTACCTCCTATTCAGCTGAGGATTATGCCAAACTCTACATCAGGGAGTTGGTCAGATTACACGGTGTTCCCTCATCTATCATCTCAGACAGAGGTACCCAATTCACCTCTGACTTTTTGAAAGCATTCCAAAAAGGTCTCGGTACCCAAGTTCATCTCAGTACAGTGTTTCATCCTCAGATAGATGGTCAAGCAAAAAGGACCATTCAGACTCTTAAAGATATGCTAAGGGCGTGTGCAATTGATTTCAAGGGAAGTTGGGATGACCACTTGGCCTTGATTGAGTTTGTATACAACAATAGCTACCATTCCAGTATTCAAATGGCTCCATTCGAAGATCTTTATGGTAGGATATGTAGATTTCTGATCGGTTGGTTCAAAGTTAGTGAGGCCTCAGTCATAGGTCCTGACTTAGTATTTGATGCCTTAGAGAAAGTTTAGTTGATCAGAGAGAGACTCTGAGCTACTCAGAGCTGACAGAAGTCTTATGCAGATGTTCGTAGAAAGGATCTCAAGTTCGAGGTCAATGACTATGTCTATCTTAAGATCTCTCTCATGAAGGGAGTGAAGAGGTTTGGCAGGAAAAGGAAACTCAGTCCCCAATATGTCGGTCCCTTCAGGATTCTTAGTCACTTCGACAAGGTAGCTTATGAGCTAGAATTTCCTTCAGATCTAGCCTCAGTTCATCCAGTCTTCCATGTGTCTTTGCTCAAGAAGTGCATAGGTGACCCAGCAGTTGTAGTCCCTATTCAAAGCGTTGACATTCAGAATAGCCTCTCTTATGAAGAGATTCAAGTCAAAATCTTAGACTATCAGACTCATCAATTGAGGAACAAAGAAGTACCCCTAGTTAAGGTTCTTTGGCAAAATTAGTCTCATGAGGCAGCTACTTGGGAAACAGAAATAGATATGCATACTAAGTATCCTCACCTCTTCCCCGTAAATTCAGATCAAGCTCAAGGTAACATTCTCCTTAAGATTATTCAGTTTCATGTTCATGTACTCAGTTTAAACTTGGTATATATTACCATTGCATCCTCAGTCATGCATTCATGTATCAGTTCAATTATAAGGTCATGCATCAGATATGCATTCTTATCTTGAGAAGCTCAATTTATCAGAATGCTCAGTTACGCATCCATGTACCAGTCATCCATGCATCAGATATGTATGAGTTCAGTATGTTTATCATGTCAGTCATAAGATCATATTTCTGTCCTTCATGTTCAGTTCATGTTTGGCTTGTCTCATTCTTCCCTCTCAGTTAAGTCTCATTTGAGGACGAATATTCCCAAGGGAGAGATATTGTAATACCCCAAAAAATCCAACTCAATATTAGATACATGTTTCAAGCTCATGCATAGTACATCATGGTTCCTTGGTAGTTTCATGATCAAGTTTGATGTGAATTAAGGTCTCAAATATGTCCTAGCTATTGTGCGAATCAAAATATTCCTTACCGATTGAATTCTTGAGAAGGATATTGGTATTGTCAACTTAAAATGAGAATATCTCTAATTATACTATGAATTTTTGATCCCATGACCTACCAACAGTTAGATAATTTAATAAGCTTTCCACAGATACTAAATTTGCCTAAAACGGACACTCGATGAAGAAGTTATGGCTATCTTAAGTTTCTGCTATAAGACGAATGCCATTTCAGTGCATGGCGCGCCGCGCCGGAGGCTAAAATGGCCATCGTCAATTTCCAGAAATCCTCCGTGACAGACCTGCTTCGCTCCAAGCTTCCAAGTTGCACTAATTGGTATTTGACCAAGCTCCGCGTCGTACCGGGGCCCTAAATCGGGATAAATTTTGCGTAGTTTTCAGTTTTTATTTTAAACTCCTCAAGGGCAATATGGTAACTTCCCAAAACCCTAAATATACTCTTTAAACATGGGATTGAATACCCAAATCAGCCCTTTATATTAATTTTATCAAAATTTATTCAAGAATAGTCAAGAACAAGTCTAGGGTTTCCATTGGGGTTTCAAGTTTCAAGCAAATTCAACCATAGATTCCACGAATTCTTAATCTAAGGTATGCGTAGTGTTCATCTATGGATCCAATCCATTTATAGAGCTCAACAACCATGTTTTAAAATGTTATTTTGTAAGCTTTTTGTGGTGATATAAGCATGTACATATTGATGATTGTTGTTTAAGTTTCAAAATGATATCTAAAGATGTTTTCATGAAATATATATATATGGTTGTTAGTTGAAAAACATGAACTTTAGGTGGTTTGATGTGATGCAAGTATGAAATCCACCTGTGCTTTTAAATAATGCATGCAAGTTGTTTGATAAAATGTCTAGGATGCTAGAAACCTATAATTACATAATTCCATGATATCTAAATGACAAATCCATATTAGTTATACACTTCCATATGAACTTCCATGCTATTTATGTGTTGTTGTCGTTGTGGCATGAAGCATGTGTGATAATGGAAATATGAATTATATACATAAAATGTATCCATGCTCTCTCTACCATGTTGAGATGTGAATAAATACATGAAGTATACTATCCCCTACTTATAATATTGTGAATTGTGGACTCTAATCTTGTGATCAAGTCATGTCATGTGTGTCAATTTCCTTCTATTGAGTCCTGGGGGTATTCGTACCCAAAAAATATAGCTGTGTGCCTAGATCCATGTCATGTGCCACGATAAATCTCAGTCAAGCTATACTCTATAGAATTCAGTCAGTCATGTGACTCAGGAAACATCAGAAATCCCATGATCTGAGTTAACTCTCAGATAATATTACTACTCTGTCAGTCAACGGAAGTCAGTTATTCAGTCCATGTACAGCCAGTTGAATCACGTTCAGTCCCTTCAGATGGGAGTAGAAGTTAGCACCGAGTGAACCCAAGGATGAGAACTCACCTACCTGTTCAGGGTGTGATTCTTAGCAGTCATCCTTATGTTCCTGAACTATGTAGCCAGCGTAGGTTGAGACATCTTAACCTGTCTGATTTGGGTTGATGAGCTGGCTTAACCTGTCAGTTTAGGGTCCCACCATTCTCACTTTGAGTATCTTCCAGATAAGGGTCACTCCCAACTGTCCTTACCAGTAGCGCAGTATTGACACCTCTCCAGTTGGGGCAGAGATTGGACCCTAATTTAGCTATAATGGTATACATAGGGCATGTCGGTTAAACAACTATCTCCCACAGTTTTAGTATCAGTCTCAGTAAAAGAACTCAAACAGTTCTTCAGATATCAGTATACCAGGACTATTAGATAAAGTCAAATTCAGTTATAGCACGGGACTCAGAGAGTTCTACCAGATTCAGGACTATTATACACAATCACTCATCTTATCAGAATTATAGTTCCAGTCATGTATTAGCGTATAGATTTAGCTACCACGTACTCACGATCTCAGTTACTATGTATGTATGTTTGTACTCTTACGTTCATATTAGTCAGTCAGTTAGCATTATTCATGCATGTAAACCCTTTGCATTAGCCTACCTCACTCGTATACTCAGTACTCTAGTTTTACTAACGTATTTGTGCTATGGTGCTTTCTTTTGATGTTACACCATAGGTCCAGAGCCACGAATTCCAGACCAGCAGTAGCGTTTCACTCACAGTGTTGCAGTGGGTCCTCATCCATCCGTGGATAATATGATTTGATTAATTCATTTATTACTTCAGTTCAGTTTTACGGAGTTAGTTGGAGACATATTCCTTCAACTCCTTATTCAGACAGTACTTAGAGGATTTCAGATTTAGTCAGATTTAGCTATTAGATTCAGTATTCAGTTTTATATTCAGTTATTTTGGGTATTCATTACCCCATAGATGTTACTATATCTCTTTAGTTGAACCTTATGGCCTACATGTTCATGTTTCCCACGTATTATATGTATATTATGCAGTGTACAGGTACAGATATCAGTCATGGGTTAGCTTGTGGTCCCTCGGGGTCGTGAGCATCGTATAGCATTTTGATTTAGAAAATTGGGGTGTTACACAATGAGTGGTAAATTCACCCCTCATTAGGAAGGAAGTGCCTCATGACAAAAAAGTAGTGATTTTGTGATATGTGAAATGGCCACTTCTATGTTTAGGAAGTTTAAGAAATATAGAAGTCATATCACATCATTTTGTCTAGAACTACGGTCCTTGACCCTCGATGTAAGAATAATTTTATAAAGTTTTGCTTTTCACAAAATAATTTTGATACCGCTGAAGAAAAAGCAATAGTTGTCAAAGATAATATGAAAATGTTGTTCAAAGAGTACTTGGTACCTTTTACAACCTTGTTATCAAAGGAATGTATTTATATTGGTGATATAAGTTAGACAAGGGATCCATTTAATGCATTTGAGGAGTTCGATGTGTTCCAGAGTTAGTTGGATTAAAGTACTGGGAAAACACTACTATACCTATATTTAGAGGAATCTAATCTTGATCGTAGAACAAATTCTAATCTTGATGTACTTGGGTTTTGGGAGGACAATAGTCTAAGGTATCCCAAACTTTCATTAATGGCATGGGATGTCTTAAATATTCCTATCACACAGTAGCCTCATAATCTTCTTTTAGCATTGGAGGTCAAGTTATTGGAAAGTTTCAAAGTTCAATTCTTCCCGCAAATGTTGAGGTGATACTATATACTAGGGATTGGATTTCTGGCCAAGGTAAATTAATCTTATAATAGTGATTTATTCCTATTCTTAATACTTTATCAATTGCAAATTGTAATAGCTTATTTTTTCTGTTTAAAATACTTTTGATCTTGATAGATTTGGATCTGGATCCGATTTTGATAAAGATGAGATTGTTTTTGACCTTCAACCTTAACTTGAGAAACTTAAAGGTAAGAGTCGCCTCGATCACTTAAATTAATCTATTTTTGTATGCCTGGAGCTTTTAATATACTGCTAAATTTGAAATATTGGTTTCTTGATGTGACATAGCACTAAAATCTAGGAATAGTTGTTGCAGCTGTTTACACAAGCTTATTAAATTTCTTTCTCAAATTTCATTGGCAAATTAAGGACATGTAATGGCCTCCTACTAGAGACTATTACAAGGACAATAACAACAAAGTTGTAAATATCAGCCTTTTCCATTAAGCAGCCATGCCCTCCATATTCCAGTGCAACATAGCATAATGTACCTCTTATGCTCATCGTGCTACTCAATTCACTGAATAGATCACCACTCCTTCTTAGACTCTTTCTTTGGAATTTCTAGTTCTTGTTCTTGTAATGTGCTTTATGTGTAAAGGTGCTATATTTATGTGTCTTAATAGCAATATGCCTACTTGGATAATTTTTGTGTGATCTGTTGTGTTAGATTGGTAATTATGAGTTTACAATCTTGTTTTATACCTGTTTAAAATCTTATTACCTTTTTAGAAAATGTTTTTCTTTGTGTCATTAAAATAATTGATATGTTTAATTTTTGGGGTTCTTCTAGTTTGGTTAAAGGAAGTGAATTGTTAGTTACTGAGACATAATTAAGAAAATTGGAAAGTTATTAGTTGATATGCATTTTGGCCCTTAATAGTGACTTTAATTTTAATGCTATTTTGTTTTTTGGTAGCAATTGACTTTTTGAGTTTCACCTTGGAGGCGATTTGTAGATTAGATAATAATCAATGAGTCTGTTATTAAAACATGTATTAAAGTAACTCGTATATTCTATTACATACACTTTGACTGGTAAAATAAACAAGATATATAAAATTGTTGATTTCTTTGACTAAAGCATCAGAATAGATACTTATTTATGTCTCTTCTAGAAAAAATACACCTTTAGATCCACCTAGTGATATTTTAACTTGATAGTATTTCATTATATCTCAGAGATATTCACACCTTAAATCCCCAGGAAGGTTTAATCTATCATTTTGATGCAATTTTATTGTGTATCATTTTTCTAACCCTTAAGGTTCCTTCCATAAGTCATACCTCCATTTAATTGAATTTGTATGTTCCTTTAAAATAATTGGTCATCTGATGCTTTTGCATTATGAACTTATTATGATCAATTAACAGTATATTATTCTCTATTAATAGAGGTTCTCAAGTTTGACTTTCAAATTCCAACCTGAGAGTGTAGAAAGAGAGTTGCTACAAGCGCCATGGATAGTAGAGGGCATGACATGGACATGCTATGGGTCAGGAAATATTTCACAAGTTCTTTGGAGATACTTAGCAGATTATGTTTAATTATAGAGTATTTAAACTCCTATTTTTCATTACAAATTATGTTTAAATTTATATTGCTTAATTACAGATTGTGCTTAAACTTATATTGTTTTATTACATATTGTGTATTCATTGAGTTTCTATATTTTATAAATTGACTTTTTATTGATTTTAAGCAATTGGGTGTTTGAATTTGATGGCCAAGTGCATACAACTAAATGTTGCATTTGATATCAAAATAGAGTACGGATCATTATTGTATTTCTATGGCTATGGTAATATGGATATTCATATTATCCATTGGGTTTATCTATTTTTATCCATATCAAACATGGGTCAGGTTAGATAAGTTTTCCATTTTTACTTGACCCATTTTTATCCACCCATCCGGCTCGACCTTCTTGTTTGCCACCCCTACTTGTGATGAATAAACTTGAGAAAGATTTGAAGAAACGTTGCTTGGATGTTTTATGCCTTGATTTTCCTTGAGATTTTTGTCTTGGGGTTTGGGAGAGGAGAAGTGGGAAATACAACAAAAATACTAGTTAGGGACTTTTATGAGTTAAGCAATCAAGTTGGGGAGGGGGAGGATTTCTTAGTGATATAAGGACAAAAATGGCCTTTCTAATACCTTTCTGTTGGCCAAAAAGTGGCCTAGTTTACTTCATACGTCATGATAGTAAAATAATCATAACTTTTTACTTAGAGCGCAAATGGATCAGGGTTGGTGGTTTGAAAAAAAAAACTCAAAGACATTTCATTTGGTTGGTGTTAGATCACAAAATTCTTCATATTTCAGGAGCTATGATTATTTGAAATTGACCCAAGTAAAATCACATACTAAAAACTCGATTAATCAAAATACTCTTAACTGAATTTTGCACGAAATGTTTCTTATAACCATGATTTACATAAAAATCACTCATTATGCTAGGGATTTGATCCTAATACTTATATTTACTTAGAAATATCAGGATTGCTGCCTATACACATACAATGAATAGTTCGAATCCTAGTCAAAATTATTGGGGTGTTAGAATATCTCCCCCATGGGATCATTCATCCTCGAATGATGGGTATCACTTAAATGAACCACGATTAGAATATTAGTGTATACTTAGGCTAGAAATAGGAATACCAATATTAATTATGATGAACCAACTTGATGTCAAGATATTTAATTAAGCGTACATAAGCACGAATTCTTTTGAACACAAATATTATAACTTGGAAGACTTGAAATGTGCTCGGGAGTTTACATCATAAATAAGGCTTTCTCTTCTTTCTCTAGGGCTGATCATGGACTAGATAATACGCTAATATGTGACGCTAGAATAGAGTGTCACCTTGAGTAACATATAGATTAAATTTCAGAAGTAAAGGTGAAACATAGTCATACCCAAGCCCAAAATTCTAAAATGGAAATTCAATCTTACCAAGCCTAATATTTGCTTAACAACTCACCATCCCCCCCCCCCCAAATTAAAGCTAACAACTTAGTGTCTCAAACTAATTCCATTTAATACACTATTTCCCCCGAAATCAACTGAAACATCACTATACCCATAAGACTTAACACTGACCTTCTACAAATCCCTTAATTTTCTTCATAGAAACACACATATTAACCATCTTAGCCTCTTTCACGCTTAGCAATACTATCTCATATCAAAACACACATAACTTTTATGGGCTCAAAATCCCATGTAAGAAACAAAATAAGCTAAACATCTTAAACACACATTATCTTACTCTTTATTGCAAGGACTTTATTCACCTCTAGACTTAGCTACAATATCTTTATTTTGTCTAGGGTTTTCATCCACCACATTCACACTTTACAACTTACTTCGCACAATGCCATGTCATACCTACTTAAATTATATCCCCAAAATCAACATTATTACCCTCATACTACTACACCCTTTACCTTTATAAACTCAAAGGTCTTCTTTATCCACTGGCTTAGATATAATTCACTATTTTAACTCCAGTTCATATACAAATCAACCTTACACATTTTTACTCCTCATAAATTATATACTTAACCTCTTCCAGACACCACATCAAGTCTACTAGATCTATTTTCACAAAGAGTGCTTACTACCCCCAAACAAATATTCCTTCCACCTTGGTTATCATCTACGATTCAAACTTAGAATCTAACACTCAATATAAAAAGTCTCACAACTTTTCACATACTATATTGACTTATAACTGCTAGATGAAAATTAAGAAACGCTAGTCCTCTATAACCTAATGATAAAATTGTCGATCTTAATATTGTAATCTATCCAGTGATAATCTACAAGCACAACTTTTTTTCCACACATCCCTACTGCTCATTCGATAATATGTATAAACCAGCTTCTTAACTATACAAACATCAAAAGGTTCTTGCTTCAAAGCCATAAGGTGCAGACTAGTCCTATCTATTCTTAACCACTCTATACTTTCATTTAGAACCTATGCATGATCTTTTTTAAGCCCACAACATGCTCTAAAACATCATAAATAGTGACTTCTGTCCTACATACAATCATAAAATCTACACCACACTTACTATATTTCAACTAACACTCAAGAAAATATCATCGCATCACTCACACTATTCCCCATTTACATCGCTACCTTAAATCCTAAACACATAATCTTTTCCTCAATAAGGTGCCATCTAAAACAAGATTTAGAGAAGGGTTTGGATAGTTATATTATTCTAGATCAAATGCATGATTTATAAGAATAAGGGTGCAATTTTTTTAATCAAAGAATGCAAATGCAATAATTGACTCCTCTTAAAACCTTAAACAATCTTTTAACTTTCATGTGTCTCTATATAAGTAAATCACCCCGACAGGAGTTTAACCCTTACTATTTCTATCATGGCCCGATCCAGGACCTAGTCGTGATGGGCATCTCAAGTCTACCATGGACCAGAGACCACCCTCTTGTCCTAACCTCTAGAGCACAACTTAATAAACAATAAAAGACAACCAAAAATGATATTAAGAAGAAAAGATAAACCAAATGGAAGTTCTAAGAATCACACACACAACAAACTAAATATTTGTCTACAAAGCCTCTAAATTTGAAATACCAAACTAGGTGGGGACATACCCCCGACCATGTCAAGGAAAATTCTCAATTTCCAAAATATGAAAAGAAATCTAATGAAATGTCAGGGCTTTCTGAAAGATGGAGGCTCACGACTTCATAGCAGAACAAAAGACATACCGAACCACCTAATTCTTCCCAGGTATAACAGAAAATCTCTCGGATCCTACATCATGAAATGATGCAGTGTCCAAGGACAATCAATGGGGCGAGCATTGGAATGTAACTCAGGGAGATGGATTAAATAATGCCATTTCTAAAATAAAACAAAATCACATGCACAACATTTCTATATACATATATAGGATGCTGTTATACGAACAAGGGACATGAACATAAGAGTTTAAACCATTATCCTGAACTGTGTAGATCGCTCTATCCTAAAGGTACCCATGGGCTTATGGCTCTAGCTAGCCTTGCTGAAAGGGCCCAATGAATGTTAGCTGCACAAACCAATAAAATCAAGGAATGGATAAAGACACCAAGGCTATAGCAATCTAAAATATAATGTGTGCACCAAGCACACAATCACATAGACCCCCATGCCAAAAAAATGTGGTTTTAAGTATTGGTCCCCCTGGGACCTACACCTTCATGGTGAGCTACATAATTCCCTTAAAGTCTAAATTAAAATAGTTTGCACATCAACCCAATTATTAACCTAGGAGTCATTCATTAAGGAATTTACCAACTTGGTATCATCATACCTATATGATTGTAAGTTTATATAATTATGACAAACTAATCCATGTAACCATTAGACTCTCAGGTTCCATTTAAATTCCAAAACCATGGCTACAAAGGGCATTCCAAAATTATTTTTACTTCCATTATCCTTTAATGCAATACAATGTTCCAAAGGTAAGTTAAATAATATAAATTTTGTGTTCAAACCAAGATTTTTAAAGTGGGTTGAGTTTAATGCCATTATAAAGCCAAAAATCCATCCATTTGGGGAAACCTATGTTCACCATTCCAATCCTCATAACAATGCACCCATTCAGTCCCAAAATCCATTAATTAAAGCATAAATAACACATTTAAATCATGTAAAAAATAATTCAAGTAATAACAATCAAAAGCCCCTAACCCAATTTCAAACCCATCAGTTAAAATCACATGAATAATGATTAAATAAATGCCACAATGTAAGATTCAAGTTAAGGAAGAAAAACATGCCTTATTTGAGGAGAAACCCTTTGAAAATAGCAAGAAAAGAAGCCCCAAGCTTGAAACCTAACTTCACTGCCTTTCAACTTTAGTTTTGGAATGAAGAATGCCCATTTTTTAGAGAATACAGAAGTTTTAAAGTTTAGAACTGGGTTATGTAAATATTGGATGGTTTATTTAACATAAAATAACAAAAATAACCTCAATAAAATTTTAAAAAAACTACTATCGACAAAACGAAGAGGTTCACAGTGCAAAGCCCAAGGCAAACCCCCAGCTTCGCGGTGAAAACCCCAACACAAAGAAGCAGCTCTGTGGTGTAAAGCCAAGGTAGTGAGACCTTATAGGCTCCTTCGCAACACGAACCCACCCCTTCATGATGCGCGACCTTTTTTTGGTCCCAAACCTTCCACCAATGCACCCAAACTCTTTTTAAAGTATTTTATGCTCAAGATAGGGTTATGTAGGCTCATTTTAGCTACGTTTAACCCAGTAACACCTGAGGTATTACATTATCTCTCCTTAGGATCATTCATCCCCAAATGAGTCGTTAGGATACCCATAGCACGATATAAGGAAGAATACAAATAGGGACCTAAGGACAACTTAAAATACAACATGAGGAGATGTAAGTTTTATACCTTAAGAACTTTCATCCAACGTCAAAAACAAGAATGATATTTGTCTTTCATAATTTCTTCAGATTCCCATGTAGATTCTTCAACCTTTTGATTCCTCCAAAGTACCTTTACCGAATCTATATCCTTTATCCTCAATCTGTGGACTTGTCTATTCAATATCTCAACTAGGAATTTCTCATAAGACAATGAATTTATAACACCAACATTCTCAATAGGCACTATAAAAGAAGGATCACCCATACACTTTTTCAGCATAGTCACATGAAAGACATAAATCGAGGCCAAATTCGCTGGAAACTCTAATTCATAAGTGACATTTCCAATCCTCCTCCTAATTTGATATAGACTAATATAATAGGGACTGATATTCCCCTTCTTCCCAAACCTCATGACTCCTTCTATAGGAGAAATCTTTAAATATACCCAATCACTAACCTCAAGCTCTAACTCCCTCCGTCTCATATCTGTATAAGAATTTTGGTGACTGAGTAGTCTTAAGCATTTCTCTAATTACCATCACCTTCTCCATGGTTTTGTAAACCAAGTTAGGACAAAATAGTCTCACCTACCTTAAACCACCCAATAGGAGATTTACACCTTCCACCATAGAGAGCCTCAAAAGGGCTATCTAAATGCTATAATGATAACTTCTAGTGTAAGCAAACTCAACAATAGGAAAATGATCTACCAAAATTCCCTTAAAATAAATTGCATATGCCCTTAGCATATCCTATAAAGTCTAGATAGTATGATCTTATTTCCCATCTATTTTAGGGTAGAAGAAGGTGCTAAGGTTCACTTGAGTACCCCAACCTTTTTGAAACAAATGCCTGATATAATAAGAAAATTGTGTACCTCAGTCTAAAATGATAGAGCTTGGAACTCCATACAACTTAATGATCTCCTAAATGAACAACTTAGCATAATATTCTCCTGAGTAGTTAGTCCTCACAGTCAAGAAGTGAGCATACTCATTCATTCTATTCATAATAACCCAAATAGAATCATACTGATTGCGAGACCACAAAAGACCTATAATGAAATCCATTTTGATCATCTCTCACTTCCATATTGGCAACTTTATCTCTTGAGACATACCACCATGCCTCAAATATTTAACCTTGACTTCCAGACAAATAACCACAAAGTTTGCCATATCTCTCTTCATATTATTCAACCAGTAGATTTCCTTCAAGTCATGATACATCTTAGTTGAACCCAAATGAATGATATATAGAATCATGAGCCTCAGGCAAAATCCTTTCCCATAGCCCATCAACATCAAGAACACACAACCTCTCTTGATACCTTAAAATACCATCTCCCCCAATCTTGAATGCCACAACCTTTTGTTGACCCACATCATCCTTAATCTACATGAGTATGGGATCTCAGGACTGCTTCTCCTTCATCGCAGCACCAAGATATGATTTAACCACTTCTTGAGCAATAACTCCTCTATCCTCAGTGTCCAAGAAATAGACTCCCAAGTTCTCCAACCTATGAATATCCTTCACCAACCCTTTTTTTGCCTCATCCACATGAGATAAGCTTACCATAGATAATCTATTAAAAGCATCATCAATAACATTAACTTTACCTAGATGGTGGTAAGGGCTTATGTCATAATCCTTAAGTAGATCAAGCCACCACCTCTACCTGAGGTTTAATTCCTTATGTGTGAACACATACTATATGATCTTATAGTCTGAATAAATATCAACATGCACCCCATACAGTTAATAGCACTAGATCTTCAAAGCAAAAAACCATAGCTGCCAACTCTAGATCGTGAGTTAGATCATTTCTTTCATGAACCTTAAGTTGCCTAGAATCATAGACCACAACCTTACTGAGCTACATCAAAACACAACCCAATCACACATGCGACACATCTCAATACACCATAAACCCATATGTAACCTAAGGTAGGGTCAAATATGGTATGAAGTCAACTTATTCTTCAACTTCTCAAACTACCCTCATAAGCATCAGACCATAAAAACTAAACTTTTTCTGAGTTAACCTTGTAAGTGGAGCAATGATGGATAAAAAATCTCTACAAACCTCCTGTAATACCCAGCCAAGCCCAAGAAGCTCCTAATATTGGTTGGAGTCATGGGTTTAGGCCACTTCTAACTACCTCAACTTTTTATGAATCCACCTTGATTCCCTCATTAGAAATAACGTGCCCAAGAAAGGTCACAACACTTTGCCATAATTCACACTTAGAAAATTTTGCATATAATTTTTGGTCTATGAGAGTTTGCAACATAATTTGAAGGTGCTTGACATAATCTTCCTCACTCTTAGAGTACACCAAGATGTCATCAATGAAGACTATACCAAACAAATCTAGAAATTACCTGAACACCTGATTCATAAGATCTATGAAAGCACCAAGAACTCAGAATAAACATAATGAGTATGGAATATAGTCTTGGGAATAACAACCTCCCTAATTTCAGCTGGTGATAGCCCGAACGAAGATCGATCTAAGAGAAATAACTAGCTCCCTAAAGCTAATAAAAAAGATCATCAATTCTAGAAAGAGGATACTTATTTTTCACTATAACCTTGTTCAACTGATGGTATTCTATACACATTCGAAGATACCCATCCTTATTTTGTATGAAAAATATAGGATCACCCCACAGAAAAATACTAGGACGGATGAAACCTTTATTAAGATGATCTTTTAACTGCTTCTTTAGTTCTTTTAGCTTAATTAGAATCATCCTATAAGTAGGAATGAAAATTAGATGGGTATTCAATAGAAGATCAATCCTAAGATCTATTTCCCTAAGGAGAGAAATTATAGAAAGATCATCGAGAAAAATTTAAGAAATTCATTAACTACATGGACAGATTGCAATGAGGGACTCTAAAAATTTTAATCCTTAACCCAAACTAGATGATATGGACACCCCTTGGAAATCAACTTCTAAGATCTAAGATAGGAAATAAACTTCCCTTTTGGTACTAGGGAACTCCCCTCCCATTCAATCACAAGCTCATTAGGGAAATAGAAACTGACCTTTCGGGTCCTACAATCCATATAAGAATAGCACGAATAAAGCTAATCCATCCCCAATATTACATCAAAATCTACCATATCAAGTTCTATCAAATCCACTAATTTTTCCCTATAAAAGTAGATACCACATAATCCTTATAGATTTTTATAGCAATAATATAATTACCTATAATAGTAGAGATGGAAAAGGGGTTGGAAATATTTTTAAGACCATGACCAAGTGTACACCCACTTAAGGGGTCATATAAGAGAGGGTAGAACTTGGATCAACCAAATAATAAATATCAATAGAGAAGAGTTGTAACATACTGATAACGCTCAATCTACAGCTCTCGAAGGAGTGTAAAGCGGTCGTTAGCAAATATAGAACCCAACTGGGTTGGGTATCGATCCCACAGAGAATAGCTTGGTCAACAAGTAAGCAGAATTACTAGACTTTTAGTGCAAGTCTCGTAATGAGGGGGGATTGTAATGTGTAACCAAAACAATAAAGTAAAAGCTGAAAATAGCAAAGTAAAGAGAGAAAGATTGTTACGTAAGTTGTAAACAATGAGAATTGAAGCGTTGGGGTTATGTCCACCTTCTGAGGTATACGTCTCTATTGGCTATGAGTGTGTAGAGTCTTGACATGCAATTGCTTATAGAGAATTGTAGTCGATGGTAAATCCAAGCGTCTCTCGACCTGAACAAGGACTATTTCACTTTAACTCTCTCGAGCTTAAAGCGTGTCTAACGGTACGAATTCTCCAAGAGGTTAGTCTAGTTACGGCACTAGCTTTTTAATAGGAAAGGGTGTCCTACTACCTTGACATTATCTCTTTTCCAGACAAATAACCTTTCTCTCGAACAAGTTAAATGTTAGACTGGCATTATTCTATGTGTCTGCAGCCACAAAAATTTGCATTAAGATGAAGAGAATAATGATATAAGCAATATACGTGTCTCGAACTCACAAACTCACAGCAATAGATAGTATCTCATTCGGCTTCCATAACCCCAACAGAGAAGTTTAGTTACCCATGAGTGCGAAGGAGATCACGATTTGCATTGTTATTGTTGAGTAATGGCGTGTGGATTAGGTGATAGGCGTGTGGCGTGATTCCTTAGCAAGTAACAATTCTCTTGTTGTGGAATTTAAGAATAGAATTAATGGAAAGATTAGAAGAGTTGTAATTGAGAAGTAGAATGTATCTCTCCGTTAAGGGAGGAGTTGCCTCTCCACTAAGGGAGGACTTGCCTCTCCACTAAGGGAGGACTTGCCTCTCCACTAAGGGAGGACTTGATTAAAATCTCTAGCATGATAGGGTATTTATAATACTCCTATCCTACTCCTACTATGCTAATGAAATAAATAACCAAATCCTACTAAACTAAGGAAATACTTAACCCATTTGTACTAGGTTAATGTAACATTCTCCTAATCCAAATAAACTAATGAAATACATAACCCAATTGTACTAGGTTAATGTATCATTGTCAAAATCCAGCTTTGTGTCTGTAAGTCCCCAAAGTCTTCAGAAATGCTGTTTTAGCCCGGGACAGATTTTCCATGCAGTAGTTTTGGTCCAGGTCCCCAGAGTCTTCATAAATGTTGTTTTAGCCCGGGACTGATTTTCCATGCAGCAGTTTTGGTCCTTAGGCGTGTAAACTCCCTTTCCTTCCTTCGTGAGCTTTCTTTTGCGTCAAGTAAGCCATAAAATGCTGAATTTTGCATCATTTATACCTGAAACTTTACTAATCATGTTCGTTAGCTCATTTATAGGAAAAAGGACTAAAAGTGCATGAAATATATAATTTGTTCTCAAAACTAGGCTAAAATATGGGCAAAATATATTGATATAGGTGTGTAAATTCGCCTATCATCACATACTAGTGATAACATCGGGGGATGCCTCAGATTCTTGACAAGTAGAAAATGCATATGAGATGATTTCGACCAGTGCTAGTACATGAAGTGGTGCCTTAGGTGCCGGAGCCAAAGAAGTATTGATCAAGACATTATTAGATCTAGTGGCAGCTTTAGCTACAGGATAGTTCCACTATAGATGACCAGGATGACAACAATTAAAGCACAAGTTCCTTAACTCATAGTATTCACAATAAAGTTGCCAACAAAATTAACAAAGAGAATAAAAGGGGTTGACTGAGCTCCACTGAACTGAGACTAGGCACCCTGTGCCTTAGGACCACTGCTAACCAAAAAACACCGGTTACCAGAAGGCTTCGGATAAGAAGCACTAGACGTCAATAAGAAATTCCCTAATTCTTCTTCTTGGTCCACTGTTTACCATCCCTTCTACTATTTTGCTGACTTGGACCCTGCTCTAAATATCTGAACTTCTTGCTCTACCTTTATCCTAAGTCTACCTTCTTTATTTTCTCATCTTTCACTTGCTGCATATAAGCCACCAGCCTGGGGATGTCCATATCATTATTCAACCTTGAAGCCTTACACTCCAACACCAAATCATGGGACAAACTAGAAGCAAACTTCCTTATTTTGGACATCATATTAGATACTAATTTCATAGCATAACAGGATGACTACTAGAACTTCAAATTATACGTTGTTACACTCATATTACCCTACTTTAAGTTCACAAACACTTTAGCCTTAGCTTTTCTCAACTCCTAAAAAAGGAAACAATTAAAAAAAATACTTAAAATGTTATCCCACATTGCCAGCTCAACACCTTCATCCCTCCCTCCTTCAAACTATTCATACAACTGATAAGCCATATCCTTTAACTGATACGCAACAAACTCAACACCCTTTGAATTAGTAGCATGCATTATGCTAAAGATCTTCTCCATCTCATCTAAACCCCTGAAGATCCTCCTTAACAATAGAGCCTATAAAGGTTGGGGGATTCAACCTCATAAAATGGCCAACCTAAGTGGCCTCAGATGAACTATCAAAAAAACTAACAAGATCATACTGATGAGATTGTGAGGCCACTAGTTTGGAAAGCATATAAATAGTCTGATGGAACTTCACATTAGAGATATCTCCCTAGGGGGACTAAGCATAAGTATCACCAACCGAAGAAGATAGAGAAGGACTAGTAGGGACCAGTGGAACCCATGTAAAGTAGTACAACTAGGAGCATGGACCCAAGACCGACTCTATACTTCATAAACAACCTGAGTTCCCTCCATATCATCTCCAAGTTGGACATGGATTCCAATAGAGTTTCTACGACCGTCAGATCTTTGAGGAGGCATGATTTAAAATATGAGTAAGCCAAGAGTTAAAGATGACTAAAATCTATAGCCCAAAATAAAGCATAATATAGGGAAATATTCCTAATGCCTAGAAGACTCCTATAAGTGTGATAAAATAATGTTATTTCTGAAACTATATAAAATCACATAAATAATATTTATATATACATATATAAGATGTAGGGATAGGGAGAAGGGTCCTGAACATGAGAGTTTAAACCATTAGCCTAAACTATGTAGCACACTCCGTCCTAAAGACACCTATGGGATTATGGGTTTAGCACCCCTTGCTGAAAAGACCCCAATGCATGTTAGACACATGAATTGAGGAAACTGAGGAAAGGCTAAAGTAACCAACGCAACAACTATCCAAAATATTATGTGTGCACCAAGAACACATTCACAAAGAACCCCATGTCGACAAATGTGGTTTCCAGTGTTGGTCTTCTTGGGACCTATACCTTCACGGCTAGCTACACAATTTCCTTTAAGCTCAAGGTAAAATAGTTTGCACATAAACCCAACCATTAATTCAGGAGCCATTCATTAAGGTATTTACCGACTTGGTATCTTCATATCAATATGTTTGCAAGATTATATAATTATGCCAATCCAATTCATGTAACCATTAGACTTCCAAGTTCTATTTAAATTCCAAAGTTATGGCCACCAAGAGTATTCCAAAACTATTTTTATCATCCATTATCCTTTAATGCAATATTCCAATGGTAAGTTAAATAGTGGAAATTGCATGTTCAAACTAAGATTTTTATAGTAGGTTGAGGTGAATGACATTACCAAGATAAAAATCCATCAATTTGGGAAAATCCATGTTCTCCATTCTAATCCTCATAACAATGCACCCATTCAATCCCAAAATCCATCAATAAAATCATAAACAACACATTTAAATCATGGAAAAAATAATCCAAGTAATAACCATCAAAAGCCCTCGACCCAATTTCAAATCCATCAATTAAAATCTCATGAATAATGATTAAATAAATACCACAATGTAAAATTCAAGTTAAGGATGAGAAACATGCCTTATTTGAGGAGAAACCTTTTGAAATAAGGTTTGAGGAGAAACAAAAAAGAGGTGTCAAACTTAAAATGTACTGGCATGTAAAGTAGTAAAATGAAATGGTACTAATGACTTAAATTGATAAAGTTGAAAAATTGATACATAAATTGCATAATCATAAAACAAAAGATTAAATAACCAAAAAAAAGGATGACTAATTTGAATGTTGAAATCTAAAGTAATGGAGATTAAAAAAAGTCGTAAAACTATGTCTTAAAATTGGAACTAAAATTGAAATCTAAAATTGACTTGAAAATAATGCTTCATAAAACTCACTTTAAACTAGTTTCCTCGGCCAATCATATATTATCTCAAAATAAGAAATTTTTCTTTTTGGGGAGTTTCTGCTAACCGACATAAACCATGTAAGCATCATGGAATACAACGTCTTATCTATGTTGACATAATCCAATTTCTTGCCCTTTGGTAGAGCCTTCCTATACCTTACTAAGGTATAGGATTAAACATAAGATGGGGATACTAAAGCTAAGCCAAAGGCTATACATAATAGAGGAGTCTCCCTATCTACGGGTGTTCCTATTCTATGGTGGCAACATAGTTTTACGGCATATGTTGTCTAAACTCATACCCATATCAGTATTAAATAGTCCTCACAAAACATACTAGTTTCTCATAATATAAGTCTTAGAAAGAATTCTAAAAATCATTATTGAGTAAAAATATTGTATCATGAACATGCCTATTCTTTATGAGCCTCGGCTCTAAATCATTTAACTTTTCTTAACTTTAAACTTTTCAAGATACGATAAGCTTTTCTATTTTCAGAACAAGATAATAGAATAAAGTTTCTTTGTAATCTTTTCACAAAAATAAACTTGCATCTTTTAAAAGAATCAATGTGGAAAATATAATTAATTCCAATAACCACAAAAATAATCATTTTAAAAGTCAAACTGACGTTCAATTTATAAGGAAAACTTATAGAACTTCTTAGGAGAATCGATAAACATAGACTAGGAATCAAATCCAGGGAAAGACTCCAATCTCATAGAATTTTTAGTAAAAATCATATAAAGTTTAAGGAATTTCAGCAAGAGATCAAGAACTAGACTTAAGGGTAGTATGGTAGAGTGTATAAGATTAATGCAAAATATAATCTGTTAATAAGGCATGTATTAGTAATGCTTGTATTATCTACGCTTGCATTAGTTATGTTTATATTTTCTTATACAGTGTTTAGTTTGATGTAGTAAAAATAACATAACTTACATAAATCGTAAAAAAATATTTCTTACAAAATACCCTCTCTCTCTCTCTCTCTATATATATATATATATGTTAGAAAGGATGTAGAATTTGTTTTAGGGATAATTGTGCCTTTAATCATGCTAATGCAGGCATTAGATCCATTGCATTACTAATTTCATGAATTTTGAGGTATTAGTAATACACAACTCAATACACAATACAGTGTATAACTAATTTTTTGCATTAGTTATACATAGGCTAAAAAATATACCAAACAAGGTACTAGTAATACACAAGCCTAATCCATGTATTATTATTTTTAATACACTCTACCAAATGATCTCTTAGAGATTTCAACTCTTAAAAATCCTACCATAATTCATGGCTTAAACTAAAACAAAAGCTTTGTTGTGGGGAGAATGGAGTTTATACAGGGAAATATTAACTTTACATACTTTGGGATGAACAAACTTGAGAAACATTTGAAGGAACTTTGCTTGGATTTTTATGCTTTAATTTTTTTGAGTATTTTGCCTTGCAGTTTGGATGAGGAGAAGGGCAGAAATCCAATGAAAATACTGGTTAGGAACTTTTAAGAGTAACGTAATTAGGTTGGGGAGGTCCTAGGGGCATAAGAAATAAATGACCTTTTTAATAACTTTTCGTTGGTCAAAGGGCCTAGTTTACTTTACTGCACTGTGTCATGTTAGTAAAATGATCATAACTTTTTACTTGGGGGGTAGATGAATGAACATTTGGAGTAGTTGGAAAAAAGACTCGAATATAATTAATTTGGTTGGTATTTGATCACAAAATTCTTCATAGTTTAAGAGGTATGCTTGTTTGAATTGACCCATGAATAATCAGATACAAAACCTTGATTAATAGAAATCCTCTCAACTGAAATTTGTACTTAATGTTTCTTATGACCATTATTTACTTCAGAAACACTCATGACACTCGGTATTTGATCCCTACCCGAGGGATTTGATCCTAACGCTTATATTTTATTAGGAAATCAAGTTTTAGGACTATATGCATACAAGAATGGTTCAAATCCTAGTAAAAAATTTTGGGGTGTTACATGTGAGCAACTCTTAAAACTCTTTTTAATTTTCGCTCCATTTACTAAGTTAGTCTTAGGTGAATGGGTATATAAAAATTGCCCAGTTCTATTCCTTCATAGAGATACTACAGTTGATCTAGTTGAGTAGACATGAAAAAATTTGATGTCAATCTTAGCATGGATTGGTTACATTCCTATTATGCTTCAATCGACTGCAAAACTAGTGGCGTAAAATTTTAGTTCCCAGATGTGCCAATCTTAGAGTGGAAGGGTAGTCTTATAGTGCCTATATGTCATTTTATCTTTTATATTAAGGCTAGAAAGATGATTTTTAAGGTTTACATCTATTATATACTTAGTACATAAGGAACGTAAGTCCTAGACCCTATATCTTTAGTTAGTCCTAGTGATTTTTGAATGTCTAGAAGTGATTCTCGAGGATCTATTTGAAGCTCCTCCTTAATGGGTTATAGGTCAGTAAATTGCGGCTCATTTGACCTAAAAATAGAGAAAAAATATGTCCTCAATGTCAATTTGAAGAGCTTCTAATGTTTTGGTTTAATTTTAGGGTTAAGGCTAAGAAGTAGTGGAAAGGACAACAAGAAAATAAAAGAAGCAAAAAGATGGAATAATGAAGAAAAATATGCAAAAGGGCATCAAAAGGACCCATCGATCATCGCTAGAGTAATGTGTGGATCATAGAATAGGTTCGTACATTGCTAATGATGATAATTTGGTGCCAAGAACTATCATGAAAAAATTACAATGCTCAAAAAGATTCAGCGCATCACTGAGACAACTAGCGGACTAAACTCCACATCGCCCAATGAGATAGAAATCAACCCATAGAGCAATACATGTTGACAGTTCAGAGAGATAGAAGTAATTTTGTGCATCACTGATACTTTTGATGATGGTATGTTGCTCAGACTAAATTGTATACGCTGACATTTCTATAATTTAGAGACACGACTTTGCTGAAGCTATTTAAGCCTTTTTAGTCTTTAGAAACCATATATTTGGTCAATTTTCTAAATCATAAGCTTATAATCAAACCCTAAGTATGCGATTAATTTCTTTGGTCTTATAATTTGAAGTTTTCTTGTAAAATATTTTGATTCTTTGGCAAATAAGGATGAAGAATTTGGTGTAATTCATTTTTCTTATATTATGAGTAGCTAATTTTCCTAAACTTGGGGTTATGTATAATTCAGTATTGATTGTTGCGTGGATAGTAATTGTTTATCTTTGTATTAGATTTAATGTTATGATTTTAGCTAAATATCTATGTTTTAACTTATATATTAAGGTTGCAAACTTGGTTTATGTTTGGATCTTTTGTAGTTCTTGAAAAAGAGTAATAGGGTAAGGTTAACAAAACTTGAGTTATACTCATTTAAGTGGTGATGCTAGGAATAGCTCACCCATTCTAAGTACATTAGTTTCTTGGTAGTGTAGACACTTGGGGTTTCAGAATAAACCTACATGATATTTGATTGTGGATTGGGAAATCCCCACCAATACCTAAAATTATGTCTAATCATAACTAAAAAATAAACCTTAGCTGCAATTTCACTTATCCATGAATATAATCATTCTCAAGAAGGCATTGACCTATGTACTTTAACTCATTTGATTACAATCTTATAACATTTGTTTTGGCAAATTGGAATTGAAATTATAAATGTAAAACAAACTAGTTATAAAAAACCCCAATTTTATTTTGTTGTCTAATTTTAACATTGTGAGAAAACTTATAGTTGCTTGTGACACTTGAGAGTGAATCTCATTTACTTGGATTCTACCCCTACTCTAAAGTTTGATAAAACTATTGCTAATAAATGCATACACTCATTTTTAGAGTGTATATGAGATTTACCAAAAATGGCACCCTTATTGTGAATGAAACATCAGTTCATTCTTTTTAGTTTTATAGGCTACTTAGGGTTAGCCTTAGTGTTTACTTTATGTTACTTATTGTTTTTGTTGTATACAAGTGACAATCTAAGTCTAAAAATAATAATAAATTAAAATTACAGTAATTCCTCTACCTTCAATGGGAATTTTGATTATGAAAATCACCTTAGGGATAACAGTAGAGTGAGTTCCATCTGCATCCCACCCATGGGGGGAAATGGAGTGTTTCACGTCACTAGTGTAAGGCTCTATTAACTTTAGATGAAGTGTTTGTTTGGGGGACAAGCCCACAAGATGTCAACCTTTATTTAAAGAACTTCATTGATGTATGTCTCCCATTTTATATTGCCCATATTTCACCAGAGTCCATCCAATTTCCATTAATGGGCATCATGGAACTATGGTTGCAGGAATTGCCCGCGGGTTTTATAACTTCATGGGTAGAACTGGCGGAAGTGTTTTTGGATTGGTTCTTTCCATCATCTTGGATGTGATCTTTGAGGGATGAGATTATTTAATTTATCCAATTGAGTGGCAAGCCATTTCATAAAGCCTGGCAAAAATTTAACAATAAGTTGCACTAAATCATGAGTCACAAACAAGATTCTCCACCAAATATTTTACAGAGCATTAAATCAATCGAACAAGACAATAGTGGATAATGTGAGTAGAGGATCTATAGTTAAACAATCTTATGGCATTGTTTCATCATTATTAGATCAAGTGACAAAATAAAGTCAAGGTTGGCATACAAGAGATATTGAGGTGGCCATGGAGGCTCTCTCTGTATCTTTTGTAAGATAAGAACACAAAAACAAGAATAAGGAGAGAGATAAGAATATGGAAGTAATAACATAATTGGAACTCCACACCAAATATGTAATAAGATCAATACCATAGTCGGTTAATGCCGTAGATTCTAAGGGTATTAAATCATATGATGATTATGACATAGTCTCTTTATAAAGAAATTTGGTTCTTTTTAACCAAATGAGGGGTTTCTAGCCTACCTATCAAAGGCAAGGCAAGAATCAAGGTTTGAAGAAAAGGGACTATGAGTAGAAAGATCATGATCAGAAGGATCACAATCAAGATAAAGATTAGAGGGATATTAAAAGAGATAGGGACTAGAATTGGAGAGATAAAAATTAGGACCATGATAGATACATTCTCTCTATGACCAGGATAAAAGTAAAGAAACAACTTCTATCAATCCAGAGATGTATAAGAATGAAAATGTTCTTGCTCTCTGCAAGTCAAAATCCCTCTTCCATTTACACAGAGGCTTAACAAGATGTAAGATAATTCAAAGCTCAAGAAGTTACTTGCAAAATTTAGCAATCTATCGATAAACATACCATTATGGCAATCCCTACAAAAGATGCCTGGGTATGATAAATTCATGAAGGACATGGTGACAAAAAAGAAAGTCATGGATTTTGAAACAATTTAACTGATGCACAATGTTGTGCTATTATGACTAGCAACATGGTTGCGAATAAAAAGGAGTTGGGAGAATTCAGAACCCATGTACTATGAAGGTGTACAAATTTGGAATGGCTTAAAATTATTTTGGGGAAAGTATTAATTTGATGAATTGGACATAATTTAAATATTAGGTTTGTATGCTACCAACCTGACTATAATGAGATTTTTAATGGTCGACCATTCTATTAAGAATCCAGTGAGAGTGTTGAATGATGTACTTATAAAGGTGGACCATTTAATTTATTTAACTAATTTTGTGATCTTGGATTGAAAAGTTGACCATGAGGTCCCTATTATTCTTGATAGGCCATTCATGGCTATCTAATAACTTTTGTTAATTTTGGATATGGTGAGATGCGATCTTGGGTCAATGATAAAGTGGAGTCATTTAACGTGTGCAAGTCCATAAAGTGTAATACCCTAAATTTTCAACTCTAGACCCATCAAAAGATAAGCCATCAAATTACTTTTCCTATGCACTAGTATCGCCCTAATACGTTATCATGGCAAAATATTATGGAAAATTTCCTAAGGGACTGTCAACTTCCAGTGACAATAACTCTGGAAATGACCTATTGTCAGACACAATGAGTCATTGTGTAGAGTCATTTCCATATCAGTGAGAGATCCTAAATTTTATCCTAATGATAACAACTCTACTGTATGATGCATTATCAATCCTAATGAGTCATTAGGTGGACCCATCATTACAACAAAAAGAAATCCAAAAATCATGTCCCTAATAATGACTCCTTCTTACGACCCGTTATTTGATTCACCGAGTCATCAGGATAGAATTTGTTGTCATAACAATAAAGGCCCAAGGTGTAGAACCTCAGATAATGACTCAATGCTATGACTAATTACCTGACATAATGAGTCATTACCTTAGTCGTTACGACTGGTATCATGTCTCTCCTGCATATTTTTAAAAAGGGCTATTTTGTCTTTTCCAATTCTTTAAACTCCTAACCCACGTCATTTAGGTTTCCTCAAGGGTGGTATTTGAGACTAAACTACCCCAAATTCCCTATTAAGTCATAAAATCAATTAAAACAAAGAAAATGGGTGATTATATCTTCTTCCAAGCCAACTTAGGGCACCTCAAAGTCATGCTCAAATTCAAAGAATTTCTTCGAGGATTCCACCTCCAGGTATGCGAGATTTCATTAATGTTACCACCCACTGAGTCCCAAAGATTCTAAATCTTTAAGTTTAATTCCCCTTCAAGTTAGGTTCCGTGTCAAATATGAGTTTTCCTTAAATTTCTTTAGTTGTTCTTTCAATTAAATCACTAGCACTATTTACCAAATGAGTAACATCTTCCCTGGCTCAAAACCATAATTTCCTATGTATTTGATAATTGATTCACTTTTGGATTGAATTGTGAAAGTTTCTACAATGATCAAGTTTTATTATTAACATGTCCAGTTGCATTAGTCAGAGCTGATGGGTTATAAACATCTGATACCTAGTAATTCATGCATATATAAATTACATACATTTGAGCATTTCAGATTATCCATTGTTGATACTTTTAAAATAATATCTTAATAAGAAATTTAGTTTATATTTTATTGTATTTCAAATGGGAGTAGTACTTAGCACCTAGTGAACGCAGGCATGATGACTCACCCATTAGTTAGGCTTAGATCGTTAGTAGAAGTTCCTAAGTTCCAGAACTATGCGCCACCCTAGGTTATAAGGGGTCACCTATTAGATGAGGCATGGAACCCTAGTCCTTCTATACCTCAGTTTTGTGAATCCATACCAACCAGTGTTGATAACCTTTACAAGGTACTGACACCCTTCAAATTGGGGTTATAGGTTAGACCTAGGCTAGCTCAGATTGGGGTATATCAATTATTGTTAGCTCCTACAATCCTCTATTCATGATTAAATTTATGTTTAGTTTAGGTTTTTATGTTTAGTTAGGTTTTCATGACCTTGTATTCAGTTATTTAGATATTTAATTTTCATTTAGTTAAAGATAATACTTTGTCTTTTATTTAGTTTACCATGTATCATGCATGCATGTTTAGCTTATGATTAGTTATTCACTCATATCGCATACTCAGTATATTCAAAGTACTAATCATATACCTTTTTGTGTTATTTTGTCTCATACTAGAGGTTCAAACGCTCAGTACCTGAATCGCCCTATTATCATACCACTCAACAACAACTTTTGATGAGTCATCAGCATTTGAGCACTAGTTATTAGTGATTTATTTTGCTTTTAGTCTATTTTATTTAATTCAGTTGGAGTTAGTTGGGGGCTTATCCCAACAACCTATTATGAGTAAAGGCTTTTAGATAGATGTCTAGATTTTTAGTATATTGATTTGTCAAACAGTTCTATTTTCAGTTTTGAATTGATTTTTTGTTTACATTATTATTAGTATTTCTATCATTTATTTCAGTTAGCTTTTGCCCTACATTTTGTGATTGCTTCTATATTCTAATGCATGTTAGGCCATGTGTTATCTTGGGTTAATTTATGGCTCTATGCACCATATTACGACTAGGGGTAGTCTCGGGTCGTGAAAAACTTAGTATCAAAGAAGCAGGTTTAACATATCCTAGGGTATCTAAAAGCCTTTTTAAGTAGAGTGTTATTCATATAAGTAAAGCATTCCACACTTATGGTCGAGAGGCTATGAAATATTTTAGGAAAGTCTAACTTATTTCATGATTCATGTCGTCCGATAGAGTGTGAACTCTATTAAACTTCTTTTTCTAACTCATCCTTTATTTGTTTATAAAAAATGCCTCCTAAAAGAACTAACGAGTAGGTCTCTCGTGCTGAGTTTAGGGATGCTTTCACATCATTAGCCCAATATATGGTTGCTCAGAATAACCATCGAGTTATTTCCCCAGCCAACCCAATAGCAAATACGTCAGTAGCTAGAACTTGAGACTTTACTAGGATGAATTTTCCAACATTCTTTTGATCTAAATCTAAAGAGGATCCTCAGGAGTTATTGGATAGTGTTCAAAAAGTAACTGAGATAATAAGTGTCACTTTAAGTAGAAGTGCTCATTTATGGCTTATCAACTGCAAGGAGTGGCTTACACCCAATTTAGGCAGTGGAATAAAGATAGAGGTGCAGATATAGGGCCAGTAGAGTGGGATGAATTTTTTACTATATTTCTAAAAAAGTTCTTTCCGCTTGATTTGAGAGAGGCAAAGGTACAAGAGTTTATAAACCTAAAGTAGGGCAACATAAATGTGAAGGAGTACTCACTCAATTTTACACAGTTGGAAAGGTATGTCCCGACTATAGTTGCCAACTCTAGGACCTATATGATCAAGTATATATTTAGATTTTATGAGGATATGGTCAAGGAGTGTAGGACAACTATGTTGGTTAAGGAGTAGACCTCTCTAAACTGATGGCCATGCTCAACAGATTGAGGAGGAGAAGATCAAAGAGAAGGAAGAGGACAATGAGAGGGTTAGAATTGGTAGCTTTAATTTATCTCAGTAGAGACCAGATGGTGGAAATCATTCTCAGTTCTGCCATAAATCTTTAGTTCTAGCTCCATCTTCTGATAGTACTCTAGTGGCTAAGTTTAGACAAGATACTCGTGATAGATCACCAGGCTCTAACTCCCATGGTAGTGTAAATAATGGTCACACCAACTTAGTTTGTAAGAGATGTGGTAAGAACCACAAGGGTGAGGGCATGGCTGGTAGTGATTCTTACTTTAGGTGTGTCAATTCAGGACATAAAATAAAGGATTTCCCAGTGGCTGTGCAAAAAGGTAGCAATGATTGTCAGTAAGGTCATACTAACTATTTAGTTGTTCTAGCAGGTCACCCAAATCAGTAAGGTGCCACTTCTACTGCAACTCCTAAATAATGTCAGAATTAATTTTATGCCTTTCAGACTCGATAGGATCAAGAGTTCTCTCCTAATGTGGTAATCGGTATGTTACAAGTTTTTTATATTTATTTGTATGTATTGCTAGACCCTGAATCCACACTTTTCTTTGTGACACCCTATATAGTGGTACATTTTGGTGTTAGTCCTAAAATCCTATCAGAACCCTTCTTAGTTTCTACCCTAATTGGTAGTTCAATTATATGCAGATGGGTATACATCAATTGTACAATCACAGTATCTTAGAAGGTCACCTTAGTCAATCTTATAGAGTTTGTTGTGATCGATTTTGACGTCATTCTTGGCATAGATTGACTCCACTCCTACTATAACTTAGTTGATTATAGAAACAGAGTAGTACAATTTCAGTTTCCAAATAAGCCAGTCTTAGAGTGGAAGGGTAATAGCTCAGTACCTATAGATAGGTTTGTCTCTTTCCTTAAGGCAAGAAAAATAATTTCCAAAGTATGTATCTGTCATCTTGTTCAAGTCAAGGGATCAAGGTCCAAAACCACAAATTTTGAGTCAGTTCTACTGGTGAATGAATTTCTAATAGTGTTTCCTGGAGATCTGCCTAGAGTTTTTCCTGAGAGAGAAATTAACTTCAAAATAGATCTCCTTCTAGATACCCAACCTAGTTTAATTCTACCTTACAAAGTGGATCCATTTAAGCTTAAGAAATTGAAAGAAAAGTTGAAAAAATCCCAAAAAAGGGTTTTATCAGGCCTAGTATCTCTCTATAGGGTGCTCCAGTTTATTTCATGTGCAGGAAAGATGGTTCTCTCAGAATGTACATTGACTATCGTCAGTTGAACAAAGTCACAATCAAGAATAAGTATCCTATTCTTAGGATTGATGACTTGTTCGATCAACTTTAGGGTGAAAATTGTTTCTCTAAGATAGACCTTAGATTCACTTTGAATTTATAGTTATGTATTTTGGACTAATGAATGCCCCTGTAGCTTTTATGGACTTGATGAACAGAGTGTTCAAGCATTATTTGGACATTTTCATTATAGTCTTCATACTTTACATCCTCGTTTACTCTTGGAGTGAGGGTGAACATACAAACACTTTGAGAATTATCTTACCTACTTTTAAGGATCATCAACTATCTACTTAGTTTAGCAAGTATGAATTCTGGTTAAAATTAGTAACATTCCTTGGTCATATTATTTTCAGTGAAGGCATTTGAGTTGATCTGCAAAAGACCAAAGTAGTAAAAAAACTATCCTAGACCCATCTCTCTATCAGATATTAGGATTTTTTTGGGTTTATCTGATTACTCCAGATGGTTTGTGGAAGGATTTTCCTCTATTGCTTCTCCTATGTCTAGTCTAACACAAAATAAAGTCAAATTCTAGTGGTCCAATTTTTTCAAGAAGAGTTTTTAGGAGTTTAAGACTCAACTCACCTTCGTTCCAGTTTTGACTCTACTAAAAGGTTCAGATATTTTTTTGGTATATTGTGATGCGTACAGAGTTGGTATTTATTATATGTTGACTCAGCGTAGCAAGGTTATAGCATATGCCTCTAGATAACTCAATCCTCATAAGAAGAATTACCCGACTCATGATCTCTAGTTGGCAGCAATTGTTTTTGCCATAAGAACTTGGACGAATTACCTTTATGGGGTTCATGTTGATGTGTTCACTGATCACAATAGTCTTCAGTTTGTGTTAAGTTAGAAAGATATAAATCTTGATCAAAAAAGGTGGCTAGAGTTGCTAAAGGACTATGATATGGTGTTTATCACCTGGGTAAGGCTAATGTTGTGGACAATACCCTAAGTAGATTATTTATGGGGATTGTTGCTCACATTGATGATCATAAGGAGTTAGTTCGTGAAGTTCATCAGCTTGCTAGGTTGGTAGTTTGGTTGATTAATTCAACCAAAGGTAGTGTCAGGTTCAGAATGGTTTGGAATCTTTTTTCATTGCTAAGGTAAAGGAAAAGCAAGATAGAGATCCTATTTTTCTTAAGTTAAAGGAGGCGGTTCAAAATCAAAAGGTTGAGGTTTTCTCCTAAGGGAAAGATGATGTATTTCACTGTCAGGGCAGATTATGTGTTTTAAGTGTGGATGATTTAGGGCAGTGAAGGTAAGAGTAGCTTATAGTTCTTGATATTCTATTAACCTACGAGAAACTAATATGTACAATGTTTTGAGGGAAATCTATTAGTGGAATGGCATAAAGAAGGATATTGTTGAATTCAACACTAAGTGTTCAAACTGCCTGCAGTTTAAATTTAAGCACCAGAGCCATAGTGGTACGTTCAAGAATTTAGTATTCTTATTTGGAAATGGGAAGTGGTGAATACGGACTTCATCATAGGGTTGGCTCAAACCCATCAATAGCATGACTCTATTTGGGTTGTCGTGGACCGAATAACTAAGTCGGATAATTTCTTGCTAGTTAATGCTTTAAATTAAGCTAAATATTATGCCAGAGCCAATCTCACAGAGTTGATGAAATTACATGGAGTCCCTTTGACCATTATTTCAGATAGAGGTACCCAATTTACCTCTCATTTTTTGAAGGCTTTTCAGAAGGGTCTTGGTACCCAAGTTCATCTTAGTACACCTTTTCAGTTGTAGATAGATAGTCAGGCAGATAGGACCATTCAAACTTTAGAAGACATGTTGAGTTCATGTGTGATGGATTTCAAAGGAAGTTGGGATAATCACTTGCCTTTGACTGAGTTTGCTTAAATAATAGCTATCACTCTAACTTTCATATGTCCTCATTTGAGTCTCTTTATAGTAGGAGTTGTAGATCTCCTATTGGCTAGTTTGAGGTAGGTAAAGTTGCCTTGATAGGTCTAAATTCAAAGCATGAGGTGGTAGAAAAGGTTCAGTTGATTAGAGAAAGGATGAAAAAGGTCTAAATTCATCAAAAATGTTATGCAGATATGAGGATAAGGGAGCTTGAGTTTGATATTGATGATTTTGTATACTTAAAGATTATTCCCATAAAAGGGGTGAAGACGTTTTACAAGAAAGGGAAGCCCAGTCCCCGATATGTTGATCCATACAAGATTCCGAGTTGATATGGCAATATAGCCTATGAGTTGGAATTGCTTGAAGAATTAGCATCAGTTCATCCAGTCTTCCATGTCTCCTTGTTGAAAAATACATTGGTGTCCCAGCATCAGAAGTCTTTTTAGAAAAGATTGGCATGGAAAATATCCTCTCTTATGAAGAGGTCCCAATCGAGATCCTTGATCGACAGGTTTGTAGGTTGAGGAATAAGGAGGTTGCTTTGGTAAAGGTTTTCTGGAGAAACTAGTCAGTTGAGGGAGCTATGTGGGAAGCACAGACAGATATGCTGGCCAAGTATCCCCACCTTTTCTCTTTAAACTCAATTACAACGTGTGGTAATAGTCCCCTTAATTAATTAATTACTTCTTTTATTTCTATCTCATGTCATCCGGATATTTTCATATCATTGCATGCATTCATGAGTTTATCTCATTCCATGCATCGGTTATAGATTTAGATATCAGTTCATGATTCAACTCATAAGTGTTCAGTGCAAAATTTTAGTTTTTTCCTAGTACTTCAGCTTAGTAAGTTTCATTCGAGGATGAATGATCCCAAGGATAAGACATTGTAATACCCCAAATATATTAGCTCACGACCCATCAAAAGATAAACCATCAAATTAGTTTTCCAACACCACTAGTATAACCTTAATTCCATATCGCGGCAAAAAGTTATGAAAAATTGCCTGAGAAACTGTCAACTGCTAGTGACTATGACATTGGAAATAACATGTTGTCAGACATGAGTCATTGTATGGAGTCATTGTCGCAATAGTGTGGGATCCTAAATTTTAGTCTAGTGATAATGAATCCATTCTATGGCTCGTTATCAGTCCTAACGTGTCGTTAGGTGGACTTTTCATCACAAACTAAAGAAATCCAAAAATCAAGTCCCTAATAATGACTCCTCATCATAGACCGTTGTTAAACCCAACAAGTCAATAGGAGAGAAGTCATGGTCATAACAGTAAGGGCCCAAGGTGTAGATACCCTAACAATTACTCTAGGCCATGACTCATTACCTGACCAAATGAGTCATTACCTCAGTCATTACGATTGGTATCAACATTTTCTTGTATGTTTTAAAAAGGGATGTTTAATCTTTTCCCATTCTTTTAACTCTTGACCCATATATTTTAGGCTTCCCCAAAGGTGGTAGATAAGCCTAAACTTCCCCAAATTACATATTAAGTCCAAAAATCAATTGAAACCAACAAAAGGGGTGATTATTTCTTCTCTAAAGCCAAGTTAGGGATCCTCAACTTCAATCTCAAATTCCAATAATTCTCCAACGATTCCACCTCCAGGTATGTGGGATTTCATAAATGGGTTCCTCCCACTCATTAGGTCCCAAAGATTTCTAAATCTTAAAGTTTAATTCCTGTTCAAGTTGGGTTCCAAGTCAAATATGAGTTTTCATTAAATTTCTTTAGTTGTTATTACAATTGAATCATGAGTACCTATTTTACCATATGAATAACATCTTACCATGCTCAAAATCATAATTTTTTCTGTAAAATAATTGAGTTTTGGCTTTAATTATGAAAGTTTCTACTATGATCAGCTTTTATTATCATGTTTAGTTGTATTCGTCAGAGTTGGTATGTTATGAACACCCGATACCTAGGGATTCATACCTATAAAATTTACATGTATTTGAGCATATTTGATTATCCATTTTTGATACTTTAAGAATAATATCATGATGAGCAATTAAGTTTATGTTTCAATGTCTTTCTATTGGGATTAGTACTTAGCATCGAGTTACCGCAAGGATGATGGCTCACCCACCTATTAGGCTAAGACCGTTAGTAAAAGTCCCTAAGTTCTAGAACTACAGCGCCACCCTAGGTTATAAGGGGTCACCGATCAGTTGAGTCATGACACCCTAGTCCTTCGGGACCTCATTTTAGTGGATCCTAGCCTGCCAATATTGGTACCCTTGAAAAGGTACTGACACACTTCAAACTGGTGTTACAGGTTGGACCCCAGTTTGTTCAGATTGGGGTATGTTTATTACTGTTAGCTCCTACAATTATCAGTTTATTTTTAGTGTATGTTAAGTTCAGGTTTGCATGACCTTGTATTCAGTTTTTCAGATATTCAATTTTCATTCAGTATATGATAATACTTGGTCTTGCATTCAGTTTACCATATCTAATGCATGCATGCTCAACTTATGTTTAGTTAGTTATCTCATCTTGCATACTCAGTACATTCAAGGTATTGATTACATATTTCTTGCGCTATATTATCTAAAAATATTGGTTTAACTCTCAATACTCGGATCACTCATAGCATTTTCCCATACTACACAACAACAACTTTTGTTGAGTCCTCATCATTCGAGGACTATTTATCAGCCATATATTTTCCTTTTAGTCTATTTTATTTTGTTCAGTTGGAGTTAGTTAGGGGATTGTCCCAACAACCTATTATTAGTAGAGGCTTTCAAACAAATGTTTTGATCTTCAGTATATAGTTTTGTCAGACAGTTCTATTTCAAGTTTTTGGTCAATATTCAGTTTACATTATTATTATTATTATTATTATTATTATTATTATTATTATTATTATTATTATTACTATTATTATTGTCAGTTGTTTCAGTTAGCTTCTGCCTAGTATTTTGTGATCTCTTCAGCATTCTAATGCATGCCAGGCCATGGGTTAGCTGAGAGTCTTTTTTGGCTCTAAGCACCGTGTTATGAATAAGGGTAGTCTTGGGTTATGACATGAAGCAACCTATCAATTTGAAATTTTATTCCATAGTTAATGTGATTGGTGATGAAGTGGATAATACTATGGAGATCAATTTTATTAGTGAACCTCTAGCGAGGGTGTTATGGAACTATGAAAGTGATTCCATTGAAGAATATTATGATGTATTTTCCTCTTAAAAATCTCTTTTTTATTATATAAAGAATCCATGCAAGCTTGATCTTGATTTAACGAATCGAGAGAGTCCTCCGCTAAACCCTCAATTATAGAGAAAACTTGAACTTAAACCTCTACTGTCACACCAATGTTATGTTTTCTTAGGTGTGTATAACACCTTACCCATTTCAAAACAAGTTTTGAACATTAATGGAGGTTGAATTATCCCATTCAAGAGGTTATGAAAAAGGAGTTGATCAACTGGTTAGTGCAGTTGTCGTGTGTCTGATCTCAGATAGCACATGGGTAAGCCTAATTTAATACATTCCCAAGAAAAGTGGTATGATGGTGGTCCCAAATGATAAAAATAATCTCATACCTATCCATTTGGTCACATTTTGGAGAGTGTGTATTAACTATATGAAGTTGAATTCATGGACAGAGAAAAACCACTTCCCCATGCCATTTATGGATCAAATACTTGATAGACTAGTAGGAAGAAGTTGGTATTTATTTATTGATGGATGCTTGGCATAAAATCAAATATCAATAGCCCTGAAAGATTAATAAAGACTATCTTCACAATTCCTTATTGAAGTTTGTCGTGCATGCCTTTCGATCTATGTAATGCACCCGCTACTTTTTCATGGTGTATGCATTCTATCTTTTTGGACATAGTGTAGGACTCGATGGAGGTACTTTTTGTTGATTTATCGATTACTAGTAATACATTTAATGATTTCCTTGAATATTTAGAGAAGGTCCTCAAAAGATGTGTGGTAAATAATCTTGTGTTGAATTGGGAGAAATACAATTTTGTGGTGAAAGAAGGGATCATCTTTGAGAATAAAATTTTGTACCAAGGAATTCAAGTTGATCAAGATAAATTCAAGGTTATCTCAAAATTTCCCCCTCCGATATCTATCTGATGTGTGAGAAGTTTTCTTGGCCTTGCAGGTTTCTATAGGGGGTTTATCAAGGATTTCTCCAAGATTGATTATTCTATGTGCAAACTTCTCAAAAAGGAAGCAAAATTAGAGTTTGATGTTGAATGTATAAGGGCATTCAATTTCCTCAAGGAAAAACTTATATCTACTCCAGTTATTGTAGCCTCAAAGTTATCACAGCCTTTGGAGAACATGTGTGATGCAAGTGAGTTTGCACTAGGAGTAGGGATGTTCATGTTTTGGTGAAAAAACAAACCGAACTGCAAACCAGACCAAACTGATTTAAAAAATTGATATATGATTTAGTTTGGTTAGGTTTGGTTTTAAATTTTAAAAACTGATACTATTTAATTTGGTTATGGTTTTATTACAAATTTGGAAAAATAATCAAACCAGATTGATATATTTTGTGTATATATGTATGTATATATATATATATATATATATATATATATATATATATATATATTATAACTATTTATATGTATTCATAAATAAAATGTAATTATTTTGTTAAATTTTAATCATAAACTTAAGTTTTAACTCTAGAACTTTCAAGATTTCATAAGCTCAATGCCCAAACCCAAGCCCAACCACCTAAACACTGCAGGTTGTTGTTTTTTGAAAATAGTGTATGTATGGTATAAATTTGTATGATCAGTATGTTTGCATGATAGTAAATTATATATTATATTGGTTATGTTGTTAGCCGTGGGATGTTTAAGGTAGTAGAAGTCTAGCAAATCTCATTAAGGCTAGTCATTAATCAAAAAATTGAACCAAATCTACATGAACCAAACTAACTGTTATGTTATTTGTGTGGTTTGGTTTGGTTTTAGAAGTTTAAAATCCAACTAAATTGGTTTTCTTTTGATTTTAACCAATAAATGACCCCATGAATACCCCTAACTAAGAGCGGTGTTTGTTCAAACATAGGAGAAACTTTTTCATCCTATATACTATGCTAGCAAATTTTTAAATGATGCACAAAGGAACTATAAAATTATAGAGCAAGAGTTACTAGCCTTAGTTTATGAGTTTGAAAAGTCTTATGCTAATTTGTAGGGCACAAGGGTTATTTTCCACACAGATTATGCTGCACTATGGTATTTGATAGAGAAGAAGGAAGCCAAGCCATAGTTAATAAGAGAGGTCTTGCTAATAAAAGAGTTTGAATTTGAAATCAAAGACCAAAAGAGATCTAAAAATTAAGTGGCAGATCATTTGTCTCACCTTTAGTCAAATGATATGATGATGAAGGAATTGGAGATTATTGACGAGTTTCTTGATGAGCTTGTCATGGCTCTTTCGAGGAAAATTATGCCTTGGTTTGTAGATTTTTCAAATTATCTAGTGTGTGGGCACACCCCTAGTGAATAGAACTATTATCAAAAAAGAAGTTCCCTTATGATATGAAAAGATATATTGGGATAAGCCCTATTTCTTTAGGGAGTGAATGGAGGAGGAGTTCATCAATGTGTTATGGACGAAGAGATAAGGCCTATTTTTAAGGCAAGCCATTCATCACCTGTTGGTAGCTATCATTGTGGTGTACGTGCGGTTGAAAAGGTTCTCCAAAGTGGATTACATTGGCCAACATTATATCATGATTCACATGAGTTAGTGAGTACATGAGAGCAATGCCAAAGGCAATGAGAAGATCTCAAGGAAACATAAAATGCCTTTGCATCCAAGTGTGGATGTGGAATTATTTCATGTATGGGGGTTGGACTTTATGATACCCTTTGTGAGTTCGAATGGGAACAATTTCATCTTGGTTGTCGTTGATTATATTTTTAAGTGGGCCGAAGCCATTCCATTGTTGAACAATGAAGCTAAGAGTGTTCCTTAATTCTTGAAGAGATACATTTTACAGTTTGGTACTCCTTGTACTATCATGAGTGATAGGGGTTCTCATTTTTGCAACCAATCATTTTGGTCCTTTCTTACCAAATATGCGTTCAAGTATAAGGTGTTTTCTCCATTCTATCCTCAAGCTAATAGGTTGGTTCAAGTGTCTAATCAAGAGATAAAGGAGATTTTTATAAAAGTCGTGTATGTAAGTTAAATAGATTGGGCACGAAAACCTAATGATGCCTTGTGCACCTATAAGGCCATATTTAAAACACCTATTGTCATGTATATGCATCAATAAGTGTTTCTAAAATCTTACCACCTTGGCTTTGTGGAGATTAAATAAGAATTGGGAGGATGCCTCCAAGTTGAGGGTAGACCAATTTCAAGATATTGATAAATTTTGTTTGAGGGCCAATAAAAATTATCCTCTCTGCAAGAAACATATGAAAAGGTAGAATGATTCCATGATTTGAAAAATGGAGTTCAAGGGGGGAAGGGGGTAATGTCCTATTATTTAACTTCAGTTATAAGTTATTTTTGAGTAAACACAAAACTAGGTGGTCGGGTCCCTTCAAAGTGGTGTAATATTTCCTAGTAGAGTAGTTGAATTGGAGAATGCCATGGTATCCCAGTTTACCATGAATGGGAAGTGAGTTAAACATCACCATAGGCTGGTCTTAAAGGCGATCTACATTGATGATGCATGAGGAATGAAGAACAATGTCGTGGCACGATGATAACTAAGGCACTTCTTAGAAGGCAACCCAAGTTTACTTTTAATCATTTTGAATAACATTTTTTTATTTTTATAGGTAAATAATGGAGTCAAAAATTGGGAAATATGATATGACCCAAGTCGAAAAAAGAAAAAGTCGGGAGATCGTGCATAAAGCTTTAGGAAGGATGCTTTGGCGATGTGCAAGGTAATTTGGTAAATTATTGAAGCCCCTCGATAATATAGGTATCCAACCTTAAACATTATATCTTATCCGTTGATGGTACATGCTCATTGGTGAATTATCGACACCTTCAGAGACAGAGATACCATCACTGAAATACTCTGCCAAAAAGAAATCCAAGGTCTTGTGAACTATAAAATTCGGTTATAAAGTTCCAAATTGGTGAATCACCGATGTGTTCTATGATGGAATAAGAATTTCCAAATAAGTAGGGTCTATGCTTTTATGGTTTGACTTCTTAACCCATGACCTTTTATTTTTTTGACCTTTAGTTTTATTAAAAGTTAATTCATTTATCATTTCCCTCTCTCTATTCACTCTCTCAAACCAATAATGTTTTACACTCGCACACACACTCACAAAATTCTCTCTTAGATTTGTTTTACATTTTAAAATGAATTTGTTACATCGATTAAGTTTTTTGAAATGTTCTATTGTGTTATTAATTTGAATAATTCTACTATGTTGAAGTACTAGTTTGTTAATAGTGGATATGTTGATAATTTTTTGGTTTTGAAATTTGAAATATGATTAGATTTGGATGACACTTTTAAAAATCAATTGATTTTTCCCAATGATAGATTAGATGACGTTGTTCTATGGGAAATAAATCATTGTAATGTCATTTAAATGTGAAACCTAGGAAATTTGAGTACCTATGGTTGAAAAAGAATTGAAAAACTACCATTAAAGAACCTTGAAATCATGAGTTTAAGTGGGACGATGATGATCAGTGAGATGTTTAGAACCTCAACAAAGTTTCAAACAATGTGGCACATTACCAAAATGATCCCTTTATTGCCAAAATTCACAGAAAGGTTGGATAATTAAGGTATGGTGATTTGGTGATGCTTGTAGAGTATCATCAAATCCTTCAGCGTATCTCCAAATCCTTTGGTGTATCTTTGAATTCATACTTTCCTTTTCCAATTGGTCTACCATATCTCTGTGATTTGGTGATAAACATTTTATCATCTATATGTGTGAGATGTATCGATATGGTCAGCGATGTATTTCTGGGATTTTTATGTTTTGTTTTCCTAACTTTGGATGAGCCTATTGCTATTCTTATATGAAGATATGATAGGAGATAAGCACGTAGCTAGGAAATAGAACAAATCCCTTCCTTCTAAATCCAAACTCACCAAGCATTAAAAATTTGGGAGGAGGAAAAATAGAAAAAAATTCTATAAACATAAGCAAGTTGATGAGTGCAAATCCAAATCCCTGATTGTTAAGAGAAAGAGATCAAAGCATAGTTCAAACTACGAAATGCACAACCTCAATTCTTGGAAGGAAAAGAACTCCACTCCTATCCATGAGCCATTGAGTACTCCTGATATAGGTCCAGCAAATAAAAAGTGAACTGAGCCACCTCCAACTACTATAGCCATGCAAACCCCACATCGACATAGAGGGAATCATATCATCAAATGACTCAAAGTGATAGATCAATGCTTTTTCATTGAGAAGAAACACTTGAGCTTTATTGTCTTAGGGGGAAAGCATCCTAGGGTACATTCTGCTTTGCACTATCAAGACTTCTACGTATACATTGGACCCTTAAAGCCTTATATTGAAAACTAGGATAGGGAGTTTACATTGCTAATGGGAAGTTTTTGGTGGAAAAGAAAAGAAAGAGGCTTCACGAAATGAGAGATGTTATTAGAGTGAGGGGTATAAATGTTTTTTTGCAATAATAAGATGATAAATGAGGTCTTGGGGTGTAAGAAAATTAATTCTCATTACTTTTATTCTCAAGTGAAGAACCCGATGGAGGATATGTAATCTTGGTTATCCCCATTACTAAGTGATGTTGAGCCTCAGATGCTTACACCAGCTAATCAACTTTATAAACTAGGTATCCACTTGGAAGCTAAGTATTAGTTTAGCTTTATTTGTATCAACTTGTTTCCTTCTCAAAACTAAACAGTTCTCATATTTGATTGTAGGATCAATCATTGTAAAGGAGGCATTAAATATGGGGTCGCTCATTATCTCAAACACTACTTATTGAGCCCAACAAAAATAGATGTAATGACCCTCCTGGTCATTTTCTGTATTTTTGCTTATTTTTTTCGTTATAGCTTCTCCATAGTTGCCTCAAGTAATTTATGACTTGCTGAGATTGATAATTTGATTACTGGGCAGTTTTCTTAGTTTTTAGAACTAATTTCCTGTTTAGAAGTCTTCGCTGATTCCAAATGGACATCAGGCAAATTCTCTAGTAAGATGATCTAAAATGAAAATTACGAGTATGCCAGTAGCTCTAGAATATCGATTTTAGGCTGGGTAGACCTTTGGTTTGGGTCCCAGTACATCTGAGCTCATTTTGGCCAATTGGTCGAAAAGTGAAAAAATCAATAATATAGGTGTGGGATCGACATTTGGTCTAAACATCCTCCAATGGAAAACCTAACTTCACCAATGTGCCTAGAATATCGAATTTAGTGGGTTTACATAGTTCATTTTTGAAAACCAGAGTCTAAATAAGTTTCGGAGGTCAAAAATAAGTTTTGACTTTACGGTATTGGTACCATAGCGATCATAGCTAGGCTAATGGTGATTGCAGCCCATGTGAGGGTGATCTCAGTACCTCTATGCCTTAAGGGGCTCTAAATAGGCCTTATAGTCACGAATTTGGCCATTTTCACTTCTCTTTGAGACCTAAAACCCCTAGAATGATGTGTTAACTTCAAATTGAGTCTTGGGTTTGATTTGGAAGCTTTTTTAACATATACTTGCTTGAATAACAATGGATTTGAGGTAAGAATCCTTCATTTTCAAGATTTCACTTCTTGATTATTTGACCAAAACCCCAATTAGTTTGAGGGCGTGATTTTAGCCCAAATAAGCTTGGTTTTCACTTGTTTCTGAAGGGTTATGATTCCCTAATGGTGTATGAGAATTTGGTTGATCTTGGAAATATGTTTTTTATATGTATGACCCACTTGGAGTTTTTTAGTGTTATTTATGGACCTGAAAGACAATGGTGCAATATGGGTATCAATTTTCTAGTAACGATGTGCAGAATGTGATTTTGATAGCTTGGCTTCTTAAAGAATCTTTTTGAAAGGAAAAGCAAAGATTTAGCAGATTATTGAGCATTCTTCGGATTGGAGGTAGGCTAGTCTTACTTCTTGTTAGATTGAGCTATGTTTTGATATAATTGTGATATCTTATTTGATGGGGATGGCTTTTAAGTATAGGATTGACAAAATGCAAGACTTGAGTTAGTTGGACCCTTTAGGTTATGTAAAATCTTAGAATTGAAAAGCTTGACTTGTTTCCCTTTGACTTAGTTGGATAATGGAATAGGATCACCCATGTTTAGCATGAGAATACCTTAGAATACTCAATATTGGGTAAATTGTTATAGTCGGTCACACTTAGAGTAAGTTAGCCATAGTTTCTACTACTAGTGAAGGTTGCCTCAGTTCCATTGGACTTAGTAAATATGATCGAGTAGAATATCTATGTTAGGGCTTGTGATGGCTTTCTATACATCTAAGAGTGGATTTAGATACCACAGCCTAGTCCATGGTAGAAATTGACTTAGAATGCATTCGGGGATTTGAATATGGGATTGTTCCTTAAGGCAAGACTTACGATTAGTTCCCTTGAACCCTTACGCCTGGTAATTGACTTGAGAGTGACCTTTTGAATCAATATTGATGACTTATGGTACTTGTTGTCTATGTGGAATGGCATTGAGAATAATCCCCAAGTGATTATGCTTTTTGTATGTCTTGTTGGCTAAATCTTATGTCAAGCTATTAATTATTTTATTATAATTAGCTATTATTTGCACTAACGAATCTGCTATTGAATGAGCCCTTGACTATAACATGGCCTAATCCATAAATGGTTTTTCGACCACGCTATGAATAAGCAATGGATTGTGTCATGCTTTTGCTATTGCTCATGCCAATGATAAATTATATTTAGGCTAGTAGTAGGCCAATGAATACACTATTAATGGGCCATTGTTGGTCATATCACTTATGGTCATGCATATGGTCTAAATGACTAGTTTATGGACTATGTAATGATGAGTGTTTGATTATACTCTTGATTAAGACATGTCTACATTATTGGTTAATCCATGGTTTAGGATAGTGTTCGGGCCATCAACTATGTGATTGCCTTTGTTATGATTATGCTTAATAATTACGTTAGTAATCATGTTTGAAATCTTTCTTATTATTGATATTGGAAACGATGTGTTAATAGTGCTAGAAGGCACGCTTATTGACTATATGTAAGGATACTCTATAGATTATGCTTAGATTAATGATACTTCCTTATATGATTATTTATAATGTTTTTTTCTCTTATTATACATATCTCTATACCCATCTTTCTGGTATAAGACCGAGGAAATATATTGGTATTAAAGATATAAATTTCACTAAAACACCGAATGATAGTTTATGTTGTTCATGTTACATATACATATAGTTATTGATAAAGCGACATTGATATGAATGTTGGATTATTGAGGTATGTCTCCTTTGCTTCTCCTTTATATCTATTTACTTTAGCCTTTGTGGGGCTTATCATTTATTTTAGCCCTTGTAGGTCTTGTTCTTTATTAATGATATAAATTTACGTATTGTAATATTATGATGATACCCGATAATGTTGGAGGATATGATGATAATATGTTGATACCCGATAAGGTAGGAGGATATGATAATTTAATGATGATATATGGCAAGTCCGAAGGATATGATGTTGATATGTTGATACCCAGCAAGGCCGAATGATATCTTGATGATATGATGATAACCATTACGGCTGAATAATATTCTGAGGATATGATGATACCCATTGCGGCTGGATGATATTGCGATATTACATTGATACCTATTGTGATATTACATTGATACCCATTGAGGATATGATGATACCCATTGAGGATATGATGATACCCATAGCATGAGCTCTTGGAGTTTGAGTCACCCGACTTTCTTCCATCTCTTGCATTTAGTGTTTAGTATTCATGGCAAATGTATTGACTATTCTAGACTTGGAGTTATATTGAAACTATTAGTTGCTCTTGTACTAACTCTACCAGGTTTTTGGATTGGTATCTTGTAAGACTGTTTGTTCTATCTAGAACCCTTGTGTTCACTATTGATATTTTTGAATTTTGCCTATTTTGGGTCTTTCTTTTCAGATTAACACATTGTGTTATCTTCGATTTATGGTATTATCTTACCTATAGGTGCGAATTGGTAGGTGCCATTATGACTCATAAGTTAAGTCTTGACAAATTGGTATCAAAGCCTAGGTTTCACCGGTATTGTCGGTACAAGAGCAAGTGTATAATAGATTCCTGCGAATCAAAACATTGACATTCACTTCATATCTTTGAGAGGCTATAGGATATTCTGCGGAGTTATTCATTTCTTTCACTCATATCGTGCTAAGATTCTAAGTTGGTTTGCAAAATATTTCTTTGATTTTACTCTTTCACAGATGGCCATGGCATATGCTATTGCTACATATAATGAGGGCTTTAAGATTGGGCCTAGGGATCCTGTTGTTGGTCATAGATGACCTAAAGGTAATGGATACCCTATAAACGTGTCCCCAGTTAGAGGCCAGGATAGGATGCCTTTCCTAGACCCCATTCCTGCACATAAGCTCGAGATTTTTCTACCTCTGCCAGTGATGGGCCAGGGACCAGCCCAGGCTCTACAAAGTTTTATTCCCTCTTTATTTCTCAGGGATACATTTTTTCAACTATTGGGTTTGATTTGTGGTGTGACATCTGATGGTGTACAGTCTACAGATTAGAGTGGTATAGGAGAGGGGCGCATCCTATAGCTGCGGCTCTCAGAGTCAAAGATTCTTTAGTAGTTGCTCTGCTGGTATCTTCTTAGCCAGTGGTTGCTCAGCCTGCTACTTCTATTATGACTTTTAAGTATGAGAGAGTTCATTATGTTGTTAGAAGTTTGGGATTTCCCTTTAGAGTTTTAACATTATGAGTAGGTCTTTTGCTGAGGTTTCAGATCATGTTAGGGTGATGGGGGAGATGCACCATGAGGGTTGCGAGGTCCATGATAAGAGTCCTAGATTTTATGGCAAATTTTGTAGGAGCCATAGTGGTTCCTGATTTAGAGGTGATAGTTCTCATGCTGGGTATTCTCTGCATCTATCTTTTCAGCCTCAAAGTCATCCTAATTGACCACTTCAGAAAGCTTTTTCAATTAATGATGGAGGTTCGTCTAGTGCTAGAAATCCCTCTAGTAAAGAAAGTGGTCAGTCTTTGAGGGGTTCATTTTTTGGTCAGTCTAGATGTGATGGTCATTCTGGGTTAGCTGAATCTGTTGATTCTAGTTTCGCTTATGGAACAGTCATAATTATAGGATCTGTGGTCACTATTATCGAGAGGTTTCTCTTTATATGGTGATTGTTACTTCAACTTAGAGTATCCCTCTTGTTAGAGTAGTTCACTACTCAACTATAAGTGGTTTTCATGGTTGCAGTGGTGGTTTCCAGGGAACTCGAGGAGGTTCTCTAACAGACAAGACATAAGGTCGGTCAGGTGCCCAACTAGGTGGTGGGTGATGGTCAGTTGTATGCGGCACCTAATAGACCCAAGAATGAGACTTTGGATGCTATAACTAAAGGTACAATTTGTTATGCTACAAGTCAGCTCTCACTTTATTTGATTCGAGATTCACTTATTCTTATTTATCTGCTTATTGTGCACCATGGTCTGAGTTGTCAATTGATTTATTATCTGTACCATTACGCGTATCTACTCTCATGGGTGATTTTTTAGTAGTGCATTGAGTAACCAAATCATTTGTTGTGATCGTTGATGATGTTGATACTTATGTTGACCATATTATTTAGGATATAGTAGATTCTAATATGATTTAGGCATGGACTAATTATCCTATTATCATGCAGTCATGGATTATTTTGCCCAGACCATTACCTTAGCCATACTCGATGTACCCCCATTCATAAGGTAGCAGTTAGTCGTAAGCCAACGGGGATTATATCTTATGTTCATGCAGTGAGACTTATCACTAGAGGTTGCGACTCTTGTCTCGCTTATGTTTATGGTGCTACTGTTGAGAGTCCGTCGTGTGACTCTGTTCTTATTATTCGTGAGTTCTGAGGTGGTCTCTACCGACCTGCCTGGTGTTCCCTCTGTACATGAGATTAAGTTTTCTATTGACCACAAGTTTGGTACCCAACCTATTTCTCTAGCACCATATCGTATGGATCCTATCGAGCTTAAGGAGATGAATTCTCTACTTCAAGGTGTTGTCGTGTTTTCTAAGTTTAATTTGAGGCTTTGTATGGTAGGAGATGTCATTCTTCAGTTGGACAAGTTAACATTTTCGAGGTTAGACCCCCATGGTGCGGATATGCTTCAACGGTTATTGAATAGAGTTGGGGTAATTCGGGATAGACTAAGAGTAGATTAGAGTAGGTAGAAGGCCTATACAGACCTTCAACTTTGTGCCTTGAGATTTAGACTTAGTGATCATGTATTCCTTTATGTTTCACCCATCGAGGGTGAGATGAGGTTCGGGAGGAAGGGTAAGCTCAGTTCGAGATATATTGGACCCTTTGACATTCTTTGCTCAGTTAGTGAGGTAGCTCATGAGTTATCTTTACCTCTAGATTTTGTTGTAGTTCATTAAGTTTTCCATGCCTTTATGTTTTGACAATTTAGTCATGATCCTTCTCATGTTCTTATATGAGACTCAGTCTAGGTTTATGAGTGCTGACCTAGTTGAGAAACCTATGCCCACTTTAGCTAGTGATGTAAGATGATTACGCCCAGAGAAATTCTAGTCGTATAAGGTTAAGATAAGACATCTCCTAGTGGAGGAGGCCACTTGGGATATCAAGGGCGAGATGCGGGCCCAGTATCCTCATATGTTTGAGACTGTAAGTATACCCTCATTCATAACTTTTAGGGATGAAAGTTCCTTAGTAGTCGATGTTGTAATGGCCCTCTAGGTTATTTTTCGTATTTCTCATTATTTTCACTGTTATAGCTTCTCCATGCTTCCCCAAGTCATTTATGACATGCTGGGACTGATAGTTTGGTTGCCGCGTAGTTTGTTTGGTTCTTAGAACCAATTCTCTGCTTAGAAGTCTTTGCTGGTTCCAAATGGCCATCAGGCAAAAACTTCAGTAAGATGATATCGGATTCAAATTTTGACTACTTCATCATCTCTAGAATATCGATTTTAGGCTAGGTAGACCTTTGATTGGAATTTTAGTGTACCCGAACTCATGTCAACCTAGTGGTCGAAAAATAGAAAATTTGGTAATATAGGTATGGGACCCACAGTTGGTCTAAACGACTTCAATGGAAAATCTGACTTCACCAATGCGTTCGGAATGTCGAATTTAGTGGCTTACATAGTTCATTAGGAAAAATTAGAGTTCGAATGAGCTTCGGAGGTTAAAAACAAGTTTTGACTTTGTTGTACTAGTGCCATGATGAATGCGACCAGGCTAATGACGATTGTGGCATGGCTATTGCAGCCCAAGTGAGGGCGATTGTATTACCTCCATGCCCTTAAGGGCTATAAATAGGCCCCTTAGTCGATAACTTGACCATTTTTAACTTCTCCTTGAGACCTAAAAACCCTTGAATGATGTGTTAACTCCAAATTGAGTCTTGGGTACGAGTTGGAAGCTTGTTTAACATATACTTTCATTATTAACAACTGATTTGAGTTAATAATCCTTTATTTTCAAGCTTTAATTTCTTGATTATTTGACTAAAACCCCAATTAGCTTGAGGGTATTATTTTAGCCCAAATAAGCTTGGTTTTCACTTGTTTCTTGAGGGTTATAATTCCCTAATAGTGTATGAGCATTGGGTTGATCTCGAAAATATGCTTTTCGTATGTAGGACCTACTTAGGGTTTTTTTGGTGTCGTTTTTGGACTCAAAGCACAATGGTTCAATATGGGTATCGATATTCTCATAATGATGTGTAGAATGTGTTTTGATAGCTTGGCTCCTTGAAGAAGCTTCTCAGAAGGGAAAAGGAAGATTTAACGGATTGTAGAGCATTCTTCAGATTATAGGTAGACTAGGCTTACTCCGTGTTAGATTGATTTATGTTTTTATATAATTGTGATATCTTTTTCAATTGGCATGGGTTTTAAGTATTGGATTGATAAAATGCAAGAATTGGATTAGTTGGACCCTTTAGGTTATGTGAAATCAAAGAATTGAAAAGCTTGACTTTTTTCCCTTTGTCTTAGGTGGAATAGGCTTCATTACATATGTTTAGCATGAGAATACCTTAGAACACTAATTATTCAGTAAATTGCTCTAGTTTCTCATACTTAGAGTAAGTTGGCCTTAGTTGCTAATACTAGTGAAGATTGCCTTAGTACCACTGGACTTGGTAAAAGTGCTTGATTAGAATATCTACCTTCGTGCTTGTGGTGGCGTTCTACACATATATGAGTGGATTTATATACTGTATCCTAGTCTGGGGTAGAGATTAACTTAGAATGTATTTGGGATTTAGATGTGGGATTGTTAATCCACCTTAAGGTAAGACTTATGATTAGTTACCTTAAACCCTTACGCCTAGTAATTAACATGAGAGTGACCTTTTGAGGCAATATTGATGGCTCTTGGTATTGTTGGCTATGCGGAATGGCATTGAGAATAATGCCCAAGTGATAATGATTTTTGTATGTCTTGTTGGATAAATCTTATGTCAAGATATTAATTATGTTGTTGTAATTAGCTATTGTTTGGGCTAACGAATATGCTATTAAATAAGCCCGTGAATATAATATGGCCTAAGCCATAAATGGTGTTTTGACCATGCTATGAATAAGCTATAGACTATGTCATACTTTAGCTATTTCTCTTGCTAATGATAAATTATCTTTAGGCTAATATTAGGCTAATGAATATGCTACTAATGGGACATTGTTTGTGATATCACTTATATTTATGCACATGGTCTAAATGACTAGTTTATGGCCTATGTAATGATGAGTCTTTGATTATACTCTTCAGTAAGCCGTTCTATATCATTGGTTAAGCCATTGTTTAGGCTAGTGTTCGGGGCGTCAACTACGTTATTGCGTTTGTTATGATCATGCTTAATAATTATGTTAATAATCATGTAGGGGATCTTCCTTATTGTAGATATTGGAAATGATGACGTTAATGGCGCTAGAAGGCATGCTTATTGACTATATGTAAAGAAACTCTATAGATTTTGCTTGGATTCATGATACTTCTTTAAACAATTACTTATAATACTTTTGCCGCTAATTGTACATATCTATATACCCATCTCTTCGATATAGGACGGAGGAAAGATGTTGGTATTAAAGATAAAAATTCTAGAAAAAAACCCAATGATAGTTTTTTATTTCATGTCACATATAAATATAGGTATTGATAAAGTGACATTGATGATGAACGTTGGATTATTGAGTTATGCTCTCCTTCGCTTCTCCTTTTTATCTATTTACTTTAGCCCTCGTGGGGCTTTTATTTACTTTTGCCCTCGTTCTTTATTAATGATATAAATTTACATATTCTGATGTTATGATGATACCCGATAAGGATGGTGGATATGATGATACCCGACAAGGCCGGAGAATATGATGATGTTCTTATGATACCTAGTTTGGTCGGATGATATTGTTATGATATGATGATACTAATGCGGCTGAATGATATTGTGATATTACACTAATACTCAGCAAGGCCGGAGCTTATTATGATGATAGGATGATACTCGACAAGTATGGAAGATATTGTGATGATATGATGATACCCGGTACGGCCGGAGGATATTATGATGTTGAATTTATCCCCGATAAAGCTGGAGGACACTATAATGAAATGATGATGCCCGACAAGGCGGAGGATGATTATTATTCTTTCTATGTGTACATTTACCGGTTTAAATCCAGCTAGCCCTATGTATGAAAGTTATATATTTGTTTATGCTCTTGTATAGTTGGGTATAATATTGATATTAGAAACGTCGATTATAGTCTTTTAATGAGTTAAGGAATAAAGTGGAATAGTTGTGGTTTAAGGATAAAAGATTCTTAGTGGCGAATATCTATTTAGTGGCAAATACTGACTAGTGGATTTGTGAACCTTCGTGATAAAGAGGACTAGTGGCATTGATGGCATTGTGGTATTAACTTCTTTGCACTTAGAATTTAATGTTTTCTAGTGAAACATTTGGATTCTTTGGCAAATGTGGATGAAGAATTTTGTATAATTCCTTTTAACTATATTATTAGTAGCTATTTTCCTTAATCTTGGGGCTATGTATTATTGAGTATTAATTGTTGGGTGTGTAATGATTATTTACCTTTGTATTATATTGTAAATATGTCAATCTCAATTGGTGAAAGTCCGTTATACCATGGGGGTACATAGATCTGGGACTTGGGTTATCTAGAACACGTGGTTACTCAATGCTAAATAATACTCCTAAAATTGATAACTGCAACCCCATGTCTAAAAATAAAGCATGGACTATTTTAAATTACTATTTTACTAAAGTTTTTAAAATACTGGAACTAGTCATGCTAAATTTATTAAATTCTAGGATCGTGTATGTAATAATCCAAATTTTCTTCCTAGCTAATTTCGTCCCAAGAATGCCTAGTATTAGCTTCTAAAGTGAATAATGATTATTCCATGAGGAATTTTCAAGATTTTCACTCTTTAACATGTGGAAAATTTAATAAGCTTTCCATCGATATAAAATTCGCCCAAATTCGACACCCGGGTGAAGAGTTAGAGCCTTTTTAGTAAGACAGTGTATCACCCGAGCCTCCAGTGCATCGCGAAGATAGCTCAAATGGAAATTGTCAATTTTCAGTGTTGTTCCGCAATAGTAGCGGGTCGCGCCAAACTTTCAAGTCGCAAACAAGGTGGCAATGTGGTAGCTCCGCGTAGCGCCACCGTGCATATTCCTACTCGTCATTTTCCAGTGACTTGGCGCGATAGTAGCGCATCGCTCTAAGGATGAAAATCGGGAAAGTTTTCTCAGAAATTAAAGACGTGTCCAAGGGTTTAAAGGGTCAATTTTCCCACCCTATATAAGCCTTATAACACGAGATTTGGTCATAATTCAGCAACTTATACTCAATTACTCTCAAAAACACTCAAGAACAAGTCCTGGGGTTTTCATAGAAGGTTCAATTCCAAGGGAATTTATTGTCAAATTTCAAGAATCTCTCCGTCAATATTCACGAACTAAGGTATGTGTAGTGTTCATCCATGGATCCCTTTCATTCCTGGAGTCCAAGAATCATGTTTTAAATAACCTATTGTGATTTGATCATGTTCATGTTGATAGTTGTTATATATGTTTCAAGATAGTGTCTTGATGACTTTCCATGAAGTATGTGAGTTTGTTTATTGAAAACCTATGAGTTTGGGTAGTTTTAGATTCTTAAATTGATGATTTCACCTATGCTATAAAGTGTGCATGTAAGGTGTTTGATAAAATGCCTACAATGATAGAATCATGTTCCTTATGACTCAATAGTATATAAATGACACGTCCATGCTACCCCTTATGATGCAACATAATTTCCATGCTCTTGTTGTGTATTGACTGTTGTGTTATGGAACGTTTATGATATTGAAATCATGCAAGTATGTACATGTTATATTCATTCCCTTCCATGATCAAGACTATGATAACCATGTGAAGCATGAAATCTATTATTTATGGCATTATGAATTATGAACTTTATTACTAGGATCAAGAAGTATTATGGATTGTTGGTGTTGTCCATGTATTCAGGAATATCATTCCTTGTCAGTTTCCTTCTATCGAGTCCTAGGGGTACTTGTACCCGAAAAATATAGTTGTGTGCTGAGAGTCATGTCATGTTTTCACGATACTCTCAGTCAAGCCATGTTCCATAGAAGTCAGTCAGTCATGTGACTCAGGAAATCTCAAAAATCTCATGAACTCAGTACTCAGTAAGATCAGTAATCTCATAAACTCAGTCAGTTATCAAACATCAATAGTATTCTATCAGTCGACGAAATTCAGTAAACTTAGTATATGTACAATCAGTCAATCATGTTCAGTCTCTTCAGATGGGAGTAGAAATTAGCACTGAGTGAACCCAAGGATGGGAACACACACTGTCAGATGAGGGTGTGATTCTTAGCAGTCATCCTTGTGTTCCAGAACTATGTAGCCAGCATAGGTTGAGACATCAAAACTATCAAATGAGGGTTGATGAGGTGGATAAGCACTTTCAGATGAGGGCCCCACCGTGTTCTTTTAGGGACACTGTCAGATGAGGGTACCCACTGTTGTCCTTACCAGTGGTGCAGTATCGACACCCTTCTAATCAGAGCACAGATTAAACCCCAGATCAGCTGTTATAGCGTGTTTAGGGTATATCAGTTAAATAACTATTCCCACAGTTTCAGTATCAGTCTCAATAAAAGAACTCAGATAGTTCTTCAGATTTCAGGACTGTCAGATACAGTCAACTCAGTCACAGTATGGAACTCAGATAGTTCCATCAGATTTAGGATTGTAAGTTACAGTCCCTCATGTTATCAGTTATTTCAGTTATCGGGACTCCAGTATCAGTCATGCTAGGTATCAGTAAATTCATGTCACCAGTATATAGATTCAGTTATCATGTTCTCATGATCTCAGTTACTATGTATTATGTGTGTACTCTTACGTTCATATTAGTCAGGCAGTTATTATCATTCATGCATGTAAGCCCCATGTATTCAACCTAACTCACACGGATACTCAGTACATTCTTTTGAACTGATGCATTTGTGCTATGGTGTTTTCTTTTTATGTTACACCATAGGTTCAGAGACACAACTCCCAGATCAGCAACAGCAGTAGCATTCCAGGGTTTAGAGTTTTAGCAGTAAGTCCTCATTCTTCGAGTATGTGATCTTATTTTATCATAACAATTTAGTTTTCAATTTATGGAGTTAGTTGGGGACATGTCCCATCAACTCCTTAGTCAGACAGTTAGAGGCTTTCAGAAGACTACAGTATTCTTCATGTTTTTCAAACATCAGTATTTTAGTTTTATTTTGGTATCGAGATACCACTCTATGTCAGACGTTATTGTTATTATTCAGTTATGTTCAGTATTGAACCTTACGGCCTCTCAGTGCATGTTTCCACATTATTCAGTATTTTATGCAGTATACAGGTACAGATATCAGTCATAGGTTAGATTGTGATCCTTCAGGTTCATGAGCACCGTGAGCATTCCGGTTCAGATAATCGGGGCATTACAAACTTGGTATCAGAGCCTAAGGTCAATAGAGTCCTAGAAAGTCTAAAAGCTGCGTCTAGTAGAGTCTTGTACATGGATGTGTTGCGCGCCACATTTATGTGCAAGAGGCTATGAGATGTTTAGGAACAGTTTCCCCTCTTTTAGTGTTCATGTTGTGCCAGTTATCATAATCACAAGTCAATCTCTCAGTCTAATCCGTTTCTTTTCTTTATTTTAGAAAATATGCCTCCTAAGAGAAGAAATTAGCCAGCCCCTTAGCCCGAAGAACCTTTGGACGATCATGTTTCTTATGTGGAGTTCAGGACCGCATTTACCACTATTGCTCAGTAGAAGGGGATAGAGCAATAGGCTCTTGAATGACGAAGGGGATAGAGCTATTGAGTTAGGGGAACTGGAGCTCTCAGAGAAGGGCCGGGACTTTAGTTATTGTAGACGTTTTAAGGTAGCAGAGGTTAGAGAGGCTGTTCGCAGGATGGAAGGGGTAGGGCGACGGGTCCGGATGAGATACCGGTGGAATTTTGGAAGTTCATTGGAGAGGTTGGCGTAAGGTGGTTGACTGGATTGTTCAACGAAATCTTCAAGACGGCAAAGATGCCCGAGGCTTGGAGGTGGAGTACCATCATCCCTCTCTATAAGAATAAGGGGGACATCCAGAGTTGCAATAACTATAGGGGGATTAAGCTATTAAGTCACTCTATGAGGATCTGGGAGAGAGTGGTCGAGGTGAGGTTGAGACGGATAGTGTCTATTTCGGAAAACCAGTTTGGGTTTATGCCTGGCCGCTCGACGACGGAGGCAATTCACCTGGTACGGAGGCTAGTGGAACAATATAGGGAAAGGAAGAAGGACCTACACATGGTGTTTATCGACCTGGAGAAGGCATACGACAAAGTCCCCAGGGAGGTGCTTTGGAGGTGCTTGGAGGTGAGTGGAGTCCCGCGGGCATATATCAGAGCAATTAAGGATATGTATGAGGGAGCGAAAACTCAGGTGAGGACGGCGGGAGGAGACTCAGAGCATTTCACCGTCTTGCAGGGATTGCATCAGGGATCTACTCTTAGCCCCTTTTTGTTTGCTATGGTGATGGACGTGGTGACGCAGCGAATTCAAGGGGAGGTGCCGTGGTGTATGCTTTTTGCAGATGATATAGTTCTGATTGATGAGACTCGAGGGGGTGTGAATGACAAATTAGAGGTGTGTAGACAAACTCTTGAGTCTAAAGGGTTCAGGTTGAGCAGAGGCAAGACAGAGTATTTGGAATGCAAGTTTAATGACGTAAGGCTGGAGGACGAGGTGGTCGTGAAGCTGGAATCACAGGTGGTATGTAAAAGGGATAGTTTCAAGTATCTCGGGTCTGTGATTCAGGGGAACGGTGACATTGACGAGGATGTCTCGCACCGTATTGGGGTGGGATGGATGAAGTGGAAGCTAGCGTCGGGGGTGTTGTGTGATAAGAAGGTGCCGCCCAAGCTTAAAGGCAAATTTTACAAGGTGGTAGTCCGTCCGGCCATGTTGTATGGAGCGGAGTGTTGGCCAGTTAAGACTTCCCACATCCAAAAAATGAAGGTGGCAGAGATGCGGATGTTGCGCTGGATGTGTGGGCTGACTAGGGGGGATAGAGTTCGGAATGAGACTATCAGGGAGAAGGTTGGTGTGACTCCAGTGGAGTGCAAGATGCGGGAAGTCCGATTGCACTGGTTCGGACACGTGAAGAGGAGGGGCATGGATGCCCCAGTTCGTAGGTGTGAGAGACTAGCGTTGGATGGTTTTAGGCGGGGTAGGGGTAGGCCGAAGAAGTATTGGGGTAAGGTGATTAGGCGGGATATGGAGCAGTTGCAGCTCACCGAGGACATGACCCTAGATAGGAAGGTCTGGAGGACGCGAATTAGGGCAGAAGACTAGGGCCAATTTGGGTCGCTAGTGTAGGGTTTTACTTGTTGGGGGTAGTATTCTTGTTATGATTCTGTGCTCCTTGTTTTAGTAAGAGGCTGGGTGCTTTCCTCTGTTTCTTTCTATTTATGGCTACCGTATTTATGTTATTTATGTTATGTTATTTATGTTATGTTGTCTTGTAACCTTGTTCGGTGCTTTAATATGTATTTGCCTGGTATCTTGTGTCTTGAGCCGGGGGTCTATCGGAAACAGCCTTTCTACTTCTTTAGAGGTAGAGGTATGGACTGCGTACATCTTACCCCCCCAGACCCCACCAGGTGGGAATACACTGGGTTTGTTGTTGTTGTTGTTGTTGTGCTCAGTCAATAGCTACCGATAATGAGCGACCAGCTGTCATTTCAGTTAACCCAGTGGCCAACTCAGCCGCAGCTAGGATTTAGGACTTCACCCGAATGAATCCTCCAATGTTCCTTGGGTCTAAGGTAGATGCAAACCCTCAAAAATTTATTGATCAGGTCCATAAGGTGACAGATATTATGGGGGTGACTACTGTTGAGAGTACTGAGTTAACCGCATACCGATTGCAAGATGTGGCTCATACTTGGTACAAGCAGTGGAAGTTTGAAAGGGTAGATGGTGCAGGTCCTATAGAGTGGGAGGATTTTTTCACGGCTTTCTTAGATTCTTTCCCTAGGATCTAAGGGAGGCGAAGGTTCTAGAGTTCATCAACCTCAGGCAGGGTAATATGACGGTGAAAGAGTATTCTCTCAGGTTTACTCAATTAGCCAAATATGCCCCTCATGTGGTTGCAGACAATAGAGCTAAGATGAGCAAGTTTGCTTTAGGTGTAAATGATAGCGTGGTTAATGAGTGCAGATCCACCATACTAAATAGTGACATGACTTTAGCTCAACTCATAACTTACACTCAGCAGATAAAGAAGCAAAAAATTAAGCAGAGGGAAAAGCAGAATAAGAAAGCTAGGATAGGTAGCTTCAATTTTAGACAGCCTAAATTAGAAGGAGAAAACCGTTCCCAGTTTCATCCTAAGTCATCAGTTCCATCTCCTTCTACAGCCAGTGCTCCAGTTCCTAAGTTTATAGAGGGTAACAAAGAGCGCCAGGCTATAAGTCTCAAGGCAGTGTCATCAATACCCAAACTAATCCTCTATGTCAGACTTTTGGTAAGAACCACAAGGGTGCTTGCAGATCTGGTAGCGATGTCTGTTTAGGTTGTGACAAGAAAGGCCACAGAGTTAGAGATTATCCCCAGTCGAGTTATTGGGGTCAAAAGAACCGTTCCACAACTCAGTTCGGTCGCCTAAACCAGCAGGGTTCCACTTCCAGTGCTACTAGTAGGCAACGCCCAAATCGTCTCTATGCTATTCAGACCCGATAGGATCAGGAAAATTCTCCTGATATTGTTACTGGTACGTTATAGATCTTTTATATTCACGTTTTTACTTTGCTAGATCCAGGTGCATTTTTGCATTTTGTTACTCCTTATATAGCAGGAGATTTCAAAGTCAGTCCCAAAATTCTAGCAGAGCCCTTTTTAGTCTCTACCCCAGCGGGTAAAACCATCACAGCTCGACGGGTATACAGGAACTGCCCAATTATGATATTTCAGAAAGTCACGTCAGTATATTTAGTAGAGTTAGAGATGACTAATTTTGATGTCATTCTCAGCATATATTGGCTTTATTCCTTTTATTCCACAGTCAACTACAGAAATAGAATAGTTCAGTTTTAGTTTCTGAATGAACCCATCCTAGACTGGAAGGGTAATACTTCAGCGTTCAGAGGTCAGCTTGTTTCCTACCTTCGGGCTAGAAAAATGATATCAAAGGGGTGTATTTATCATCTCATGCATGTTAAGGACTCTAGTTCTGAATCTCCCAGTCTTAAAATCAGTCCCAGTGGTTAGTGAGTATTCAGATGTCTTTCCCGAAGATCTTCTAGGAATTCCTTCTGAAAGGGAAATAGAATTTGGCATAGATCTTCTTCCAGGTACTCAGCCTATCTATATTCTGCCATACAGAATAGCACCAGAAGAACTCCAGGAACTGAAATAACAGTTGAAAAATCTTTTAGATAAGGGATTCATCAGACCCAGCATTTCCTCGTGGGGTGCACTAGTCTTATTCATGTGAAAGAAAGACAGTTCTCTCAAAATATGCATTGATTACCGTTAACTCAATAAAGTTACGGTCAAGAACAAGTATCCTCTTCCCAAAATCGATGACTTATTTGACCAACTTCAGGGTGCCAGTTATTTCTCCAAGATAGACCTCAGATCAAGCTACCATCAACTCAGAGTTAGAGAATTGGACATTTCAAAGACAGCTTTCCGTACTCGGTATGGTCACTCAAAATTTCTAGTCATGTCCTTTGGTCTTAACAATTCCCCAGCCATTTTCATGGACTTGATGAACCGTGTGTTTAAGCAGTACTTGGATATGTTCATCATAGTCTTTATAGATGATATTCTGATTTATTCCCGTACAGAGCGCGATCATGCAAACCATCTTAGAATAGTACTTCAGACTCTCAGAGATCATCAGTTATTTGCTAAATTTAGTAAGTGCAAATTTTAGCTAAGGTTATTAGTGTTCCTTGGTTATATCGTTTTCGGTGATGGCATTAGAGTAGATCCTTAGAAGACCGAAGCGGTAAGAAATTGGCCTCGCCCTGTCTTTCCATTAGATATCAGGATTTTCTTAGGCTTGGCTGGCTATTACAGATGGTTTGTTGAGGGATTTTATTCTATTGCATCCCCTATGTCCAGATTGACTTAGAAGAAGGCCAAGTTTCAGTGGTCAGATTCTTACGAGAAGAGTTTTTAGGAGTTAAAAACCCGACTCACCTCAGCTCCAGTTCTAGCTCTTCTAGATGGTTCAGATGGGTTTGTAGTGTATCGTGATGCATCTAGAGTAGGTTTGGGTTGTGTCCTCATGCAGCTTGGTAAGGTCATAGCCTACACCTCTAGATAGTTAAAGCCCCATGAGAAGAATTATCCTACTCATGATCTTAAGTTAGCAGCCGTAGTATTTGCCTTGAAGATTTGGAGGCATTATCTCTATGGAGTTAATGTAGATGTCTTCACAGATCATAAGAGTATTCAGTATGTCTTTTCTCAAAAATATCTCAATCTTTGTCAGAGAATGTAGTTAGAGCTCTTGAAATATTATGACATGAGCGTCCTTTATCATCCGGGCAAGGCCAATGTAGTGGCCGACGCTCTCAGTAGACTGTCCATAGGTAGTGTTTCTCGTGTTGAGGATAGTAAGAAGGAGTTAGTTCAGGAAGTTCATCAGCTTTCCAGACTGGGCATTCACTTAATCGATTCTTCAAAGGGCGGTGTATGTGTTCAGAGTAGTTCAGAATCATCTCTAGTTTCCAAGGTAAAAGAAAAGGAAGACAGGGATCCTAGCCTTGTCAAGCTAAAAGAGTCAGTTCTGAATCAGAAAGTAGAGGTTTTCTCCCAAGGGGGAGATGGTGTTCTTCGTTGTCAGAGTTGTTTGTGTGTTCCAGGTATAGATGACTTGAGATAGATAATTCCTGTAGAAGCGCATAGTCCACGATACTCTATTCATCCAGGGGCCACTAAGATGTACCACGACTTGCGGGAAATCTATAGGTGGAGTGGGATGAAGTGAGATATTGCAGAGTTTATGGCTAAGTTCTCTACATGCCAGCAAGTTAAGATAGAGCATCAGAAGCCTAGTGGTTCCACGCAGGAGTTCACCATTCCTACTTGGAAGTGGGAAGAAGTGAACATAGACTTCGTGATGGGTTTGCCTGGAACTCGTCATCATCATGATTCAGTTTGGGTCATAGTAGACCGAATGACTAAGTTAGCTAATTTCCTTCTAGTTCATACCTCTTATGCAGGTAAGGATTATGGAAAACTCTATATCAGGGAGTTGGTCAGATTACACGATGTTCCATCATCTATCATCTTACACAGAGGTACCCAGTTCACCTCTCACTTCTGGAAAGCATTCCAAAAGGGTTTTGGTACCCAAGTTCATCTCAATATAACCTTCCATCCTCAAATAGATGGTCAAGTAAAAAGGACAATTCAGACTTTAGAAGATATGTTAATGGCGTATGCAATTGATTTCAAGGGTAGTTGGGATAACCATTTGCCTTTGATTGAGTTTGCATACAACAATAGCTATCATTCCAGTATTCAGATGGCTCCATTCGAAGCTTTCTATGGTAGGAGATGTAGATCTCCAATCGGTTGGTTTAAAGTTAGTGAGGCCTCAGTCATAGGGCCTAACTTAGTGTTTGATGCCTTAGATAAAGTCCAGTTGATCAAAGAAAGACTCTGAGCTACTCAGAGCCGACAGAAGTCTTATGCACATATGCATAGAAAAGATCTCGAGTATGAGATTAGTGATCATGCCTACCTCAATATCTCTCCCATGAAGGGATTGAAGAGGTTCAGTAAGAAGTAAAAGCTCAGTCCCCGATATGTCGACCCCTTAAAGATTCTTAGTCGCTTTAGTAAGGTATCTTATAAGCTCGATTTGCCTTCAGATCTAGCCTCCATTCATCCAGTCTATCATGTCTCTTTGCTGAAGAAGTGCGTAGGCGACCCATCATTCTTAGTCCCTATTCAGAGCATTGTTGTTCAGAACAGCCTCTCTTAAGAAGAGATTCTAATCGAAATCTTAGACTATCAGACTCGTAGATTGAGGAACAAAGAAATCCCTCTACTCAAAGTTCTTTGGTGAAATCAATCCATCGAGGGAGCTACTTGGGAAGCAGAAGCAGACATGTGTGCCAAGTATCCTTACCTCTTTCCCGCCAATCCAGATCAAGCTCAAGGTGACAGCTCTCCTTAAGCTTATTCAGCTTTACATTCAGTATTCAGTGAAAACTTGGTATTCAGTTTCATGATCATGTGTCATCATAAACTTGGTATCAAGTACCATTGCATATTAGGTCATGCATTCATGTACCAGCTCATTTATATAATTATGCATCAGACATGTATTCTCATTATGAGAAAATTTAGTTCCTCAGAGCACTCAGTTATAAATTCATGAATCAGTTACACATGCATCAAATATGTATGCTCAGTATGTTATGTTCAGCTTTTCAGTCATGAGATCATGTTCTAGTTATCCATGTTCACTTTATGTTCAAATTATTATTCCCCCTCTCAGTTAATCTCATTCGAGGATGAATGTTCCCAAGGGGGAGATATTGTAATACCCTGAATTTTCTTCCAAGCTAATTTTATCCTAAGAATACCTAGTATTAGCTTCTAAAGTGAATGATGATTATTCCATGATGAATTTTCAAAATTTTCACTTTTTGACATATGGAAAATTCAATAAGCTTTCCATTGATATAAAATTCAACCAAATCCGACACCCGGGCGAAGAGTTAGAGCCTTTTTAGTGAGACAGTGTATCACCTGAGCCTCTAGTGCGTCACGAAGATAGCTTGAATGGCAATTTTCAATTTCCAATGTTTCTCCGTGATAGTGGCACATCGTGCCAAACTTTTAGTTCACAGACAACGTGGCAACGCAATAGCTCCGCGTCACACCACTGTGCAAATTTCTATTTGTCATTTTCCAATGAGTTGTCATGATAGTGGCGTATCGCGCCAAGGATGAAAATTGGGAAATTTTTCTCAGAAATTAAAGACATATCCTAGGGTTAAAAGGGTCAATTTCCTCACCCTATATAAGCTTTATAACACAAGATTTGGTCATAATTTAGTAACTTATACTCAATTACTCTCAAAAACACTCAAGAACAAGTCCTGGGGTTTTCATAGAAGGTTCAATTCCAAGGGAATTTATTGTCAAATTTCAAGAATCTCTCCGTCAATATTCACGAACTAAGGTATGTGTAGTGTTCATCCATGGATCCCTTTCATTCCTGGAGTCCAAGAATCATGTTTTAAATAACCTATTGTGATTTGATCATGTTCATGTTGATAGTTGTTATATATGTTTCAGGATAGTGTCTTGATGACTTTCCATGAAGTATGTGAGTTTGTTTATTGAAAACCTATGAGTTTGGGTAGTTTTAGATTCTTAAATTGATGATTTCACCTATGCTATAAAGTGTGCATGTAAGGTCTTTGATAAAATGCCTAGAATGATAGAATCATGTTCCTTATGACTCAATAGTATATAAATGACACGTCCATGCTACCCCTTATGATGCAACACAATTTCCATGCTCTTGTTGTGTATTGACTGTTGTGTTATGGAACGTTTATGATATTGAAATCATGCAAGTATGTACATGTTATATTCATTCCCTTCCATGATCAAGACTATGATAACCATGTGAAGCATGAAATCCTTTATTTATGGCATTATGAATTATGAACTCTATTCCTATGATCAAGAAGTATTATGGATTGTTGGTATTGGTCATGTATTCAGGAATATCATGCCTTGTCAGTTTCCTTCTATCGAGTGCTGGGGGTACTTGTACTCGATAAATATAGTTGTGTGCCGAGAGCCATGTCATGTTTTCACAATACTCTCAGTCAAGCCATGTTCCATAGAAGTCAGTCAGTCATGTGACTCAGGAAATCTCAAAAATCTCATGAACTCAGTACTCAGTAAGATCAGTAATCTCATAAACTCAATCAGTTATCAGACATCAATAGTATTCTATCAGTCGACGAAATTCAGTAAACTTAGTCTATGTACAATCAGTCAATCATGTTTATTCTCTTCAGATGGGAGTAGAAATTAGCACCGTGTGAACCCAAGGATGGGAACACACACTGTCAGATGAGGGTGTGATTCTTAGCAGTCATCCTTATGTTCCAGAACTATGTAGCCAGCATAGGTTGAGACATCAAAACTATCAAATGAGGGTTGATGAGGTGGATAAGCACTTTCAGATGAGGGCCCCACCGTTCTCTTTTAGGGACACTATCAGATGAGGGTACCCACTGTTGTCCTTACCAGTGGTGCAGTATCGACACCCTTCTAATCAGAGCACAGATTAGACCCCAGATCAGCTGTTATAGCACGTTTAGGGTATATCAGTTAAATAACTATTCCCACAGTTTCAGTATCAGTCTCAATAAAAGAACTCAGATAGTTCTTCAAATTTCAGGACTGTCAGATACAGTCAACTCAGTCACAGTATGGAACTCAGATAGTTCCATCAGATTTAGGATTGTCAGTTATAGTCCCTCATGTTATCAGTTATTTCAGTTATCGGGACTCCAGTATCAGTCATGCTAGGTATCAGTAAATTTATGTCATTAGTATATAGATTCAGTTATCATGTTCTCATGATCTCAGTTACTATGTATTCATGTGTGCACTCTTACGTTCATATTAGTCAGGCAGTTATTATCATTCATGCATGTAAGCCCCATGTATTCAACCCACCTCACACGGATACTCAGTACATTCTTTTGTACTGATGCATTTGTGCTATGGTGTTTTCTTTTTATGTTACACCATAGGTTCAGAGACACAACTCCCATATCAGCAGAAGCAGTAGCATTTCAGGGTTCAGAGTTTTAGCAGTGAGTCCCCATTCTCCAAGGACGTGATCTTATTTTATCATATCAGTTTAGTTTTAGTTGATAGAGTTAGTTGGGGACATGTCCCATAAACTTCTTAGTCAGATAGTTAGAGGCTTTCAGACGACTACAATATCCTTCATGTTTTTCAGACTTCAGTATTTTAGTTTTATTTTGGTATCGAGATAGCACTCTATGTCAGACATTATTGTTATTATTTAGTTATGTTCAATATTGAATCTTATGGCCTCTCAGTGCATGTTTCCGCATTATTTAGTATTTTATATAGTATACAGGTACAGATATCAGTCATGGGTTAGCTTGTGGTCCTTCGGGGTCATGAGCACTATATAGCATTTCGATTCAGATAATTAGGGCGTTACAGTGTACTTATAATATGCCATGCCATACAAAAGTAGACTGGTCTCTATTAAATCATGCATATTAATTATAAAATGAGTTGAAGTCAATAAAACACGCATTTTTAAATACTAAAATAACTAAGTTAAATTCACAAAAATAATGCACAATAACTTTGATTAGAAACCATAATAATAAAATAAAATGAGGGAACTAAATTGAAAAAACTAAGCATAGTTGGGTATAAACCCTAAATCGTGAGTTCATAGATCATACTTGAAATACATACTTTAAAACTATGTTTTGAGCGTAAGGGCGAAAGAAATCCCTTATTGACTGCCCATATATCTGATTACATTAGATTCTTGAACTAAAGCTTGGAGGATTTGAGCTTGAGGATGAAACCTAGGTTTTAGATCCTTGAAAGAACTTGGGGGCTTTTAAATCACTTCTTTTTTTATATTTGACTTCTTTTTTTATATTTTTGAGTTTAATAAATGTTCTTAAGGGATGAATAAACTGATTTTCCTTTAATCCCCTTTAAAAAGGGCAAAATAATTTAGTATAAGAGTTCAAGAATTAAATAGACCAAACAACCCTTTAAATTTTTTATGGAAAGTTGTTGGTGCCAAATACCATGACTCATGTAATGGGTAGTGGCTTAGGGGCATGATTTTGATCAAAATCATGGTTGCATGCCCTTTTGGAAACTTCTTTGGATATTCAAAATTAGTCAACCAATAACCCATTACTTCAACAAACTACTCATTTTGTTGAGTCATGATCACTGACAACTTTTACATCGCTTCATTAAAATATCCATAACCTTTACTATAGAATCAAATGGATGAGTGGTCAGTGGTGCTAGAAATAAGATTCAAATACATATAATTTTGTGTCTAGTAAGAAACCTAACTCTTCATATACTAGGAGTAATGGTGGTTTGAAGTAAACCCAAGTAGAATCTTATACTAAAACTAAGTCAGTAGAGGATTTTTCAGCTTAACTTTGTGATAAGGACTTCTTATGACCTTAAATCACATTCAATACTCTTATCATCCTTGTATATATATATATATATATATATATATATATATATAGTTATTGGTAGTTGACATGTTGTGATATTGGTAAAAAACTATTTTAAATAATTGATGGAGTTGGATAGGGATCCTACGAGTGATAATATGACTAGTTGGTGGATACCACAGCTCGTGTCTGAGTCGTGGTGCCTAAAAAAGATTGTCAATCCACTTTAATCTATTCTTCTTCATCCATACAAGTCAATGAATGACTCGTACATTGATCCCATAATTCTTGGTATAGTTTTTATTAAGGATAAACTCATATTTTATGTTGGTTTTCTATTTTAAGAATGATTTCTAAGCATCAAAACTTATGAGGTGTTACAAAACTTGAACGTGAGGCATCACAAATTTATACCAATGAACAAAACTCTATAATCAGTGTTCTAGAAAACTATTTGTCACCCCAAAACTTTCTACAAGATACTATAACACTCGAATAACCACTAGTGAACATTATACCACCAAGCTCTACACCATAAATGATAAATTACCACAAAAGAACACAATACTATATTTTTGTAAAAAAACACCTTATCTTAATATTTTATCAACTCTTATACTAGGATAAATATTAACAGGGTAATTATGACCATAACAATGGAATAGGGCATTGCATTAGATAATAATTAAGCAACCATTCATCTCCAAATAGAAAAAAAAATAAAAAATGATGGGGATACTTGCTATGCATGTATACTTTATTTACCCAGTTGCCTCCTCAATAGGATAGTCTTCCATTGGATCACCACAGATGTAATTTCATTTATTGTGTCACGACTTGAGTCTACACCCTAAACAAGACACGATGCTTAGACCCAAAAGAGGTACTAAGCTAACTCTTGATACTGGCATGCTTCTAAAATCATGAATATATACATATATATATAATGAAAGTTTAAAATAGAATGTCCAAAAACCAAAGTTTACTACAATAACTGATATACTGTTTGACCCAGCTAAAATAAACGATGTTTGAAAACCTTTACTAAATGGAGAAGAGTTGCAAGGAAGCCCCAAGCGAATTCCAATATCAAAACTCAAATGCTAAAACTAAAATTTAAATCCCCTCAAATCATGAGGATTCACCTAGTCTACGAAAGATATGTTGCTAGAAATAAAATAATCACGTGACTGAGATTAGGCACCAAAACCTATCATAATAGGGTATAGCACAAAGAATAGCATAAAATCAATATTATTGAATATACTAATCTATGAGATATGTGATATTATGAATATACTAATACATGTTTTATAAAATATTTAGATACAATAGGTAAAACTACATAAGTTAACTAAACTATAGTACAATGACCCAAAGTTATAATCATGAATTGTAATATGAATTATAGTTCTAAATTAAGAATGAACTTATTTGGAACTGAAACTATGGGTCATGTAAAAAATATGTTAAAACCATTTCTGTGGGAGGATCTTATAATCGACATAAATTATGTGAGTAACATGAAGTCTAATGTACAACCCAAGATGGGAGGGTACCCTATACCCAACCAAAGGTATAAAATTTGTCTAGTGTGGATCAACTAACTAAGCCCATTTAAGATAGAGGTGACACTCTCAACTGGCAAAAACCTTTATTCTATGGTGGCAATGTTGTTATGGGACTTATGTTGTCTAGAACCCATGAATTCTTGATGCTAAATTGTTCTCTCAAAATATATATATAGTTACTCATAAATGTAAATTGATATTTGAAAATAAGGAATAAAATAGTTTGATTACTATTTTATAGATGCTTTTAAATACTGAAAACTAGTCATGCTAAATTCACTGAGTTATAGGATCATGTACTTATAACATGTTTAAGATTTCCTTAAAATTATCTATAAATAATTAGAACCATGCACCATTATTCATATAACAAAATAACTAATTTAAGACTATTTAAAACTTGTATATTTACTAAAAACCATAGCCATACTATCATAATCATTTATAAGAATAGAAAATATCATAATTTAGCAAATTTGTGTTTTAACTGTAAGTCATGTAATCATGAGAAGCTATACTAAAATATGAAAAACTTTTGACATGAAGGCAAAAGGACACCCTCGTTAATATCACACATATGTAGACACTAAAGAATCTTTACTAAGAGCCTGGAAATTCAAGAGCTTGAATAAGAACCCCAAGCTTTTTCTTGAGAAATTTGAGACATTTTGATTTTTGACTTAGGAGATTTTAATTAAGAACATGAGGGGTAGGTTAACTTATATTTCTTTAATCACACCTATTTTAGTTATGAGAGGTAGGGGTACTACCATAGGTGTGAAAGGAAAAGATGGTGGATCTCATGGTGGTTTTGTAGGGCCGCTCATCCAGTTGGTGGTCGTGGTTAGTATTATTCTATACTCGCCAGTCCAGAGGCAGAAGCTCCTAATTTTGTGATCACAAGTATCGGCCCCGTTTGTTTCAGATTTTTATATATGTTATTTGACCCTGGGTTGACTTTCTACTAAGTGTCTACATATTTTACTTTGGGTTTTAATTTTGTTAGTGAGCCTCTTACCATGCCTATTCATCTATCTAACTCTGTAGAAAATTCTTTAGTGGTGGATTGGGTGTACCGATCTTTTGTTGTGCCTTTTTTTTATTGTGAGACTGGGTATATTTACTTGTGTTAGATATGGTTGATTCGATATTATTTTGGGTATGGATTGGTTGGATCCTTATTATGCTATCTTAGATTATTTTTTTATGATCGTGACTTTAGCCTTGCTGGCTGTGCTAAGCATAGCTTGGAGGGGTGTGCTTTATTTGGGTCCTAAGAGGATTATATCTTATGTTCAGGCTTGTATATTGGTTGAAATGGGATTTTTATCTTATTTGTAACAAATTCATGATACTAGTGTTGTTTTACCTCCTTCCTTAGATTTTGTTCGTATTGTCCATGAGTTTATTAATGTATTTCCTAAGGATTTTCCTAGTATCCCTCTAGACCATGATACTAATTTTTCCATTTATGTTGAGCATGACACTAAGTCTATTTCTATCTTTTCTTGTAGGATAGCCCTAACTAAGTTGAAGTAATTAAAGAATCAGTTGCAGGAGTTGTTAGATAAGGGATTTATTCTACCTAGTGTATCGCCTTGTGGTACGCCTGTCTTTTTTGTGAAGAAGAAGGATGGGTCTATGCATATGTGTATTCATTATCAATAGTTGAATAAGGTAATGGTTAAGAATAAGTATCCTCTTCCTCGTATTAAAGATTTATTTGATTAGCTTCAAGGTGTTGTGGTATTTTCAAAAATTAATTAGAGATTCGGTTATCACTAATTGAGGATTAGAGCTTTAGATATTCTTAAAATAACTTTTTGGTCTCGATATGGTTATTATGGCTTATTGGTCATGTCTTTTGGGTTGACTAATGCCCTTGTCGTGTTCATGGAGTTGATAAATCAGGTGTTCTAACTATATCTTAACTCCTTTAATATTGTATTTATAGATAATATCTTGGTTTATTCTAAGAGTGAGGCTGAGTATGAGGAGCATTTGCGGATTGTGCTTAAGAGATTGAGGGATGACAAGTTGTATTCTAATTTCTCCAAGTATGAGTTTTTTTTTGCAGTATGTTTCCTTCTTGGGTCATGTGGTGACTAAAGAGGGTATTATGGTTGATCCAGCTAAGGTTGCAGCGATTCGTGATTGGGATAGACCTACTTTTCCCACTGAGATTTGAGTTTTGTTATCTTGGCAGGTTATTATTGGCATTTTGTTGAAGGCTTTTCATCTATTACAGCTCCATTGACCAAGTTGACTCAGAAGAATATTTTTATTGAGTGGTCTAATGTGAGTGAGGTGAGCTTTCAAAAGCTTAAAGATTTATTGACTTCAACTCCTATTTTGTCTTTGCCCAATGAGGGCATGGGTTTTATGATCTTTTGTCATGATTTAGATGATGTGTTAGGTGTTATGTTGATACAAGAGGGATTGGTGATTGCATATGCTTCTCGTTAATTGAAGCCCTATGAAAGGAATTATCCTCCCCATGATTTTGAGTTGTGCGCGGTTTTTTTCTTTAAAGTTATGGAGGCATTACTTGTATGGAGTCTGTTGTGAGATTTTCTCAGATCATCATAAACAGCAGTACTTCTTCACCTAGAGAGATCTTAACAAGAGTCAACATTATTGGCTTAAGTTGCTTAAGGCTTTTGACTTGACTATTGTTTGAGCAAGGCTAATATGGTTGCAAATTCCTTGAGCCGAAAGTCGACTAGCACAGGTAGCTTGGCGTATCTTTTGGCCTAAGAGAGGTATTTATCCTTAGAGGTTCAGTCTTTATCTAACCAGATAGTTAGGATTTATATTTTTACACCAGGGTATATTTTGATATTTGTTAAAGCTAGGTCTTCTTTGATTAAGCAAATTTGAGATCAACCATTTGATGATGTGGGTTTGAGATTAATTCAAGATAAGGTGTTTATTAGTGAGACTAATGAAGTCCCAGATAATTCAGATGGTGTTTTGAGGATTGGAGGCTGAGAGTAGGTGATTGGATTAGATTGATTTTGGAGGAGGCCCATTGTTTTAGATATTCCATCTATCCTGGTGTGACTAAGATGCATCGTGACTTGAGAAAACACTACTGGTGGGGTGGTATGAGGAAGGATGTATTAGATTTGGTAAATCATTACCTTTGTTGCCAGTAGGTGAAGGTCGAGCATATGAAACTTAGTGGTTTACTTCAAAGGTTCACCATGGATTTTGTGACTGGTTTACCTCATACTTCTCGTGGATCAAATAATGTTTGGGTGATCGTGGATTATTTAACCAAGTTTGCTTATATTATTTTGGTCCAAGTTTTCTTCAGTGCCAAGAGGTTAGCCCATATCTATATTTATCAGATTAAGCATTTGCATGGTGTGCATTTGTCTATTATCTCATATCGTGGTTTGATATTCACGTTTTACTTTTAGAGGACTTTATAGGATGAGCTGGGTACTTGGGTTGATCTTAGTATAGCATTTTACCCCCAGACTGGTGGTCAGTCAGAGCGGATATCCATGTTTTAGAGAATATACTCTGCACATGTGTGATGGATTTTGGGGGCTAGTGGGAATAGCATTTGCCTTTAGCAGAGTTTACATATAATAACAGCTACCATTCCAATATTGTTATGGCTCCTTTTGAGGCATGTATGGTAGGTATTATCGCTCTCCAATTGGTCAGCTTGATGTTTCTAAGGTTAGACCTCAAGGTAAGAACCTGCTTTGTGAGTCTTTGGATAGAGTTTGGGTCATTCAGGATAGACTTTGAAAGGCTTATAGTAGGCAGAAGTGTTATGTTAATCGTAGACTTTGTGCCTTGAGATTTGGTTTTGGTAACCATGTTTTCCTTTGAGTTTCACCCATAAAAGTTGTGATGTGGTTTGGAAAGAGGGGCAAGCTTAGCCCCAGGTATATTGGTCAATTTGAGATTCTTTGGATTATTGGTGATGTGGCTTATGAGTTGGCCTTGCCTCTAGATTTGTAAGTTTTTCTTCCAGTTTTTCATATTTTATGCTTCTCCATTATATTACTAATGAGTCAGATGTCATTCATTCGGAGTAGGTTCAGTTAGATAAATGGTTTTCTTTCTTTGAGGAGCCAATCTCCATTTTGGGTAGGGATATTAAATGGTTGCGTCTAAGAGTTATCCATGTAGTTAAGGTTCAGTGGTGACATCGACCTATAGATGAGGCTACTTGGGAAGCCGAGTTCGATATATGTAGTCTTATCCCCAGCTCTTCGTTGATTTAGGTATTTCTTTTCCTTAGTTCGAGTACGAACTAGATTTTTAGTGGTGGATGATGTAACGACCTGAAAATTTGATGAGATATGTCAAATATATATTTTATGTGATTTGACTATTTTACCCCTTCACATAGTTGCATTGTAGTATTTTTGGGGTGTAAGGGTGATTGGCATGGTTCCCTATGCATTTTGGTTCCTCTTTTGCGATATTATAGTTTTTGGTGGCATCGAAGGCCTTATATTGGCTTATGTGGTTATCTTTTGATCCATGCGTCGGATGGCTTAACGAAATGTGTCAGTAGATCCGAAATGTTGATTTTAGGGTGGTAACATCATTGGTCTGATTTTATGGCTTTTAAATCTCATTTTGACACTTGGTTTGGAAAATTGTGATTTTGGATTTCCGGGGTCAACTTTGTGAAAACGATGTTTTATCAAAAATCTGATATATCCATTATGTCCAAAGCATTAAATTTAGTATGGTTACATAGTTTGTTTGTGTATATCAGATTCTGAATTAATCCCGAGGCCTTGGCGAAAACTTGGAAAGTTTCATAAGTTTCAGCTGTCATCTGGTGCCTCTTTGATCTAACCACCTTGATTGGTGATCACACCTTCTTAGATGGTAATCGCACCTCATGTAGAGAGGGTCATACGACCGCACATAGGGTGTTGGCGATCACCACACCCCCTCCTGCTTCCAGGGTATAGTTGCACACTTGTGTGTGCGATTGCAGCACCCAATTACCTGAAAGAGGTATAAATAGACCCCTTAAGTTGCAAATTAGGCCCTTTTTAATCTTGTCACTTGAGAGCTTAACCCTAAAATAGTGTGAGAGTTTAAAAGTGAATCTTGTGGGTGCTTGGGAAGCTTGATTAACATCCATTTCTTGATTCTCTTACAAATTTCATGTAAGAATTCCCCTTTTCTTAGTTGAATTTCTTGATTACTGTTCAAAAACCCCAAAACCCTTAGGACTTGATTTTAAATCCCAATTTCACTCCTTATCACTTGAATAATGTTTCTAATCCTATTATTACTTGTTTTTCCTAGATTTCATCTTCGAAACAACTTTGATTCTTAATTTGTTGTATGGCTCAAAATAAAAATTGAAACTTAAATAAATGGAATTCATATGAAAAAGACCAATTTAATTCATTACAACAAAGAAAATGATTCTAAACTATATTCATTATCAAACCAAAAAAATAATTTTAATAAATGTTATATATATGATCTTTTATCATGTAAATCGATTAATTATGAAAATAAAAGTTTCTCATTTACGAATTTCAAAGGTTTTACTCAATATAGTCTAAAAATAGTTTTTCTTCGATTTAAACCTTATTTTATACTCAATGTAACTTGATTTTTCAGGTGTAGATTCCTAAAAGTATGAAGAATATGTTTTATAAATAAATTTACGATTTTTCCTTTCTTTTTCAAAAAACCATATTAGGGGTCTATTTTGACCCCAAATATAAAGTAGGCAATATGGGTAATTTGGCTTGGTTTTGACACATTTATTCAACATATCTTTGTTTTAGTTGATCTCGGGATCGTTCGTGAGAAGTAAGCTTGCGGTATGAAATGTGGTGGACCAATTTCGATATTGAGGTAGGTTATGGCTTAATTATTTCAAACTGGGCTGGATAGTTAATTTGAACACAAAATGCATGTTTAGGGGATGGGAACTGATCATGAAATTGGTTATCTTAATGTGTTGTGCCTTTGTGTGGGCCTATATGTGATATGATGTTTTTTGGTTTTGAGATATTATGTGATATGTGTGACTGTGTGGAGTCCTATGTTATGTTCATAGCCTTAAATATATGTGAATAATTGTATTGTGCTATTGAAATACCTATTGTGGTATCATTCGTGTATTGTGTTATATTCATACTTTATTGGCATATGAATCATGTAGAAGTTCATGGATGATTGAAATAAAGAGTGGATACTGGCTCACATGGCTGTGGAATATATCATTGTGGTTGGTTATGGAAATATATCATATGGATGGTTGCAGAAATACTCATTGTGATTGATTGTGAGCATTACATCCTTATGTCATACTTATTCATGAAACATTGGTACCACCGTGGCAACATCTGAGAAACATTAGCAAAACCTTTTTATAACCCTTCCCAAGGGATGTGCTAGGAAAGAGATATTGTGATGTTTTATAAAATCCTCCTCGACGGATGTGTTGAGGAAGAGATATAGATATCTGGATTGTATATAAGTTAACAACCTCCTTAGGTCCTACGTCAGGAGGTTTGCCTCCGTGGGTATATACCGAGGTTGTGCGACTACCGTGTGCATCATCATCATCATCTTCTTCTTCTTCTTCTTTACATTGCGTTTACTTTATTGTGTTTATGTTGTGATTGAATTGCCATATTGAATTGTCATACCTTTATTTGTTCTATCTTCCATTAATGTACTTGGCTATCTTGTATATACATGCTCTTCCTTGTTTCTAAGCGTATGTGATATAATGTATACTTGTGTTCTACCTGGTTATGTTGTAGCAATGTTTGTAGTGTATATAAATTAGAACTGCTAGTGCAAGCGGTGTGAGTTATCATTATGGGATATTTTTTTATTGTAGGTTACGTACCCTTAGTGAGTATTTTGTATGTTTTATTTTCTACTTTGCTCGGTTGGTCCATGATACCTACTGAGTACAACTGGACCGTACGCACTTCTACTGTACCTTATGGTGCAGATCAAGGTTTGGGTTGGCCTCAAGTGACTTGATTTTAGGCGTCTTTAGAGTATCCAGGGTAGTAGTTGGACTTGCTTGCGTCTGGGGTCCTCTTCTATGTTTCTATATTAGTGTATGACTCAACTAGTATTTAGAGGCAAATATTATTCCTATTAGTTTTTTCTGATGTATTTGACTCATTGATTGTATTAGTAGTTCATACACTATTGACACCTGGTTTTGGGAACTATGGATTGTTAATGGTTATGTTTCTTTCCACATTATTTATACTTATATGATTGGTCTTTGTTATAGAAGCCTTACCTTGGGGTTATTTCTATCTTTCTACCCTTTGTGTATAGTTTGGGTGATACTTATATGATTGGTCTTTGTTATAGAAGCCTTACCTAGGGGTTATTTCTATCTTTCTACCCTTTGTGTATAGTTTGGGTGATAGGCATACTCATCAAGGTTCACCGCGATAAGTGCCATCATGACCTTTGATTTTGGATTGTGACACCAGTACACTCCAAAAGAACAAATTATGATCGTTCATTTGGGTTTTTTACTTTAACTTAGTATATTTTCTAAGGTATGAAACCTCTGTTAAACAAGTAATAGAACATGTTATGTCCTAGTTTTAAATCATACAAAATATTTATGCTTCCATAACTTTCTAGTTTTAAAAAAAATTTAGCTTATGATTTAATACATATTGGTTTATGTCTTACTAGTTTTTAGTAAAAACATGATTTAATTCATATTATAGTAAATCATTTATGTTTTCAGTTTTAAAAGTAAGTTTTAAGTGTTCATGATTAATGCATGTCCACATGCTTAGTATATTCAAATTCTAACTGCATACTTTCCTCACGCTGCGTTCTTCCAGAAAATACAGTGCTGGCTCACGAGATCATAGGCAGGTTGATCACAACTTCCACTCATCCGATGATGAGTTCTTCTCATTCAGGAACTCCAGTCAGACTTTAGTAGTCATAATATTTTATTTATATTCTTATACATCGATAAATGATAGTTGGGGTGATGTTCTGACTAACTATAGCTAGTGTTAATTGAGACTTTATTGGCAAACAACTTAATTATTGTATTCTAGTTTCTTTTTTTTCATACTACAGTTGTTTTAAGATTTTTAACAGTGATGCATTGAGTAATTCTATCCTTTATTTTGCTTTCTCATAGTTATTTTAGAATATATATATATGCCCCAGTTTATATATTTCTATTTACCTGCTCATGACATACCCTAGTATCATGGGTTAGATTGGGACCAGTTGTGGTTTAGGAATTGTGTTATGTTCAAAGTGTAAATTTAGGTAATGACAAACTTGTACTAGAGCACAAAGTTCAAGTTTCCTAGGGTGTCTTTGAAGCCGTGTCTAGTAGTCTCTTATGGAATGGTACGGATATGTCTTTAGTTTTCGTTGAGAGGTTATAGGTTATTTGGGAAATGTTTCCCTTCTTTCATATTCCAGCTCACGCCTTGGAGATGCTCTATTTGAAATTTACACATGTTCGAGCATTGCTCTATTTTAGCTAACTATGCCTCATTCTTAAGTTAATTGAAGTAGTCAAGCATAAGTTCATGCTGATAGAGTTTTCTCAAACATAGCCTACTGACAATCAAGATGCTGACAAGGGCTTAAGATGAGCCCATAAATACCTTAAGTTCAGAAATTCGAAAGAATTCACTCTTGTTGATGTAAAACGTGCATTGAGTTGAAGTTAGGAGTGTTCTCAGACACTATTACTCAAAAACCTATTGCAAAATGACCCTAGAGTTAGAATTGTGAATCTAGAAGTGTAACAACTAGAGAATGGTTAAAATATGATAGACTTTAGATAACACCTTATGATTTGAAGAAGGCCCATGATTTTTCAAATATTATGAAACCCATTTAGGGAAGAGATGCAAAACAAGGTAATAAGGTTATAAAAAGTGTATTTTTAGATAAAAGTTAGATAGAGGAGGTGGTTAAGGTTAATTATTTTCAAAAATAATTGAGTGGACTAGCGTTCTCTGATTTCTATCCAGTAGTAGTAAGTTAGTATAGTGCATGAGAAATTTTGTGGCTATCCATGTTAAATTTTAAAATTATAGTTGGAGTTATAGATACTCATGCTAATAGAGAGTAGGAGTTTAGAATCTTTGAAGGAAAAGGCATTTACTTAGGGTATTGTGATATCTCATAAAATGCTAAGTTAGTAAGATCTACAAACTCCTAGTTAGTATCCTTGAGCTGTTAAGTATGGGAAGGCAAGTATATGTAGATAAATGGCTTTAAATTCTATTGCATCCTCTTACATACAGAAGTATACATGATCATGCAAGTAATAAAGTGGCTCTGGCTAGACGAATATTGATCCTACGGGGACTTGGCAATTAGCAAACAATCTAATTTAAGTATTAATATTAAGGATAAACGTGTGTGATTTGTAACCAATAAGAATTTGAGTTTTGTTATGCTAAAATTACGATGAATAATAATGGTAATAAAAAGTTTTAGAAACAATAAGGAGGAGGATTTTAGGGTCAAGGCATCTTAAAAATCATGCAAAACTATACAATCTCATAGGTTATGCTATCTATCTTTATTGTTGGTTCACAGGGTTAATATCACGATTATGGTCTTTAAAGTCTCTAATCACCTATTTAAATTAGCCTTACAACTACATTGTTAAGCGAAGATGTAGGAACTAATTCAAATAAATTTTTATTTCTTCATTTGTGTTATATAAGTGAAATTAGGTATATTCCTATCCTAGCCCTGAATCTTATTTTTAATTCATCTATAAGACAAGAAACCATTCCTTACGATCCATATTCTAATCTAATGTTAAGCCTTCAGACTCACAAAAGAAATATAGATGTATTGTAAAGGTTGCAAATCAATTGAATAGTGAATACAAGTGCATAAGAAAAAACAAATATGATGATTAACTTTAACCAACTTGAATGTATGCTAAGTGATAAGTGAAACACCTAGACTTTGAACCATTGAAAAACAACTTTATTTTTGCGTCTCTGAGTTGGATACGACTAGAGACTTGAGTCCTACCCTCGGTCATGACTCTTACCCAGCTTTACCTTCCCTTTCATATCATAGGCAGTGTGGTGAGGGTCATTGACTGTCCTAGGTATGAGTGACCCCTCCTCAATCATACCCTATGCATATGAGTCGTATCTAGGGCAATCGTATAGAATGAAACTTGAGCTTGAGGTAAACTGTCTTGCATACGATTGAAGCTTATGACTAGGGGGTGAGTTGTACCCTTTGGATACAACTAATGGGTGTGTTGTCATACTGTAATACCCCTCAAATTTTTCACAATCGTTAAAGCTCTTTTAATCTTGTCAAGAGAAGCTTAGCACTTAAAAATTATGCTAAGTGTTTAAACGTTTTTATTTCCATAATCTTCCGAACTTTAAGGAATTATTTCAGGGGCCTTCTCGACATTCTTTTTATAATTTTCAAGTTGTGTAGAGATGGGGAAAGGTCATAGTACATCTCGGGTGAGTTTTAGAATTTTTGGAGTAGCATAAGGGCACATTTGGTGTGCCAAACTAGTAGCAAAAGGCGCTGGTGAGGCGCCCAGTTTTCAGCATTTCAGGGTCAACTTGTAACTATCATAACTTCTTGTATATAATGAACTGGGAGAGCTTCTATATATCAAAAGAATGATTTTTGAGTCTTATTTCCAATTCAATTGGATTCATCCAATTTTAACATCGGAGTAAAAAGTTATGCCCAATTTACTTCAGCATATCAAAACTATCAACAGAGGGTCAGCTACGTCTTTTTCTCTTTTCTTAGGGGTATTTTGGTTATCCTCCACCCCTATATATACCCACAAACACAGAATTAAGCTTCATTTCATCCAAAATATACTCATTTTGCTCAATTCTCTCAAGAACAACATAAAGGGGTTCAACCCAAAATTCAAGAAATTCAAGAATCTCTCTGTAAACCTTCATAGAATCAAGAATTAAGGTATGCATAGTATTCATCTATGGGTTCCTTTCGCCCTAGAGCTCAAGAATCCTTTTCTAAAAATTCAAATATTTATTTATGAGATTTTAATAATTTATGTGAAGTGAAGTTGAAGATCTTATTGTTGTTAAGTTTTAATTCATGTTTTAATTGTATAGTTACGTTCCAAATTTTGATTCTAGTATGAGATGAATCCCACGATCTTTATGATGAAACCTTCAAGTTAGTTGATTTCATACATCTTGTATTTGATCTAAGTTTAATCATGATTATGATGTTAGATTGAGTTTTTATTTCCATGATTTATTTCACGATTCATGAAAAGCTAGTTAAATTTTTGGGATGGTTCATATGAAATTCGTGTTGAGTTCTTGAACTACAAGATTGAGGTAGTATTCATGATTGGGTTTAACTGTAATTATGATTATAAGGTTGATGGAATATCTAATCCATGACAAAGTGCAAGATTTATATGAAATTATTGGTTATATATGTAGTAATATATTAATTCATATTAGAGCCTTGAAATTGTAAATTTGATGTTGGTATCTTTGAAGGAAAAATTAATTAGTTGTGGTATGATTTATGTAACTACAAGTTGGATGAAGAATCCATGAGTGGATTTAAGTATATTCATGATTATATTGTTGATTGGGTTTATATCCCATGACTAAGTTCATGATTTATATGAAATTAATAATTATTATGTATGTAGATGTGAATCATATTAGAGCCTTGAGATGGTGAATTTGGTGTTGGAATTGTCATACTCAAGTATTGATTTGCATTATGATTAAATATTATGTCTTTCAAGTATTTGATGAATGGTTTGTGTGAATTAAACAAGAGAAATTATATCATATAAGTATGTGTATTAATTTAAGCCATCCAATATGTATTAATTCATGCCATCCAAGTGTTTGATAAAATGCTTAAGTGGAGAAAATAGAGTCATTATAATATGTTGACAAGAAATTTTCAAGCTATGTATAAGTTCATGCCAAGTGTGGTTGAAAATCTTTAGTGAATGAATTATGATATGTGGTATGAAACTACATGTTTAAGCCTTCCAAGAGTTTTGAAGAAATATCCTCCTATGCACTCGTATCCATGATTCGAGTTTATGTTCTTCAAGTACTGGATGAAGTGCCTTATTGACTGTATTCCGAGTAATGGACTGTTGTTATATTATGCAAGTATTGTTGTATTATATTTATTTATGATATCGAGTCTTGGGGGCATTTATATCCGAAATTAGCCTATTTGTCTAGAGCCGAGCTAGTTTCAAGATAATCTCAGTCAAGCCATGATCAGTAAGTTTTAGTCAATTACAGAACTCAGGAAAACTCAGCATATTCAGTAAATCAGTCTCAGTATAGTATTTAGAATAAGAAACTCAAAATCTTAAGTATCAATCTAGTCCACTTCAGATCTCCGTAGTATTTCAGTATTCAGTTACAGAATTTAGTAAACTCAGTGAGATAACAAAAATCAGTAGTATTCATCCAGTTATCAGATATTCTGTAGTATTTCGTCAGTTAACGGAACCAAGTGAACTCAGTCAAATATGCTCAGTAATATACTCAGTAATAAAATTCAGCTTAGTCTAAAGTTCAGTTAAGAATCAGTTCAGAGTCTTTCAGTTGGGAGTTGGAACTATCACCGAGCGAGTGCAGGATGGCGGCTTCCCCATTAGAGAGGCAGAGTTGTTAGTAGCAGTCCCTGTACTCTAGAACTGTATAGCTAGAGCAGGACGAGGATTCACCCGTTAGATAAAAGGTTTGACTACCTGCAGGAGTCCATATAGCCTTAGGCTTGACTTCTTCTTGAGGGTCACCCGTTAGAGAGGCTTGACCAGAGAGCTCTTTACTCGTGGAACGGTATTGACACCCTTTAAGCTAGGGTTACAGGTTGGACCGCACTAGTTTAGATTCGGGACATGTCGGTTAAGTGAGAACTCCCATAGTTTCAGTCACAGTTACAGCTAAAGTCTTAGTTTCAGATTCAATCTTCAGAAAAGAATTTAAAAATCAAGACTATTATATACAGTCAGTAAGTATCAATATCCTAAGATTAAGGGATCACCCACCAGATAGGCCTGATCTCAAGTTACAGTTAATTATTATTATTATCAGAATATTTAGAGATCACCCGTCAGATAGGCCTGATCTCAAATTAAAGTTATTCATTATTCAGACAATCATTTCTATCAGTATTAGATTCAAAGATCACCCGTTAGACAGGTTTGATCTCAATTACAATAAATCATTAACTTTATCAATAGTTTCAGAGATCACCCGTCAGATAGTCCTAATCTTAGATAAAATCGGGAAGTAACAGTAACTCAATTATCAGTAATTAGTAGACTCAGTCATTCAGTATTCCAGTATCAGTAAGTTCAGAAAGTCAGTTATCATTAAGTTCAAAAATTAGGTATTAATTCCTCAGATTATCAGAAATTTTATATCAAAGAATTCAGTCATTAGTTATCAAAAATATGGTATCAAAGCCTCAGTTATCAGTATTAGTAGATTCAGATTTCAGTAATTCAATATTCAAAATCAGTGTTTAAAGTTATGATGATTTTTGTTACAATTTATGTATTCATGCATGCGTTCTCATATAGTCATGTTCAGATTCAGTAGTTACAAAGTTTCCATGTATGTTGATCCATCTATACATATTATTTAGTCAAGTATTGTTCATGTATATGAACCCCTGCATTTAGCCATACCTCACTTGTATACTCAGTACATTCAAAGTACTGACACATTTTCTCTATGGTGCTTTCATTTACACCATAGGTTTCGAAACATGAGATCCAAAGCATCAGTAAAATTTTAGGTGCCAGTATCCAGATTCAACAGTGAGTCCTCATCGCTCGAGGATGATTTTATTATCTTATTATTTTAGTTAAATTTTGAGTAGTTGGAGTTAGTTGGAGACATGTTCCTTCAACTCCACAGTTTAGACAGTTTGAGGCTTTTCAGACTAGAGTTTGAAGATAGTTGTATAAGTATTCAGTTTTCAGTTGTACTTAGTCTTTGAACCTTATGGCAAGTTCCACATTTATTTCAGTATATTATGCAGTGCTTAGGTACAAATATCAGAAGAGGGTTAGCTTATGGTCCTTCGGGATCATGAGCACCGTGTGATGTTCTGGTTATAGAAAATTGAGGCATTACACATACCCTTAATAGTGTGTGTCACCTAGGAGAATCCTAGGGTATTAGTTAGGGTACCACTCGGACCCTAGGGTACTATCACTGAGGGAATCATATGGGGGAGTTGTACCCCTAAACGAGCTCACATTTCAACTTTTAACTAAGGACCTTTTGGTTATTTTGCTTGCCTAAAACCCTAACCCCTCTCACTATATAATGCATTTTAGCCTCCTAAGTCTTTACTATACAATACTCAAACACTCCTAAATGCTCCAAAGGCTTTTTGAAGCAAGATTGGAGGCTAGGGTTTGGAGGATGATCATCTTGTAGAAAGAGGGAGTCAACATTCTTGATGATTCAAGTTGTTTAAGGCATGTACCTCTTCCACTTTATAAATAACTCTAAACCTATGTTTTTCACACTTGGATTAGTAAGTGTACATGAGGGTTTAGAAATTAAATGAAAAGGGTTTTGTTTCTAAATGTTGAATAATGATTATTCTTGCTTAGTCTTGTATTTATTCATGTTATTGATGATGAATTCCATATGTGGTTGCTTATTATATGTTGTCTAACATATGTTTCATGAGTAACCCTAATATTGATGATTTTCAACATAAAATGGCCTTAAAAGGGGTAGTTACATAAGGTATTTGTGAAAATATCTAAGTGACTTGCCTAGTAAAATTGTTGGTGGTGCATTGAACTAGGGAAATGGTCTAATAGTTATGGATGATTGATAAATGATATTATGAAGTCATTATGAGATATGTATTATGAATTTGATAACCTTGTTGGTTTATGATGAATGAAAGGGTAAGGCCCTAGACATAGAGATGAACTTGAATTGTGTATTAAACCAAGTGTGGTAAAAATGTGATATATTATGGTTAATAAAATATGAATAATTATATGGGTCTTAAGGACTAAAAATTATATGGTATGATGAATTGAATAAAGACATTGGCCTAGTGAGATGGTTGAGTAATGAAGGCTCCCACGAGGACTATGTGGTCATGTATAATGATGAATTGGATAAATGAGCCAAAGCCCTTAAATGTGATATAAATTGTGTGTGTAAATGCATTAACTAATGGGTCAAGAGTTCAAATGGATACTAGTAACGATGGGCGATTTGAGTTTCTCATCTAATGATATGACTAGTGATTCAAGTTCCTAGTCCCATGAAACAATAGGTGATTTGAGTTCCTCATCTAATGACACGGCTAGAGATTTGAGTTCCTAGATCGGTGATATGACTAGAAATTCAAGTTCCTAGTCCAAAGAGATCTCTTGAGGTTAGAATACCTCGTCAAATGACACAACTAGTGATTTGAGTTCCTAGATTGGTGATACAACTAGTGATTTTAGTTCCTAGTCCAATAAAATGAAATGACTTGTTATTTGAGTTCCTAGACCGGTGAAATGACTAATGATTCAAGTTCCTAGTCCACTGAAATGGCAATATGATTAGTCAAATGAGCTAACTTGGTTGAAAGTTCTTCACCCCATATCTTATGAATAAATAATTTCAGAATATATGCTAAGTCGTTTTCCCTTGTGACATAATATGATCATGTTATGTATATCCATGTGTATGAGTATATATTTAAGAATAATGTTGAGCCTTGGCCTCTTGATTAGCATGTGAAATGCCTATGTGTAAGGATAAGTGTATCATTGTGAATGATGATAATATATCAAATACTTGTTAAATGATGATATTATTTTATCCTTACCCTTGAGCTACATGATAGCATTCCAACCGCTAACCATCTCCAGATGTTATGTCCCAAGCGATATATGGGTTTGAGCATCATCTTCTTTTCCTGCACAGTGATTAGTGGATCGAAGCAGTTAGAGCATTGACTTTGGAGTGGTGATCTTCCTTACTTCCGAGGATATTCATCCTTGGTCTCCTATCTTTAGATTTAGTTTATTTTGACTTGGTTTAGCTATTATTGGGAGCTTGTCCTAACGTATACATATCAATCACAACTATGAGAGTGACCCTCCTATTCTGTCACCTCAAAGAGATGCTACTAATGTAGAGTTTAATCACTCTATCAACCTCTTGACTCAATTAGTAGCCTCTTAATCAGAGTGTGGTGTTCTGTCTACCATTTCTTTAGAGGCCACAAGAAGTGGCCAATTTATGAGGTTGATTCCTCCTATGTTCTTCGCTACGAAGGTTGAGGAAGATCCTCAAGGCTTTGTTTATGATATGGAGAAAATCTTCATTACCATCTTGGTAAGTTAAATATAGTCGTCGATGCTCTTAGTAGATTGTCCATAGGAATTTTGGCCCATATAGATGAGTATAAGCAGGAATTAGTGAGGGATATTCACCATTTGGCAAATCTTAGAGTTCGACTTGCGAACTCCGAGGATGGTGGTGTATTTGTGAATCTGGTATCTCAATCATCTCTTGTTTTTTAGATAAAGAAAAAGCAAGTCTTGGACCCTAATTTGGTGAAAATCAAGAGTAATATGGGTCAACAAGAGGTTATAGACTTTGTGGTAGGTGGTGATGGTATCTTGAGATACCAAGGTAGGATATATGTTCCCAACGTTGATGGATTGAGGAAAAGGATCATGGACGAGGCTCATGAATCTCGGTATGCAATTTATCCTGATTCAACCAAGATGTATCTTGACCTTAGAGAGTTTTATTGGTGAGGTGGTATGAAGCATTATGTAGCTAGCCATATCGCAAAGTGTATGGTGTGTCAACAAATAAAAGTCGAACACATGGGGCTCGGTGGTTTGTACCAAGAGATTGTCTTGCCGGAGTGGAAGTGGGAGACAATTAATATGGATTTTATTACGGGTCTTCCTAGATCTCGGAATTAATCTAATTCAATTTGGGTCATTGTTGATAGAATGACCAAGTCCTCTTATTTCTTTCTCGTGAGAACTAATTTTTTGGCTAAAGATTCTGCAAAGTTGTATCTTGCAGAGATCATAAAGTTGCACAGTGCTCTGATATATATTACCTCAGATTGTGGTCCCCCATTTTCATCTCACTTTAGGAAGTCATTCCAAAAGAGTTTGGGTACTAGAGTGTGCCTTAGTACCATTTTCCACCAGCAAATTGATGGACAAGCTGAGAGAACTATCCAAACCTTAGAGAATATATTGCGGGCTTGTGTAAACGATTATAGTGGTAGTTGGTAGTTGGTATGTCCACTTTTCTTTGATTGAGTTCGCCTATAATAATAGCTACCACTCTAGGTTGGCATGGTGCCTTTTGAGGCATTGTATGGTAGGGGTTGTCGGTCTTCCATTGGGTAGTACGAAGTTGGAGAGGGTAAGTTGCTTGTCCCCGATTTAGTTTACCAAGACTTGGATAATGTAAAGGCAATTCGTGATAGATTTAAAACCTTTCAAAGTCGCCAAAAATCTATTGTGGATGTGAGGTGTAGGGACTTAGAGTTTTGTATTAGCGATTGGATATTCTTAAAAGTGTCTCCCATGAAGGGAGTGATACAGTATGGTAAAAAGGGAAAGCTAAGTCTCTGGTATGTTGGTACCTACTTAATTATGAAAAAGGTCGGCAATGTGGCCTAAGAGTTGGAGTTTCCTTCTAGAATGGACTTCATTCACCTGGTTTTCCATGTCTCTATGTTGCAAAAATGTATGGGTGACCCTTCACTAGTTATTCCCTTGAGGGATGTTGATATCTTAGACTCTTTGTCCTATGAAGAGGTACCGGTGAGGATCTTAGATCGTCATGTTCAATGGTTACAAATGAAAAAAGTGGCTTCGGTAAAGGTTCTATGGATGAACCAAAAGTTCGAAGAGGATATTTAGGAGGTAGAGAAGGACATGATGTCCAAGTACTCACATTTGTTTTCCATACTGGAAACTTGTGATTAAGGTATCTGTTAATATTCTTGGTTTGACTTGTGTCTTGAGTTGATAATGGGTTTGAGTTCGTAAACTTTGAATGAGCCATATGGCCTCAATAAAAGATGGGTTTGAAGCCCCTAGTGAATTAAATGAATGAGTGATTGAATAATAATGATATGTGTTATGTTACATTCTTGTTGTTGTGGGCTTGTTTTAACTTATTGAAAGTTGCTCTAAAATGTGATAAAGTGTTAACCCATGTCAATGCTTGACTTACCCCTTATTCATGGACAAATGATCCAAGTGGGGGAGAATTAATCTAGACTTTGAACCATTGAAAAACAATTGCATTTTTGTGTCATTAGGTTAGGTATGACTAGAGATTTGATCCATACCCTTGGTCATGACTCGTACCCACCTTAACCTTCACTTTCATATAATAGGAAATATGGTGAGGTTCACTCACTGTCCTAAGTATTAGTGACCCCTCCTCAATCGTACCCTATGTAAATGAGTCATATCTAGAACAATCGTATAGAGTGAGACTTGAGCTTGAAGTAAACTATCTTGCGTATGATTAAAGCTTATAACTAGGGGTGAGTCATACCATTTGGATAAGACTCATGGGTGTGTTGACGTACCCTTAACAGTGTGTGTCACCTTGGAGAAGCCAAGGGTACGAGTTAGGGTACCACACATACCCTGGGGTATGATCACTAAGGGAATCATATGGGGGATTCATACCCCTGCACGGGCTAACTTTTTAGCTTTTAACTAAGGACCTTTAGGTTATTTCCATTGCCTAAAACCCTAACCCCTCTCACTATATAAGGCGTTGTAGCCTCCCAAGTCTTCATTCTACTAGACTCAAATATTTGTAAACACTCTAAAGGCCTCTTGAAGAAAAATTGGAGGCAAGGGTTTGGCGGGTGATCATCTAGTGGCAAGAGGGAGTCAACATTCTTAGTTATTCAAGTATTTTAAGGTATTAACCTCTTCCCCTTTCTAAATAAATCTAAACTCATGTATTTCACACTTGGATTAGTAAGTGTACATGGTGGTTTTGAAATTAAATGAAAAAGGATTTTGTTGCTAAATGATGAATAATGATGATTATTACTTAGTCTTGTATTTATTCATGTTATTAATCATGAATTGCATATGTTGTCCAATATGTAGTTCATGAGTAACCCTAATCTTGATGATTTCACCATGAAAATGGCCTTGAAAAAGGTAAGTACATAAGGTGTTTGTGAAAATGTCTAAGTGAATTGCCTAGTAAAATTATTGGTGATGCATTGAACTAGGGCAATGGTCCAATAGTTATGAATGACTGATAAATGACACTGTGAAGGCATTATGAGCCATGTGTTGTGAATTTGATAACCTTGTTGGTTGATGACTAATGAAAAGTTAAGGACCTAGACATAGAGATGAACTTGAATTGTGTATTGAATCAAGTGTGGTGAAAATGTGATATAATATAGTTAGTAAAATATGAATAGTTGTGTGGGTCTTTAGGACCACAAATTTTATTGTTTGATTAATTGAATAAAGGTATTGGCCTAGTGAGATAGTTGAGAAATAAAGGCTCCCATGAGGGCCATGTGGTCATGTATAATGTTGAATTGGCTAAATAAGCCAAAGTCCTTAAATGTGATATAAATTGTATAATTGTAAATGCATGAACTAATACGTCAAGAGTTCAAATGGTGACTAATAAGAATAGTTAATTCGAGTTCCTCATATAATGACATAACTAGTATTTGAGTTCCTAGTCCCATGAAATGATGGGTGATTCGAGTTCCTCATCTAATGACAGGGATAGGGATTCGAGTTCTTAGACCGGTGATATGACTAGCAATTTGAGCTCCAAGTCCAAAGAGATCTCTTGAGGTTAGAATTACTTATCAAATGACACAGCTATTGATTCGAGTTCCTAGATCGGTGATATAACTAGTGATTTGAGTTCCTAGTTTAATAAAATGAAATGACTTGTGATTCGAGTTCCTAGACCGGTGAAATGACTAGTGATTCAAGTTCCTAGTCCACTAAAATGACAATAAGATTAGTCAAATGAGCTAACTTGGTTAAAAGTTCTTCATCCCATATCTCATGAATGAATGATTTCAGAATACATGCTAAGTCATTTTCCCTTGTGGCATAATATGATCATGTTGTGTATATCCATGTGTATGAGTATATGTTTAAGAAATGATGTTGATCCTTGTTCTCTTGATTATCATGTGAAATGCCTATGTGTAAGGATAAGTGTATCAATGTGAATAATGATAATATATCAACTCCTTGTTAAATGATGATGTTATTTTATCCATTCCTTTGAGTTAGATTCTAGCATTCCAACCACTAACCATCTCCGGATGTTATGTCCCCATGCGATATAAAGGCCAAATCATCATCTTCTTTACCTGCGCAGTGATAAGTGGATTGAAGCATTTGGCATTGACTTTAGAGTGGTGAGCTTCCATACTTCGGAATACATTCATCCTTGGCCTCCTATCTTTAGATTTAGTTTATTTTGACTTGGTTTGGATATCTTTGGGGGAATGTCCCGATGTATACATTTCTAAACTTTGATTTGTATAGAGGTGGTGTGGATGACTGTAAACTTGGGCATATTCGTCTAGTGTGTTGATAATTATGAAATGGTTGGTCTTGCTAACCCTTGACACATAGTCACATTTCTACTATCTTACTACTATGGTTAGATTGTATCTGACCCTTGTGGATTGTTATTGATTGATAGTTGGGTTACGTGGTGATCTCCAGTACATTTGTGCTTGAGGTGTCCATATGACATGGCCTGATTTTAGGTCGTGTCAATAAGTTATCAATTTAACGACTTATTAGCACCTTTTAAGCTTGTATTATCATTATTTTCCATTGATTTGGTGTTAATCTCATGTATAATGCTCATTTGTGCAGGTGGAGGTTGAAAATGAAGATGACCAAGCCAATCAAGTCAATGTAAGGTCAAATATGAAAGAAAAAGAGCTCTAAAGTTCACATGGACGTGTTGGGAGGCACCCACGCAAACGGGTGGCCAAAATGACCAAAACAACCCTATCTGCGCTTAAGGTGCACCCCTATCTATTCTTGTTCTTCTCTAGAACTTCTTAAGCAGATCAAGAGTGTGGTGTCATTTTTGTTATATTTGGAAAATGTGAAATTGGGGTTAAATTGGGATTTTCAACTCATATCCATATTTATTGAACATTATTGTACTTTTTTTGAGCTAAGAAGATATTAGAGTGACTTTCAAGTGAAGGATTATTGATTTATATTGAAGATTTATAGAAATTAAATCTTGGATTTTGCATTCACTTTATTTATTTATAGATCAATTTTATGGAAATTTAGGTATATCTTTACTTTCACTCTATATGTGTGGCTAATCCTCATCTTTGTGTTATGCTTGAATATGTTGTGATTAGAGCATGGGTTTTGTTTATTTGTCCTCCTAATTAGCTATTTTTTATGGGCTCTGCATTAATTCCATGTTTTAATTATAAATTAGGGTTGCGTGAGGAATTAGTGTAAACAATAACTTGAATTAGTATTTAATAGCATCTCTTAGACATAAGAATGTTGATTGATAGCATATATCAGTATAATTATGACACTTATGAGGTGTTCAAAAGAACCCATTTGTAAAATTTGGTGTTTGATTGACACAAATTGACACTAAAACTATTAGATCTAGCCTACCCATGACTCCTATATAAATTTAATAAATTCTCAATTACCCATGTATGAATTCATACCAAGAATGACATAACCCCAAGGTTCACTCCCAATCGATTAGATGATAACGCTCAATCTACAGCTCTCGTAGGAGTGTAAAGCGGTCGTTGTCAAATATATAACCCAACTGGGTTGGGTATCGATCCCACAGGGAATAGCTTGGTCAACAAGTAAGTAAGGATTACTAGACTTTTAGTGCAAGTCTCGTAAAAAGGGGGGAGTTTTGTCGTGCAAGTAATGTAACCAAAGTACTAGAGTAAAAATGGAAAATAGCAAAGTAAAAAGTAAGAATGTTTGGTAAGATGTAAAACAATGAGAATTGAGAAGTTGGGGTTATGTCCACCTTATGAGTTTTACGTCTCTATTGGCTATGAGTTATGCGGAATTCAGACATGTATGTGCTTATAGAGAATCGTATTCGATGGTAAATCCAAGCGTCTTTCGACCTCAACAAGGACTATTTCACTTTAACTCTTTCGAGCTTAAAGTATATCTAACGGTACAAATTCTCCAAGAGGTTAATCCAGTTACGGCAATAACTTTTTAATAGGGGATGGGACCCTATTACCTTGACATTATCTCTTTTCCAGACATATAACTTTTCTTTCGAACAAGTTAATGCTATACTGGCGTTATTCTATGCGTCTGCAGCCACAAGCATTTGCATTAAGATGAAGAGAATAATGATATAAGCAGCATACGTGTCACGAATTCACAAACTCATAGCAATAGATAGTATCTCATAAGGCTTCCATAACCCCAACAGAGAGGTTTAGCTACTCATGAGTGCGAAGGAAATCACAATAGACATTATCATTGTACCACAATACAGATCTCACGTGTAGTATGGTGTGGTGTTAGGCATGAATTCCTTGCAAAATAGCGATTCTCTTGTTGTAAAATTAAAAGTCGAATAGATGAAAAATAATGTCAACAATGAATTAATAAAGAGAATTGTTTTGATGGATGGATGGATGGTGGATGGATGGAAATTGATGGAATGGGTGGATGAATGGGTGAATTGTGTGGAATGCATTAAAATCTCTAGCAAAATAGGGTATTTATAACACCCATATCCTATTCCTACTAAGCTACTGCATTACTTAACCCAATCCTACTAGGTTAATGTATCATTATCCTAATCCTACTAAGTTACTGCTAGTCCCCAAAGTCTTCAAAATTGTTGTTTTTGCCCGGGACAGGTTTTCCATGCGTTTCTTTAGGTCCTTGGCGTCCAAGCTTTGTTTTCCTCCTTTCGTGAAGCTTTCTTTGGCGTTAAGTTATCCATAAAATGCTGAATTCTGCATCATTTATACCTGAAAACTTGCTAATCATGTTCGTTAGCTCACTTATAGGAAAAAGGACTAAAAGTGCATGAATTATATAATTTGTCCTCAAAACTTAGCTAAAATATGGGTAAAATATAGTACTTTAGGCGTGTAAATTCGCCTATCATCATTAGACAATAAGTATTTCAACCTTGAGATAGTATTCTAAAAGAGAAGAAATTGTTAACTTTAAAAATATTCCAACAAATCCCCTATTTTACATGTATGTTTGTTTTATAAACATTATGGGTCAACTCCTAGTTGACTTCTAACACTCTCGATTATTAAAATGATTGTCTTTATTCCCTGTGGATTTGACCCCAACCTATGTTGGATATTGAAACACCCCGGATTTTGGCCTTTGAAAATTTCTTGAGCTTTAGCCTCATTACCTTGGTTACGACTGGACCCCCGGAGTCATAAGGTGTCTTAACAAATTATTGGGATGAGTCATAACCAAACCAATAAGTTTGAGGCTTAATTCTACTCTAAGTATAAGTGGCTTGGTAAGAGACATAAGGATATGTCATGAGCCGTAAGGTGTAATCTAGGGTTACGAAGGGGTTGGTCTAGTCGTAAAGTAGAAGTGCATCAGGGTCCTAGTTACTGTCTTGGTTATGACTCATGGTGATGAGTCATATGGTGTGGTAACGAGTCAAAGGGGTCGACTCATGGTCAAAGGCAATACTTTTCAGCTTTTAAGTTGAGGGCACTCTGTACATTTTCCACTTTAACCCCTTGGACTCCACGAGTTAAAGCCTTACTTGTGTGTACTATTTTTTGCTTCTATTACGGGCACTGGCCGAAATCACTTATATGCTCTTACTACATGCCAGAACTTTGAGGCATCTCCCAATGTTGTTACTGGTATTTACAACCCTTAACTTATGAAATTTATTTCTTGCTTGATCCAGGGTCTACTCTTTCTTGTGTGACCCCATTTATGGCTGTGCATTTTGATTTTGGTTCGGAGTGTATTCCTAATCCCTTTTCTATTTCAACCCCAGAAGGTGACTCTATGATTGCTAGAAGAATCTAGAGGGGTTGTGTGGTATCTGTTGGTGGTAGAGAAACTTTGGTAGATTAGATAGAATTGGACATGGTTGTTTTTTATGTCATATTGGGTATGGACTGGTTGTGTTTATGCTATGCCTCCTTAGATTGTCAAACATGTAAGGTCATGTTTACATTCCTTAATGAGCCAGTCATTGAGTGTGAAGGGGGTTCTTTGGTGCCTAAGAGAAGGTTCATATCATAGCTTAGAGATCAGAAGTTGATTTCCAAGGGATGTATCTATGATTTGGTCTGAGTTAAAGATTCAAACTCGGAGGGTTCTTCATTGATATCCATTCCCATGGTTAATGAATTTTCTGAGGTTTTTCCTAGTGATATTTTGGGAATCCCTCCCAATAGGGAGATTGATTTTGGGAATAACCTTGTTCTGGACACTCATTATATTTCTACCCCTCCTTATAGAATTGTTGTCAAAGGTGACACAATGTTTCTCATGGTTTATATATATTATTTTTATGCTTTTAATATGGTTTTAAACTTGTGGGTGCATAGGTATCGTAAATGAACTAGGGAATTGTGACTTTCCCAAACTTGTGACTTTTGAAGTGGTTATGACCCCAACCCGATAATGCAAAATTGGTCTTGATCATGAGAACTGTGGGAATTTGTAAAAATTGAACAAGTCTTGAACTATTGCATGATATAAAAAAGTATTTGAAATACAATGGGATGAATTAATGAAAGAAATGAATCAGTGTTCCCCAATATGTATTAATGAACAAAGGGAGTTGCTCTCCCCAAGTTAATGGAAATTATTTTGGCATGATGTGTTACATTGCAAGTGTAGTTGGTATAACAATACCAACAAGGTATTCCTAAAAGTGTATTGTCGTTCAGTGAATGAGAATGTTTGTCAACTATTTTGATTGGGCTCTAATAAGTGTTGTGTAGCTGAGTCTTGAAAGTGGAGGTCCGAGTAACTGATACTTGAAACTGTTTTTGCCAATGCAGAGGGTCAAAGTTACCAGAGTAGTTCGAGTCCCCCTTCTTCTTATTATTATTATTATATCATGATTAGGTAGGATCGAGTCCCCCATAAATGACTATATAATTGGGTATATAAGTCACCTTGGTATATTTTGGAGGGTTTGAGTCCCTCATATACATATATATGAGATTATTCTCCAGTTCATGTGTCCATACGCACTAGGGCCCACCAAAGGGGTGAGAAATAGGGCGCATATAGCCCGTGCGTACTATTATGTGACGGTTAAGCTACACAATCCAGGATAAAGTATTGAAAAGTATTTTAAGACTTGTTCCCTATCTCGACATGTGATCTATATATTTATGTATATACATTTGATTATGTGTGTTGGCTTTTGAATGATTTTAAACTATTGATCATATCATTATATTATCCTTATCCCCGAGTTACATACTAGAGTTCACCCTGCTAACCTTCTTCGGATGTTGTATCTCCACACGATGCAGTAATTCTTCATACTTCTACTCCTCCTACTCAGGGACTAGGTGATCCGAGGACAGCTTTTGAGTTCGATTAAACTGGTGAGCTTTCATACTTCGGAGGACTCTATCTTATTCTATAGATTTATGAATTTAGTATTCCTTTGGTCTTGGTATGGGTTATGGTCGGGGGCATGTCCCTTCTGGGTATTCTTTGGTTTTAATTAGAGGCTCTGTCAGACTACTTTAGGCATGGGCGGTTTTGGTATTGGTATTGGCATTAATACTGGTATTGGTTGGTTCTTTGGTTGTGGACGGTTGGTATTGGCTATAGACTTATTATAATGTCTTTAAAATGATAATCTCTTATCATGTTTTATGTTCGGAATTCAGCCGACCTTAGGGCGTGGTGTGTTTGGTTTTGTTAGGTGAAGGGAGTGATCTCAGATCCACACAGGACTTGAGATACCTATTACGACCAGGCCCTGGTTTGGGTCATGGTAGGTTATAGTATTGACAACGATCGTTTATACGTCAACGGGTATAATCAGAGTGCTATCAAGATTTTGGCGACGTTGCTCCGGAGTGAAACATTGTTTTCATTCTTGTAGTATTTCTAGTCACTTTGGGTTAGCTGTCGTGTTTTATTTTATATTGCTTGTTGTTTTTGTTCATTCTCAGGTGAGGATAATACTATACACGATAATATGAGACAACACGGTAGTAATATTAGTACATTTGATGGGCATCTTAAGGATATGGATCACCTCAGAGATGCGGGTAGAGCTAGCGCACCGGTGGAAGGAAATAGAGTGTTTCAAGTAACAAGCGTGATTCTTTATTTGCTTCAAATGAAAGCATTGTTTTGAGGTCAAGCACATGAGGATGCCAATCTACACCTGAAGAATTTCATTAATGTGTGTTCTCCATTAAACGTTGCCCATATACTCGAGAAATTAATTCATTATGTATTTTTCCATTCTCATTGACGGGATAAGCAATCATATGGTTACGATCTTTGACTAGGGGATCTATCAATTCATGGTTTTAGCTCACAGAAGCATTTTTGGATAGGTACTTTCCTTCTTCGAAGATATGGCCACTAAGGGATGAAATCATCAACTTTTGTGTGCTTAACAAAAAGGTTCCTTGGGCTACCACTTTATCCTGAAAAGCCTACCCATGCATAAATGAAATCCTTAGTTACCCACTTTGAGCCTTTGGGCTTTTCTTTGGACCACACATTACAAGTCGTGAACCCTTCTTTTTATCTCTCTTTTGAACCATACCCTACTTGAAATTGAAAATGCAACTTAAGGCTAAAAGCCTAAGTTTGGGGTGGTGAAGATTGATGGAAGTAAGTTTAAGGCCACGAAGTTTTTAGAAGTGCCTAAGTACTCAAGCATCGAAAACAAATGAATAGAAAAAGAAAGGGTCAATCAAAGTAAAGAATTCCATGAAATTGCAAGAAAAAAAAAACTAAAAGAAAATGGGTGAACAAGAGAAGCAAAAAGTAGGCATATGAAAAGAGAAAAGATCAATGAGTAAGTGGACCATAGTCAAAAAGGCGAATAAATAATGTGATGTAGATGTTCAAGGAATGGTGTAGCCATGTTGTTCCTAAATAGCATCCTACCCTAACCCTAACCTACATTACAAGCTCAAAACGTCCTTTGAGGTCTTCAACAATTTAACTTCTTTGTAGTGGTGATTGAAAATAGGGGTAAGCCTATGGTATGATACTTGTTAACAAAGAGAGTTCTTCTATGTGGGAGAGAGTTTTTACACTTAAATTCCTTGTTGGATATTTAGAAGCTTGGTGTATGGAATTTTCTTTTTTGTGAGGAGGCATGTGAATGAGTTGAGGTGGGTGATTTTGTTGTCTTCCGAGCAAAGAGAAAAATGGAATATAGCTTAGTTTTGGTCAAAAGTGAGTCACTTTTAGAGTAAAAGTCATTGTTGATTAGTTGCTCTTTTAAGTCTTGTGCATCCTTGGATATTGCATTTTATGATGAGGGGGTGTAGTGAAAATAGTATAGCCCGTGAGCATTGAGCTACTTGTGGTAATAACAAAGGTTAAAGTCATTATGGTGTTTAATGCATGAAGTTTGGGTATAAATAATTATTGTCTCATGGTAAGAGGTAGTGTTGCTTGAGGACAAGAAAAAGATTTAAGTTAGGGGTGTTAATGAGGGGTGATTTTACCACTCATTTACACTCAACATTCATGCACATTACCATATTTTGAATGAATAAATGAGACATAATTGTGATTGAATAAACTAATATCTATATTTTTGCAAGCAGATAGTTGATGAGATAGAAAGATGTGGATTAGATCTTAAAATAATCAAAAGGAAGCAAGAAAGTACAGCTAAAGACTTAAAGCAGGACATAGCCTTAGGTAACGTGTTCACGGTCTAAGGACCGCGATCACAACCGTCAAGCAAGTCAACAAGGCGTAATCATGTGAGTCTAGCGCAGTTTTGGTACCACGGTCCCGTCCAAGTCAGTGCGATCGTGGCATGGCAAAAATTTGTAGCCCAAGGATAGAATTGTAAATGCACGTGGCTGATCCTAAAATTTGACAAAAAAGACTCAAACCCTAGTAATTCATCATATTCCATCTTCACTAATAGTTAGGTTTTGTTCTTGAGTTCATAGCCTCCATACTTGGAGAAGAAAATATTATATAACTTTTGGGTGAAGAATACATTGGAGTAGCCTTTAAATGGAGGAATAGCTCACTTCCATTGGAGATTTATGGGAGTCCAAAGTTTGAAGTAACATTCACTTAGTCTTCACAAAATTATTTCAATGGAGATTATGGGTATATCTTTGCTTATTTATCATATGTATAACTAGATCTCCCTCTTAGGGTTATGTACAATTAGGGATTAAAGTGTGTGTGGTTTGCTATTGTTTACTTCTATTCAGTAGTTCATATTGATGGGTTTTATCATTGGTTGACCAATTTGGTTTGGATTTATGGGAGAAAGCCCTAAATACCCATATGGGTTTGAAGAGTTAAAGCTCCAAATTCTACAAAAATCAAAGCCATCTTTGAAAGAAGGGTTTTGGCTGAACTTTAGAAATCCATATCATCCTTGAAAGAGAGATGTAGAGACCAAAGCAATGGTAGACAATTATGTGTGTGGTCTGCTAATCTATCACTATCTTAGACATAAGGGTGGTTATGAATTTAACTATACCATGGGTATTATCCTAGAATTAGGGATGCCTAAATTGAGGTTTGGTTACCAATTGTTGTACACACCTATTAGGTGCTTGAAAGAATCAATGGATGAAAGTTTGATATTTTGTTGAAAAACTAACATCAAAACCTATAACCGAAGCTACCCATATTACCTACTAATAATAAAGTTAACTATTAGTATCCACCCATTACTTCCCTTAGTTATACATAATCCCAAGATTCGTGCTTAATGGATAAAACTCTAATTATTCATAACTCCAAATTTATACTAGAAAAACCCAAAAAGAAACATTAGTGTTGATACTTATCTCCCCCACTTTCATCTTTGTGTAATATTGGTTTGAATTTAACAAGTATCCATTATTTCAAATTAACTTAATTGCCACTCATATTGTTCTTCGTGGATTCGACCCCGACTCTAAAGTTGGGTAAATATATTGATGATGACTGCCCTTCACTTAAATTAATATGTAAGTTGAGCGTTATAAAGGGAGAGCTAAACCCATATAGCCTATGGGTGCCTATTTATGATGGTTGAGCAACATAGTCCAGGATAATGTTTTACATCATGTTAAGCCTTGCTCCCTATCCCGATATATTACTTATGTGTGTATATATATAATGATGTTCGCATAGTTTTGAGTTGAATTTGAATTGACATTATGTTCTCCGCTACCCCTGATTTACATGCTAGTGCACAACCCACTAACCGTATCCAGATGCTATATCCCCACGTGATGCAGGCACTAGAGATACTTCTACTCTTTTCATTTACTCTATCTTGTTATATGTTCAGAATTCATCCTTTGTTAGAGGTGTTATTTTTCATTTGGTTAGATAAAAGGGGTGGTCTCCGATCCTCAGAAGACTTGAGATACGTATCACGTCCAGGCCCTAGTGTGGGTTATGACAAAGATGGTATTAGAGTCTAGGTTTGGTGTCATTGGGTGTCAACAAATCTGTGTTAAGTAGAGTCTCCTTTATTATTCCATACTTATTAGGGAGAGGCTATGAGGAAATAAGGAATAATGTGACTAATGTTGAGTTCCATCGCTAAATATATTTGCTCACTTTGTTGTTAGCCTCTCAGTTTCACCAGTATGAGCATTAGAGTGATGTTGTTCATTCTTCTAAGGCCAATAGGGTTGGCTAGTTCATGAGGCTCAAACCTCCAGTTTTCACTGGTTCAAAAGTTGAGTAAGATCCTCAAGGTTTCATGGATTTGATAGAAAAGATTTTTCATGGGATGCATGTTTCTAAGTCTGAAGGTGTGGAGTTTGTCGCGTATTAGATAAATGATATGGCATATCAATGGTATGAGGAGTAGGATCAATTAAGGGGTGATAATGCAGAGTTGGCGTCGTGGGATAACTTCTCTAGTGCTTTCCTTGATCGCTTTTTATCTCAAGAGTTAAGGGAGATAAAGGCTGAGGAATTTATGAATTTAATGAAAGGCAGGGTGACATTGAATAAGTATGCCTTGAAATTTTACCACCTGTTCCATTATGTTCCTGAGTTAGTCTTTCATAAGAGCTCAGATGAGGAAATTTACTTCTAGGTTGTCCTGTGATTTGGTGTTGGAATGCAAGGTTGTTTAGTTGAACAAAGACATGGATATTTCCAGTTTAGTGGAGTACATGCAATAGGTTTAGAAGGAGAAGAATAAATAGGTTAAAATAGGAGAAAGGTAGAGTAAGAAATTTAGGTATTCTGAGCAGGGTGGAGGTCAGCAAAGTGGTGGTAAAGATGGGAAGTAGTGGGGCAAGATAAAGACATGAGGAAATTCATATTTCTATTCGACAGCTATCACCCCATACCCTAAGCCATCTAGTGATCTTTTCGTAAAGAAAAATAGTGGGCTAGGCACAATATGCCTAATCTAAGGCTAGTAGGGCTCAGCCGGCTTTATTCTATCCACTTTGATGCTTTTGTAAGTAGGAGCATCATGGATTTTTGTATGAGGAGAGAAATAAATATTTCATATGTGACCAGCCTAGCCATATTAATAGGAATTATCATTAAGGTGATGTTTCTACTGGGCTAATAAGGTCCCAATTAGTTCTTCTTCAGCTCCTGCACCAAAGGGTGCTATTTTTAGCTCTGGCGGTGGAACTATCTGCATACTCTGTCCATCCCTCAGGACTCTAAGGCATACTCAAATATTGTTACTGGAATGCTAAAACACTTTTTTCGTGATATATATTATCTGTTTGATCCCAGGTTTACTCTCTATTATGTGACCCCTTATGTGGCTATTTATTTTTATTTTGGTACTAAGTGTATCCTCATCCCTTTTCTGTGTCCACCTCAGTGGGTGACTCAATTGTGGATAAAGAGTCTATAGGCATTTTGTGGTATCTGTCTGTTGTAGAGATATGCTAGTGGGTCTATTTGAATTGGACATGTTAGACCGTGACATGATCTTGGGGATAAATTGGTTGCACTCGTGCTATGTCTTTCTTGATTGTCAAACTCGAAGGTTCATTTTCCAAATCTTAAATGAGCTAGTAATTGAGTGGGAAGGTAGTTCCCTAGTGCCCAAAGAAAGGTTTATGTATTATCTTAGACCTCGAAAACTGATTTCCAAGGAGTTTCTGTACCATTTAGTGCATGTTAAGAATTATAGGTCCGAAGCCCCTTCATTACAATATGTCCCTGTGGTCTGTATATTTCCTAAAGTGTTTCCCAAAGATCTTCTCGATGTCCCTCCTAATAGAAAAATAGATTTTGGGATTAATCTTATAGCGTATACTCGTCTTATCTCTATCCCTTCTTATAGAATGGCTCCGACTGAGTTGAAAGCATTTAAGGAGCAGTTGAAAGATCTTCTTAATAAAGGGTTTTATTCATCCTAGTGTGTATCCGTGGGGTGCTCATGTATCTTTCATGCGTAAGAAAGATGGGTCCCTTCGAATGTGTATAGATTACCGCAAGTTGAATAAGGTGATTGTGAAAAATTAGTATCCTTTTCCTAGGATTGACAATCTTTTTGACTAGCTTCAGGGAGCTAAGCAATTTTCCAAGATATATCTTCGATCGGGTTACCATTAGTTGAAAATTAGGGAGGTGGATATCCTTAAGCATGCTTTTCATACTCGATATGGCCATTATGAGTACCTAGTAAGGTTTTTTGGTCTGACTAATGCCCCTACGACATTCATGGATCTTATGAATCGGGTATTCTGTCAGTTTCTGGACTTGTTTGTCATTGTGTTTATTGATGATATTTTGATATATTTGAAAAGTGAGGCAGATCATACCACCATCTCCGTATAGTGTCGCAGACCCTTAAGAAATAATTATTATATGCTAAATTTTCTAAGTACGAGTTCTGGTTGAATGTTGTAAATTATTTAGGTCATGTTGTCTCTTGTGGGGGTATCATGGTGGATCTATACAAATTTGCGGTGGTTAAGAAGTGGTCTAGACCCATGAATCAAGAGTTTTTTGGGTTTAGCCGGTTATTATAGAAGGTTTATGGAAAGCTTCTCCTCTATTGTTAATCCATTGACTAGGTTGACTCAAAAGAAGGTGAAGTTCTTATGGTCATATGTTTGTGAGGGTGCTTTTAAGAAATTGAAAGATAAGTTGACTATGGTTCTGGTTTTGACCCAACTCAAGTGTACTGGTGGTTTTGTTGTCTATTGTGATGCGTCCCATATGGGACAGAGTTATGTGTTGATGCAGCATGGCAAGGTGGTTATGTATGCTTCTAGACAATTAAAGGTGCATGAGAAGTACTACCACATGAATGATTTGGAATTGTTATTTGTGGTTTTTGCTCTAAAGCTTTAGCATCATTATTTGTATGGGGTCTATGTTGATATCTTTTCAGACTATAAGAGTTTGGAATATGTGTTCACCCAAAAGGAGTTGAATCTCAGGCAATAAAGGTGGCTTGAGTTGCTCAAGGATTATGACATGAGTCTCCATTATCATCCAGGTAATGCTAACTTGGTATTTTATGGTCTTAATAGGTTATCTATGGGAAGCTTATCTCATGTGGATAAGGAAAAATGAAAATTGGTGAATTATATTTGCTATCTAGCTAATCCTGGAGTCCATCTTTTGGGTTTCGACAAGGGTGGTGTGATTTTTCAAGAGGTGGCGAAGTCGTCTCTTGGTGCTGAGGTGAAAGAGAAGCAGATTTTGGATCCTACCTTGATGTGGATTAAGAATGAGGTAGGTCAACAAAAAGTTCTAGCATTTAAAATTAGTGGTTATGGTATCTAGTGGTACCAAGAGAGATTCTGTGTTCTTGATGTTAGTGGGATGTAAGAAAGAATGTTGGCTGGAGCTCAAAAGTCGAGGTATAGTGTTCATCCCGATTTGATGAAGACGTAACACAACTTAAAGAAGATTGAGGCCAGGTGGTTTGTCATAAAAAATTGAGCTACTTATGTGGAAATGGGAAGTAGTTAATATTGATTTTATTACTAGTATACCATGGTCTCGGAGATAGTTTGATTCAATTTGGGTCATCGTGGATAGGATAACTAAGTCTTTTCTCTTGTTGTCGGTGATGACAAATTTCTCTGCTGAGGATTATGCCAAGTTATTCATTGAAGAGATAATCAGGTTACATAGTGCTCCAGCATACAACTATTTGATTTACATAAATTTTAGCAGTGCAAGCATGATTGTCACTTGGAGATGGAACAAGAAAAAAAGGGATCATGTATTTATATTCAGCCAAAAATGCTTAAAATTGGAACACGTAAGTATAATGATGACAAAATGATATGTAATGGAATAGATAACTTGGTCAAATTTGTTTAGCAACTTCAGCAGAAAGCAGAACTAGGATTTGGCTCAAGGAGGTTAAATATGCATAAAGAAACACCTCCCAAGATGACTATTGCAAGGTACAGACAAAGCCTTAATACCTGTGCGGATCCTGGAAGAGATAATTTTTTTCATTAAACGAGCTCCTTTTCAAATGCAACTAGTAGCTGGAAACTTGAAGTCAAATTTTCATCCAACCTTCACTACTACCGCATTATCTTACTTGCAAAATCTACAAAGATACTTTACAATAATATAATTATTAAAACTTTTTCTTAATGAAAATATTAGATGCTTAACACTAGCAGCCTCTTAATATTCAAAATGGAAGTGACCTATTAATACTAAGATATAATACTAATCTTTTTTTATATAACTAAGTCAATTGAGTCTTAGTTTCTATATTTCCTGCTCTTGTTAAGTCTCCCTTTTACCTATAGTAATAAAATCTACCTAAAAAAATAATGCCAAAGCCACCATCAATCTACGATGGTCCGTTCACCTGCCTCCTCTCTTTCAGACAAACTAGATAGTCTATGGAGGTAAAAATAAGCTTTCTCTTATTCAATCCCTTGTGGATTCCACGCCACGCCCAAATCTTTGCCTAAATCTTCAAAATTTAAAAAGGCTTTCTCTTTGCCCAAATCTTAAAAAGGTTTTATTTTCCTAAATCAAACCAGAGATTCACCAGAAAATTTATACAAGCTCAGAAACAAGAAGAAAAGGGTTAACCGAAGCTTACCTTAGAAAGTCAACTGAAGAAAACTTAATTTCGTAGAATCATAAGCCAATTTGGCAGATACAGAGAAAAAAACCCAATCCAATTTCTGATAGAACTCAATTCTGCACCAATTTCTGGAAAAATCCTCAATTCTTGAAAATGGTGTGTTTCATTTGGGATTGATAATAGCAATTTATTGAAAATAGCTCACCAGTGACAATTAGCAGTAAATGAAAATAGAAATAATTTGTTACTTAATAGTAGAAATCGGAGTTTTCTTTCAGGTGTTCGACCATTTCGCTTCAAAATGTTATGGGTTGACAAGTATCGACAAAAAATCCTAGACAAAGTTGCTCAAAAATCTGTTTTACTGTAATAATGTGTGTTTATGCCATTTTTTAGCTGAATGTTTCTGAGAGTTGAGAGTTTATAAGCTGAGAGAATAAATTTTAGAGTTAAGTGTTTATGTTTTATAATTTTTTTTGGATAATTAAAAATTGGAGAGAATATAATATTTTAATATTAAAAATATTGAAGGGAATATCATATTTTGGTGTAAATTTTTGAAAAGTTTATAAAGCAATACTTGTAAATTATTGTTTTAAAAAAATAAAAACAGCATATTTGAAAAGTGTACCCGTATTTATAAAAGGTGCTGCCAATTATATAATAATATGGAAACACTTATAAAGTGTAGCTTACAGCATTAAAGAGCACGCTTTACATGTGTTGTTAAAATTATTGTGATTTAAAGTTAAAAATTAAGGCTACATTTTTAAAGTGTGCCCAAAAATATTTTAGGCAACACTTTACAAGTGTTGTCCAGATTTAGTGTAGTTGTAGGCCAAATTTATTGTAGTGTTATGATCATTTTTTAACATGGAAGCTGGTGTACCACCTGAAGATGGAACTGATCTGAAAAAATTATTGCGGTAGAAAGACTGGTTCCCATTTTCTACCCTCTTATGACTGTGATTATGATTAGCGATCTTGGCCCTCTTACTCTAAAATTCTTCTTTCTCTTTCAACTTATCCTCTTCAGCCTATTGAACATGAATTATAAGCCAAGATATATCCATGTATACATTCAACATCCCTGTCTTACCCCTCCTTACTTAAGAGTCTGGACAACCCTAACACGAATAAGTTTATCTGATTCTTTATATTGAACACCATGCCTGGAGCATTTCTAGATAGTTAGGTGAACTTAAGATTTCATTGTTATGTACTCATGAAACCATGTTTCAAATTTAAGAACTCTGTAACCTTAGCCTGCCTCAACTCTCAAAGAAATAAATGCTCCAAGAAATCATCCTCGAACTTGACCCACTCTATAGGTACCGAATTCTCTCCTTAGACTTCTTCCCATTGTTTATACCGTATACCTGCAACACCCTTAAGTTGAAAAGAAACAAGATCAACTTTTTCTATATTTGAAACATGCATAACTCAAAGAATCTCCTAAACCTAATTGATGAAGTTTTGTGGATCCTCACCGAGTTTTGACCTTGAGAATTTTGGAGGATTCATTTTGATAAATTTACAAGCCTTAAAGAAAACCTGAGAATCGGGATTAGCTGGGATTGGATGGTTAGTATGAGTAGCCACTACCTGAGTCAATATCTGAATGGCATTCCTCAAATCAGCATTGGGATCAATATTTAGTGGCTATGTGGCAGTTGAATCAAAACCCCTATATGTAACTAATGGCATAGGTAAAGTCTCGATATTAGAATTTTGATCAAAAGAACGGGCTCTATTCTGGTATGAACAATACAAACTGAAGATACCAGGAGTGGACTTAACTCCAGTAATAGCAGTGGCCCTCTGACTAGTAGTTCTCTTTGGAGACATGATTTGCAACACATGTAAAACCCGAGTTAGAATAAAAAATAGAGTTAAACATCATTGCACAAAATAGATCATAAAAGAAGAGATGTTTCTAGATGCCTAGTATCCTCTTAATTATAAATGTGGTACGTTTCACACCCAGAAGTAGGACTTTACAAGACTCGGCTTCACAGACACCCTAAGACACTTGAACATATTATTTTGATACCAAATTTTTCATGACCCGAATCTACAACCTAACCATGAGTCATATCTAGTTGCTCACTAGTGTTCCATTAAGAACCTTGGCATAATATATCCATAGACAAACATGATAAATGAAACTAATGCAAAATATAAACTACCATAGTGGGCTAAGTCTGAAAAAAATAATTCTTTAACAAGACATAACTAGAATGAATGAAAGAATGTCAACTATTAAATATTGATTGTCTAGTGAAACCTCTACTAGTAACATAAAAATAAATTAGAACAAAGTCTCATAACCTTTATTAAATCAAAGTCTAAACAAATATAAAGAAAAAAATGAAACACTCTCCAAGCCTCCTAAATGATCGGAGTGCTCACCAATAATATAGATGACATGTGAAAACATTTAGCAACAAAATCTTAAGTTCGAGTATCTGAATTTAATCACATGGAGGACTAATTATAAAAGCATGTAAAGAATAACTTACAATAATATAAAACTTGAAAAGTGCAATCATGTGAGATATATCTGCATAAAAACAGTTCATGAGCTTATATAAAGTAGTTTTCATAAAGTATAGCCATGTGGGGGAGTTTCTTATAACAGTCAAACCATCATGCGAGCTCATGATGTTTACTGTCATACATCCACATTGAAAAAGATTGTTCTGTCATCCAAGGTGCAAAACTATATACATCAAGATTCTGTAATCATACCTCTAGGGCGAAACCTACATTGACAATGTAACTATGGAACTTGAATTATCTAAATTCTTATTCTCTCAGTGCTAAATAATTCTTCCTAAATGTACTAAAGCTCTTTAATATAGTTGAATCATAGGTTTGAGTCTATGCTCAACATATCTATAAATTTACTGCTATGAGCCTACATTCCATGTCATGTCATAAATCATATGCTGAAAACCTTGTATCTGAAACATGTCTTTTAAATCATGTTTATAGCATAAATCATGAAAATATGCTTAAACATATGTAACTTTATAGATGCTAAAAATAAAGTTTGTAATTCGTAAATAAATCTTAAAGAATTTATTTTGATGCATAGACAAGAGCTTCTTATGAAAATCACACTATCATGAGAAAATCATATTCATATAATTCAATAAAACATGTACAAAAATTTAACTTTAAAAAATTGGATATGAAACCTAGTTTTAAATCATAGTATTATATACCATGAAAGTATTTGAACGTGAGAATAAAGAAAATCCATCGTTGAATCTTACATACCTAGATGAAGATACACTTTTGATAAGAGAGCTTGATGAACTTGCTTGATTAGGAACCTAATTTGCTTGATCTTGCTTTAGAGTTGTTTTATAATTTTTTTTTGAGAAACTAATGAAAAAATAGGTCTTAAGAACTCATATTGATACTTTTTGGTGACTAAAACGTATAGGGTAGGGCAATAAGAAAATAAAAAGTTAAATTTTCCTTTAATGAGACGTTATTGATTTTTCTGGTGTGGGACACCACGAGTCAAGGCCAACTCATGGTCCATGTTACAACACGTACAAGAGTTGTAGTCACTGGGAGTTTGTCAACTCCTGGATCACTTCTCTTATTTCAATAGTATGAATTTATTTTACTATCCATAACTTGATAGTATGACTCATACACTAACTAGTAGTTTTGGAAAAAAATTGTCAAGTCTGATCTGAGTTCACAAGCGTAGCTAAGACTCATACATTCTTTCATGACTTGTGATATGAGTCCTGGTACCTATAAACCTTGAAACAAATTGAGTTTTGATACCACGAATCGTGGTCCCATAGTATGAATCATATACTAAGTCATACTGGTCTGAAACAGAAAGTCTTAGATTTTTTATTTTAATACTAATCACAGAGTATTTGTAGGTCCAAATTCAAGGTGTTATAATAAAGTAGGTTGTAGAAATATGGCGTGAAAATTGAATTCCATAAAATATTATACGTTACTAAATTTATGTAGTATACATTTTGATATTCATTACATAATTGAATAAGTCAAGTTGAAACCACTTTATATATTAATTTCATAAACTAAATGATTTTTCTTTTCGGAGACTCAGTATAAAGATTTGGTATACACATGGTATCTATTATATTTTTATTGTCCATAATGTTATCATTAAGACACATATTATGTGATTAAAATGAAAATTGATATCAAAAAATGTCATATTAAGTTTTGTAAGTAATTTTCATTTTTGTATATGTATATGATATTCAAACTATTACCCAATGTGGTTTTCTTGGTACTCTAAGTTGAAAGATACATAAATCGTATATATTGAATATACAAATTGAATTTCATAAAAATACACCAAGAACAAGTACACATTTGATATCATTAGAAATATGTAATGAAAATTTATAGTTGACAAATGAGATAAAAATTAAGGTACAAATTATTTTTTATTCAAAGGAGATTATAAGGAAAAACATGAAAATGACATCAAAGTTGGTTATTCAATAGTGGAAAAAGTAAGAAAGAAAATTGTTGTAAAAAAATAAAAAAATTTAATTATCTATGAAGAATTTTGTCTTTCCATAAATATATATATATATATATGGAAGGAATATGAAAGAAAATGGATTGAAGAGAGAGAAAGAATCATGTAATTTATTTGAGAGATTTATGGAATTGTATTACAAACTATAGAGAAAATAAAGGAAAGAAGAATTTGGAGCGATGAGGGAGGGAGAGAGAGAAAGAGAGAGAGAGAAAATTGTGTCTTCGAGAATATTATTTTCTTATTTTACAGTGTTTTTTTCTTTTCACTCTTTTATTAGACTTTGATAGAATCCTTTAAGGTATTGAAAAATAGAAACTACTATTATGACTTGTAAATTTAATCTTAAATAGTATATTTATGTTTTCTTTCTCTATTCTAAATTACTAGTTTCACCCAGCCCGTGCTAAGTCCTAGCCCAAATTCAGAATAGAAAAATAAAATACTAATTTATATCATATTTTTATTGTAGAATTAATCTTATTTAATGAAATATTAAACATGCCTTTTTGATAAGTATTCATAATTATTTAAGTTCATAATCATATAATTGAATAATTTAAATTAGAATATTGTTTTTGAGAAATAAATATATTGTCAGAGAATTAGATATATAAATAATTCTTGAAGATAAATAATTTTTGAAGATAAGTATATAAATAATTATGATTTGAAAAAAATAATAAATCAAAAAATATGATACTTTTATGAATTTGTTAGCATAGAAATCTTTTTCTCTTCTTATAGAATTATTTAATTCAACAAATATTTCTATCACTTTAAGGCCCAACATTTAACTCTGATGAGTTGGAACATTCAAGTAAACTTATCAGTAGCAATTTTCGATACTTTTCTTGATCCATATAGCTACAGATATTACAAAAGATTTCTTTCTTTCTGAAATGGTCAAAAATAAATTTTGATACCATACTATCCAAAAAATATATACGCACCGTGATCAGGATGAGTTTCTAGGATTAATTTCCAAAAAGGACATCTCACAGAGAAGTGAAACGGCTATCTCCATAATTATATAAATCAAAATTTCAATTTCTAGACCAATAGCTTAATCTAGTGAAAGTGTAAATACCACCTTTTTTCCTCTATATAGAAGTACATCAACATCTCCGGTCTCTTCTCAAGACGAAGAGCCTTTGTAAAAAGAAAAGAGTCACTCTTACTATATTTTGACGATGCTAAGATACGTGATATTGTGGAGTATGCCTATGCTCCAAGATACATTCAATAGGGCCGACACATTAATTTTCTTGGTCTCTCAGCTCTACCGGTCTAAGAATTATAATCAGCAGTCATATAGTGGGACGTAATCATTTATAAATATATGTCCTTCAAGAAAGCTAAGCAAAAAGTAGAGAATGAGAAAGGAGATGCAAAAAAATGCACCTGTTGCCGAATAACAATCAATATTTCAGCATCAACACGATGAATTTCACTATGTATCTTCTGCATAATGGGCTCAACGCCAGATAGAGATGCTTTTGCACAAATGCATAGGTGGTTCTATGAATGGTGGATATATTTTGCAGGAATCAAAGAAATCCTCCCCCTACAGTTCATTAATTGTTTCAACGATTTCTATTCAAAAGAAGGGTGTGTAACCCTCCCAGAGCATATTCAGATGTGTAAGTTCTTTATCAAGAAGCGAGTTTCTTACATTATCTCTTGGAATTTCGCTAAAGGAGAACAAGATCATATCAAATATTTATCCAAAGAGATAAAGGTCAAAGGTTGGACTCCCAAGCCGGTAGCACCAAAAACTCCAGATAAAGGAAAAACGACTTCATCCTCAACCAGTGCTTCGCAGAATAAGAAGGCACTCAAAGAAAAATTAAAGAAGGCTTTACACGATATGGAAAGCCAGGAAACAAATAAAGAAGAAGTGTTACAACTTCTAGAAGAAGCTTCCTCCATGGGAAGTAGTGATAATAACGGTGATATGTTAAACCCTAAAAGAATAGCTATGGCCTATATGGACCCCTATTAAGAATAGGGAAATGACCCTTCGAAAAGGTAGAGGTTCAAAGAACCGGAATTACCTTTTTGAAAGGGCATTCTACTGTTCCTAATTGGAATCTCTAGGTCCAAAGCTATCCCAAAAGCTAAAGGACAAAGCATTCAACAATCAGCTTTTTAAAAAGCAAAAGCATCTTACAATAAAGGACATGTACTCAAACAACTTTTACAAAAAGACTGTCGGCCGCTAAAGAATTAATCTTAGCCTTACACTTGTACACCTAAGATGTATTTTTCTTTGTCACTCTCATCTATATAAGACTTTTTGCAATATTAGAGAAGGCATCAGAAAATTTCCCACATAAGAAATATTCCGCCTGCCTAAACTCTCTTGTAATGTTTTCGGTTAAAGTTTGAATAAAATCTTGTACTTTGGGCATTACTGTTGTGAATCCATTGATAACATGTGTAATTTCTGTAAACAAGAGGTATAATAAATAAAGTTTAGCGACAAGTATTGGAATTCGTAAAGTTCATTTATTATTTATTTAAAGAAAGGACTGCATTTAAAATTAATAGACTTTCTTCACACATTTGTTTTCTTAAATAAGAAATTCAAATAAAGAAAATTGAACAAATTTTAAAAACCCCGTAGATGGTAAATAAAATTGCCAATCTTCAAAAGACTTTCGAAGAAGAAATTTGTTCCGAATTTCCTAATGCCTTTTGGGAAAGAAAAAGACATTTAGTAGAACTTTCATACATTACTGGTTTCAACGAACAGGCCATTCCTACTAAGACTAGGCCCATTCAAATGAACCAAGAGATAATGGAAATCTGCAAAAACGAGATAAACCATTTGCTAAAAAGTTGGATTATCAGAACCTCAAATTCTCCTTGGAGTTGCTCTGCCTTTTATGTAAATAACAGTGCAGAAAAGGAGCGAGGAACTTCCAGGCTCGTAATAAATTACAAGCCTTTGAATGCGGTTTTAAAATGGATCAGACATCCGATTCCTAACAAAAGGGATCTTTTAAAAAGAACTTTCAAAGCCAACCTTTACAGTAAGTTTGATATGAAATTAGGATTCTAGCAGATTCAAATTGCTGAAAAGGATAAATATAAGATTGCCTTCAATGTCCCTTTTGGACATTATGAATGGAATGTCTTACCATTCGGCCTTAAAAAAGCTCCATCAGAGTTTCAAAACATCATGAATAGTATCTTCAATCCTTATAGTCATATGTTGATTATTTATATTGATGATGTGCTTATTTTTTTAGAAGATATTGATTCTCATGTTAAACATCTTAACACTTTCTTTAAGATTGTTAAGTTTAATGGTTTAGTCATAAGCACAAAGAAAATGAAACTCTTTCAGATATCTATAAGATTCTTAGGGCATGATCTTTATCAAGGCAGTTATAAACCTATTTGCAGGGCCATAGAGTTTTCTTCCAAATTCCCTAATGAAATTAGTGATAAAACCCAACTTCAAAGGTTTTTAGGAAGTCTTAACTATGTAGCAGATTTTATCCCTAACATTAGACAGGTCTGCGAACCTCTTTACAAAAGACTTAAAAAAACCCCAGTTCCTTGGAGCTCTGATCAAACTAATGCTATCATTAAGGTAAAGAAATTAGTCAGAAACCTTCCTTGCTTAGGAATTCCTAACCCTGAAGCCTTTATAATTGTTGAAATTGATGCTTCTGATATCGGATATGGAGGTATCTTTAAGCAAAAAGTTGATGCTAGTACTTCTGAACAATTAGTCAGATTTACATCTGGAATATAGAATTCCACTCAAAGAAATTACAGCACTGTTAAAAAAGAAGTTTTATCTATAGTGCTATGTATCACCAAGTTTCAAGATGACCTTATTGATAAAGAATTTTTACTACGAGTGGATTGCAAATTTGCTAAAGAGATTTTACAAAAGGATGTTAAAAATCTGGTTTCAAAACAAATATTTGCTAGATGGCAAGCTCTCCTATCTAGCTTTGATTTTCAAATAGAATTTATCAAAGGAGAAAATAATTTCCTTCCCGATTTTCTAACAAGAGAATTCTTACAGGGCCGAAATGAGACCCACTACACTGGGGAAAATTCTAGTACAAAGCAAACAGGAACAAACCAAGACGGCTAGATATTTGATCTTCCGTCCGCTTCATCAAACCCCTTGAGACCATCAGTCCCTCAGAGGCCTGCACTGAAATCAGAACTACAATCACCATTTCAGAACAAACATGCAGCATTGGCAGAATTTCCAAAGCTCCTTCCACCAATGCCAACTAGATTGTAGATTTGAAGACAAACAAGTCTTTTGGTAAAGGGCAATCATCGAATTCATCTGTTCAGTCAAAGACGAGTTACGCTATGAAGGCTCCTGAAACCTTCGCACAAGCTGTAGACCCCACAGCGGTCAAAGTAACACCAACTCCTCCCATCAAAGAAGAATTCAAATTCAATACCACTCAGGTAATGCTAATTATTGCTTTAGACAAAGAGTATGAAGGATATCCATTAGATCAGCTAATCAAGCCGGTCTATAATGATAAAAACTTCGTGGATACTGAGAATCCACTCAAAACAAGGAGATATTACAAAGCCATCCTTGTAGACACCGATTCTATTGAGGTCGACCATTCTATGAATGAAAGGAATCCAGAATACATTGATTATTCTAGGTTCACTATTAAGAGGGTATTAACCCCTTTCAACTGGTTTGCAGATCACATGCATACCCCAATTGCATTATCCATGCCTCATAGACCGCAAACTTATAATTGGTACGACTACAAGTTGGCATGGTTCAATTTCTTATATGTCAGACCAGGACACACCTGGTTTATTAAATATTGTCCGACTATGGTAGATGTCATTATTCCTAGGTGGTTCTATGAATGGTGGATATATTTTGGAGGAATCAAAGAAATCCTCCCCCTACAGTTCATTAATCGGTTCAACGATTTCTATTCAAAATAAGGGTGTGTAACCCTCCCAGAGCATATTCAGATGTGTAAGTTCTTTATCAAGAAGCGAGTTTCTTACATTATCTCTTGGAATTTCGCTAAAGGAGAACAAAATCATATCAAATATTTATCCAAAGAGATAAAGGTCAAAGGTTGGACTCCCAAGCCGGTAGCACCAAAAACTCCAGATAAAGGAAAAACGACTTCATCCTCAACCAGTGCTTCGCATAATAAGAAGGCACTCAAAGAAAAATTAAAGAAGGCTTTACACGATATGGAAAGCCAGGAAACAAATAAAGAAGAAGTGTTACAACTTCTAGAAGAAGCTTCCTCCACGGGAAGTAGTGATAATAACGGTGATATGCTAAACCCTAAACGAATAGTTATGGCTTATATGGACCCTTATTAAGAATAGGGAAATGACCCTTCGAAAAGGTAGAGGTTCAAAGAACCGGAATTACCTTTTTGAAAGGGCATTCTACTGTTCCTAATTGGAATCTCTAAGTCCAAAGATTTCCCAAAAGCTAAAGGACAAAGCATTCAACAATCAGCTTTTTAAAAAGCAAAAGCATCTTACAATAAAGGACATGCACTCAAATAGCTTTTACAAAAAGACTGTCGGCCGCTAAAGAATTAATCTTAGTCTTACACTTGTACACCTAAGATGTATTTTTCTTTGTCACTCTTGTCTATATAAGACTTGTTGTAATATTAGAGAAGGCATCAAAAAATTTCCCACATAAGAAATATTCCGCCTGCCTAAACTCTCTTGTAATGTTTTCAGTTAAAGTTTGAATAAAATCTTGTAAGTTGTGTTGTTTTAATTGTTTTGTTTTACTCTTCTCATATTTACATCAATTATCCTTTAAGATCCTTTTATTGACTACTACATCAGATTCAGATGGAAGAAATGAAGGGAAAAAAAGGAAAATGTGAACAAGTAAAATACCTGTGGGAAACATTTGGTTAATGTAATACAACGTATTCTGCTTCTCCATGATAATTCACTGCCAAGGACAGATCACAAACGCCTATTCTGATTATACCATCTTTACATTCGCCATGGATTTCAGCCATAAAATTCTTAGAGTTAAGTTTAAATAAAACTTTTCTTTCGTGTTAATATATTGATCTCTCAAAATTTCTAATTTCCCTCTCATGTATCTCGGGATATACTCAGCTGAAGATTTCTCTGAAGAATTAAAGTTGAATTATTCAATATCATAATAGGAATATGATAGCGCTCAATCTACAGCTCTCGTAGGAGTGTAAAGCGGTCGTTAGCAAATATAGAACCCAACCTGGGTTGGGTATCGATCCCACAGAGAATAGCTTGGTCAACAAGTAGGCAACGATTACTAGACTTTTAGTGCAAGTCTCGTAAGAAGGGGGGATTGTAATGTGTAACCAAAACAATAAAGTAAAAGCTGAAAATAGCTAAGTAAAAAGAGGAAGAATATTACGTAAGTTGTAAACAATGAGAATTGAGGCGTTGGGGTTATGTCCACCTTCTGAGTTATACGTCTCTATTGGCTATGAGTGTGTAGAATTGTGACATGCATGTGCTTATAGAGAATTTTATTCGATGGTAAATCCAGGCGTCTTTCGACCTATTCGAGGATTATTTCACTTTAACTCTTTCGAGCTTAAAGAGTGTCTAACGGTACGAATTCTCCAAGAGGTTAGTCCAGTTACGGCACTAGCTTTTTAATAGGAAAGGGTGTCCTACTACCTTGACATTATCTCTTTTCCAGACAGATAACCTTTCTTTCGAACAAGTTAAATGTTATACTGCATTATTCTATGCGTCTGCAGCCACAAGAATTTGCATTAAGATGAAGAGAATAATGATATAAGCAGTATACGTGTCGTGAACTCACAAACTCACAGCAGTAGATAGTAACTCATTCGGCTTCCATAACCCCAACAGAGAGGTTTAGTTACCCATGAATGCGAAGAAGATCACGATTGACATTGTTATTATTATACCACAAGATTGATGATTTTCGTGTAGCACAAGTGGTAGGCGTGAGGCGTGAATTCCTTAGCAAAGTAACGTTTCTCTTATTGCGGAAATTAAGAATTGAATAGATGAATAGAAGAAGAAAAATAGAATTAATAGGAAGATTAGAAGAGTTGTAATTGAGAAGTAGAATGTATCTCTCCACTAAGGGAGGATTGTATCTCTCCACTAAGGGAGGAATGAATAAAAATCTCTAGCATGATAGGGTATTTATAATACTCATATCCTATTCCTACTAAGTTAATGAAATACTTAACCAAATCCTACTAAGCTAATGAAATACTTAACCCAATTGTACTAGGTTAATGTAACATTATCCAAATCCAAATAAACTAATGAAATACTTAACCCAATTGTACTAGGCTAATGTATTATTTTCCTAATCCAAATAAGTTACTGCAAGTCCCCAAAGTCTTCAGAAATGCTGTTTTAGCCCGGGATAGATTTCCCATGCATCACTTTTGGTCCTTTAGGCGTCCAATCTTACGTTCCTTCCTTCGTGAGCTTTCTTTGGTGTCAAGTAAGCCATAAAATGCTGATTTCTGCATCATTTATACCTAAAACTTTGCTAATCATGTTCGTTAGCTCACTTATAGGAAAAAGGCCTAAACGTGCATAAAATATATAGTTTGTTCTCACAACATGGCACAAATATGGGCAAAATATATTGATATAGGCGCGTAAATTCGCCTATCATCAACACCCCACACTTGAAGCTTTGTTCGTTCTCGAACAAAATATCATGTCCCTCTAAACATCAACTTAGGGTTTCACAGCAACAATACAAAATATTCTTCAAGACAAGCGCAACAGTTATCAACAAAGAGTAGTTTTCCGATCATTAGTAGAAACAGTTTAGCCTCTAGCATAGACTCGTGATGGTGGTCAACTCGCATGCAAAAGTTAAGGTACAAGAAATCATATACAACTACCCAAAACTCATCAACCATGTGTGTCTCACAATATTTTACCCATAGTCACTCACAAGTATAGCATATTTTTCAAACATGGGTATCAAAATATCCTTACTCCCACTCTCACAAAGAATTCATATATAGCAACTGATGACCATAGGCTTGCTTTTTGTGTAATACTCCACTAAATGTCAGAATATTAAGCTTAGGATCAAATAGGTCTTTTGATGGTTGTAATGTAGGCTAAGGGACGGGTAGGACTATTTTGGCCAGAAATAGTGACTAAGTTCCTAAGCACTTTAATACATCACATTGTATTATTGACACTTTTTTCTTTCAACCTTTCTTTCTTTTATTCTTCCACCCTTGTTCTCCTCTTTTGTTTTTCACTTTTAAGCACAACTCACTTTTCAGTTTTCTTTTCCTTTTTCTTTTCACAACATACCTCTTATGATAGAACTTTCTTTTTCATAACACATTCAAGCACCATTACAATTTAAAGCATCATACTCACCCAACTTCCTCTTATTTCGTCACATGACTTTTTCATTTTAAAGCACCTCGGAATTTGGATCAAATTATGGTCTTGAAAAAAATGGATTAGGCTTACATACAAGGTTGTCAAAGAAATAGGCTAAAGGCTCAAAAAGGTTTAACTAGGATGATTTACATGGGTAGGTAAAACTGAAGGTAAACATATGTAGGTTGCCAAATAAATGCCTAAATCATCTCCTAAACTTACACTCCTTATTTTCGCTTTGCATACATACCAGGCAAGTTCTAACATCAGCCACAAACATAGAATATACTATTATCTCACACACACAAGGCACATGGTCGACTTGATTGGAAGTAATATAGACTCTCGACCCAACAAGTGAAGGAATTGAACCACACAATATCACATAATGAGTCACAACTAGAGCCTAAACGTCTCAACAGTCATAATTGTAGCACATACTCTTGTTATAATCTCATGCTGCCTATTAGAATAATTTCATGCGAAGCTAAAAAAAATTTTACTACTAAAAAAAACTTAACTACTCAAAAAAACTTAAAAACGAAACACAAACAAAAACAAAGTAAACAAACATAGATGCAAATAGAGAATTATAGCATGCAATACCGCCACCCCACACTTAAACGGGACACTGCCCTCGGTGGAAAGTAAATACGAAGAACCTGGTTAGTCGAACTCATTCTCTATGTCTGGGGTCATACCCCTTGCATCGGAATCATCATCAGAGTCGTCATCCTTAGAAGTTCCTCATAAGTATCCCACTTAATTCCAAGAGTGAGTCGAAGTGTTTGCATCGAGGAGGGTTCTCCTTGCTCTTTTTGTGAAGTGGTAGCCTTATCTTTGCCTTGCCTTTTGGTGCCATTGTACGTGATTGAAGCCTTTGGAGATGTTCTTGTGAATTGGAAGAGCAAAAAGAGAAATTTTGAGATGATTTGGATGGATGTGCGGCGTCTTTGGGTCAATTTCTAATGTGGTTATGTTTCAAGACTAAGTCCCCTTTATATAGGAAGAGAATGGGTCGGGTTTTGACCCATTTCCAAACGGTTTTGAAGATAAAAATACCACATATGCGGCGCATAATGCTCGGCATAGTCATGACATATGCGCCGCATAGTCTATGGCATTTTGAGACATATGCGCCGCATAGTCTATGGCATATGAGATCCTGAGACCTAATGCCATAGCATAGGCAGCGCATAGTCAAAAGCACACTTAAGAATGGGCGGCGCATAGTGTATAGCACACTAGATTCCGAGACCTTAGGCTATAGAATAGGTGTTGCATTGTTCGTGGCCTAGTTTTACCTAGGCCTAGCCTTCCTCGATACCTATTTTGGCATGAGCAATGCTCAATCCATAACCTTATGCATCCTCATACCTAACTTACCACCTTTTCCATACAATACGTCCAAATTGTCATGTGAAACCAATCTCCTCGTTGAATACTTCTCGCACCTATATTTGCTCAAAACCAATGAAAACAATTAGTATGATGGGTTACCTCCCACCAAGCGCCTTAGTTTTGGTCGTGGCACGACTCTTATTTTTGGATTTTCATTTATCAAAAACAAAACAAGTACTAGAACGAAAGAAAGACAAAACGATAAACAATAAATGAAAAATGATAAATGATGGGTTGCCTCCCATCTAGCGCCTTATTTATTGTCGTGGCACGACATAGTTACCTCGAGTACTCAGACTTCGTCGAGGTAAATGGTGGATCGTTTTCTAAAGGATTTAGACGACAATGAGGCTTACCTGTGGGCATGCGATCTTTTTTGAGATGGCTCATACGTTTCTCCGGAGAGTCACCAATTATATCATCAATAGTCCAACCCATAGCTCTCTTGTATCTTTTCAGAGCAGAGATGAGAGCCTCTACGTGCTGTTCACTTAAATCATCTTCACTCTCTGGAAGTATATTTCTTCTTTCCAAGAACACATACCTTAGATAATCGGGGAGCTCTTGCAATTCTAGCATTGGTGGCTCGTCAATGGGAGTCTTCGTTGTTGGTTGATTCTTGAGATCACAATCCGGTTGCTTAGGAGTATAAGACTCTATTACTGTTAGATCACCCATAAGTTCTTCATAATCTTCATTATCCTCATGTTTAACATTCAGTGGCGCAGCAGATAATGGCTCAACAGTAGGCTGTTTCTCTATAGATAATGCTTTCATATCCACTTGATGAACATCAGCTACAGATAACTCATTCATATCGCTGGGCTGCTTCATGGTTTTGCATATATCAAACCGTACTACTTCATCATTAATTCGAAACAAAAGCTCATTATCTTTCATGTCAATAAGCACACTTCGGGTTGCAAGGAAAGGACGTCCCAGGATTATGGGAACTTCAGAATCCTCCTTACAATCCAGAATAACGAAGTCTGCAGGAAAGATGAATGAAGAAACTTTCACCAACACATCATTCAAGATACCCACAGGTCTTTTTACCGACCTATCAGCCATCACGAGCCTCATATTGGTTGGTGTCGGATCGCCTAGCCCCAACTTCATGTAGATGGATAGTGGCATCAAATTTAATCTAGCACCTAGATCGCACAATGCTTTGGCAAAATTCAAAGATCCTATGGTGCAAGGAATAGTGAAAGCTCCGGGGTCGGCCTTCTTCTGAACTATCGATCGGGTAGCAATTGCACTACAATGATGCACATCTTCTCTCAACTCATAACTTGCTGCCCGCTTCTTAGTCAAAATATCCTTCATAAATTTCGCATACCCAGGCATTTGTTCAAGTGCCTCCACCAATGGAACATTAATGGTCAGCTGTTTCAACATAGTCATGAATTTGCTGAACTTTGTGTCATCCGCCACCTTTCTCAATCTTTGGGGAAAAGGTGGTGGTGGGTATGGAATTGTTCTCTCCATGGCTTTCTTCTCCTCTTGCTTTCATTTTTCCACTTTTTCAGGTTGCACAGTGCTGGATGTGGCGTCCTTGACGTCAGGAGTGGGTGCTGCGGCATCTTCTCCTTTTGTGTTGTCATCCATGTCCGCAACTTCGTCAACCACTTGCTTGCCTTTTGCTGAAGTTTCCAGCACCTTACCACTTCTGGTAGTGATGGCCATGCATGGCCCGTCATTCCTTGGGTTTGGCACAGTATCGCTAGGTAAAGTGCCGGCCTTTCTTTGATTGAGTGCTGCTGAAAGTTGGCTCAATTGCTGCTCTATTTGCTTGATAGAAGTGGAATGTGAATCAACTAATTGTTTCATGGAGGACAAATCATTGATTACCTCTGTTACTCCCGCGCTCGTTGCTTCCACTCCTTTCAATAATTTAGCCATCATGTCTTCCATACTTCCAGAACTAGATGTGGTGGTGTCACGTCTACCAGGGGGAACGTACAAACCACTCTTTTCATTCTTGTTCTTCCAACTACCTTGGTCCTTGTTTCCAAATTTATCATAATAGTTCCGACCTTGGTTTCCTTGGGCATTCCCGCGGAAACCCCCCTGATTGTTCAAGTAGTTGGCCTTATCTTCCGAATCAGATTCATCTCTTCCTTTTGACGCAATAGCTTTCACTTTTTTGGTCTTCCCTGATAATAAATGCTTTGTAAGAAGATCCATTTGTGTTTTCAAATGCGCCATATCTTGATCACGTTCTTCTTCTTTTATTCTTTGGTCTGCAGTCATGCCAATAGATAAAGTGGGGCTTGCTACCTCAGAATCCCTGGTATGCCAAGCTCTACTTTGTTTCGTCATACGATCTAGCATATTGCTTGCTTGACCAAAGGTGAGGTCCATGAAAGATCCTCCAGCTGCATTATTCATCACTGGTTTAGTTATTGAATTCAAGGCTCTATACAAGATCTCCATTAGGTGAACATTGGTCATGTGATGGTTTGGGCACCTTGCTAGCTTTGTCTTGAACCTCTCCCATGTTTCATGAAGAGCTTCAGTGGGAAGCTGACGAAAGTTGCTAATTTCATCTCTCAATTGCGCCCTCTTGGATGGCGGAAAGAATCTTTCTAGGAAAGCGTCTCTCAATTGCCTCCAATTTGTAATAGAATCAGGAGTCAGCCCATTCAACCATAGTGTTGCCTCCCCAGACAGAGACAATGGAGATAGACGTAATCGAATTGCATTCTGACCAACACCAGGATTGTCAAACGACTTGCATGTAGAAATAAAGTTGATGAGATGTATATTCGGATCATCGCCTGCTAGTCCACCAAATAATCCCTTGAGTTGCAATAACTGAATCATGGTGCTTGTGATGTTGAACTTGGCTCCGGGCGCTAATGGTGGTAGAATTATGGCCCCAGTGGCTCCGGCACCATCAAGATCATCATCATCATCGTTGAAAGCTGGCTGCATAGGTTGGTGATCATACCTAAACCGAGCTTGTCGACCTCTTCGGTTGGCAGGTGTTATAATTTCAGCATCACGCCTAGGGTTTAGTAACTCGTCATCACCTAAATCCTCGTCGTCCGGATTTGTTGCTCGCCCAGGGTTATCAATGTTTTGTTAGTGTACTTGGGCAGCGGCAAGGGCAGCCAATCTTGCTTGTTCCTGTTGAGCAACCATCCTTTCGATTTCTGCTTGTGCTTCCATTCTTCCAATGCGTTGTGGTTCAGGATTGATAGGTAATAACGGTTGACCAGAACTTCTAGTATGGGGCATGCACTGAATAAAAACTTGCAGTAAACAAAAACAAAAACTGAAAGTAAAAGTACGAGAATCTTTGACCAAAGGGTCTAGTAATTATCACAAACTTGATTGACACTCGTATTCCCCGGCAACGGCGCCAATTTTTGATAACGCTCAATCTACAGCTCTCGTAGGAGTGTAAAGCGGTCGTTAGCAAATATAGAACCCAACCTGGGTTGGGTATCGATCCCACAGAGAATAGCTTGGTCAACAAGTAGGCAACGATTACTAGACTTTTAGTGCAAGTCTCGTAAGAAGGGGGGATTGTAATGTGTAACCAAAATAATAAAGTAAAAGCTGAAAATAGCAAAGTAAAAAGAGGAAGAATATTACGTAAGTTGTAAACAATGAGAATTGAGGTGTTGGGGTTATGTCCACCTTCTGAGTTATACGTCTCTATTGGCTATGAGTGTGTAGAATTGTGACATGCATGTGCTTATAGAGAATTGTATTCGATGGTAAATCCAGGCGTCTTTCGACCTATTCGAGGATTATTTCACTTTAACTCTTTCGAGCTTAAAGAGTGTCTAACGGTACGAATTCTCCAAGAGGTTAGTCCAGTTACGGCACTAGCTTTTTAATAGGAAAGGGTGTCCTACTACCTTGACATTATCTCTTTTCCAGACAGATAACCTTTCTTTCGAACAAGTTAAATGTTATACTGGCGTTATTCTATGCGTCTGCAGCCACAAGAATTTGCATTAAGATGAAGAGAATAATGATATAAGCAGTATATGTGTTGTGAACTCACAAACTCACAGCAGTAGATAGTAACTCATTCGGCTTCCATAACCCCAACAGAGAGGTTTAGTTACCCATGAATGCGAAGAAGATCACGATTGACATTGTTATTATTATACCACAAGATTGATGATTTTCGTGTAGCACAAGTGGTAGGCGTGAGGCGTGAATTCCTTAGCAAAGTATCGTTTCTCTTGTTGTGGAAATTAAGAATTGAATAGATGAATAGAAAAAGAAAAATAGAATTAATGGGAAGATTAGAAGAGTTGTAATTGAGAAGTAGAATGTATCTCTCCACTAAGGGAGGATTGTATCTCTCCACTAAGGGAGGAATGAATAAAAATCTCTAGCATGATAGGGTATTTATAATACCCATATCCTATTCCTACTAAGTTAATGAAATACTTAACCAAATCCTACTAAGCTAATGAAATACTTAACCCAATTGTACTAGGTTAATGTAACATTATCCAAATCCAAATAAACTAATGAAATACTTAACCCAATTGTACTAGGTTAATGTATTATTTTCCTAATCCAAATAAGTTACTGCAAGTCCCCAAAGTCTTCAGAAATGTTGTTTTAGCCCGGGACAGATTTCCCATGCATCACTTTTGGTCCTTTAGGCGTCCAATCTTACATTCCTTCCTTCGTGAGCTTTCTTTGGCGTCAAGTAAGCCATAAAATGCTGATTTCTGCATTATTTATACCTGAAACTTTGCTAATCATGTTCGTTAGCTCACTTATAGGAAAAAGGACTAAAAGTGCATAAAATATATAGTTTGTTCTCACAACATGGCACAAATATGGGCAAAATATATTGATATAGGCGCGTAAATTCGCCTATCATCAGAATACTAAATTAGTACAAGTCCTTTATAATTTGGAAGATTCAAATGTTGAAAATATTATGCATAACAGCATAAGGCTCCAGCAAGTTAGATTCTTGGAAGGCATATATGAACCAAAATCCACATATGCATATCATAAGGTCCTTTTTGTATAGTTTACTTGATGAGTCAAGCTCAACTATAAGCAAAAAATAGAAATAAATATAAGAAAGGGGTTGGTGTATTCATTGGAATTTTTATTAGTACCTACGTGTAGTTTGAGTGTGGCATTCACTAAGCTTCCCCAGTTTTCTATGTCCATGATCTCCAACCATTATTTCATTTTTGAGTGCGCAAGCTCGAAATTCACCAAGAACAAACCAATTAAGCCTATAACAAACACCAAAGAAATAATTTTTCATGTATATAACTTATGAAAAACTTGCATACCATTATCCTTACTCTCTATTTTGGTGTCAACTTTATCTTCACTAAAATCATACACTTTAGTTGTAATATTCATCCACTTATTAAGGAAATAATATGCTTAAGCAAATCAAAAGGCATTAATCATGAGATCATACCTTTAGCTATCAGAGCTTTTAGAACATCCCCTAGTAGACTAAGTTTGTACTTCTTCCCAGCAGAATATAATTCATTGGGAAACTCCATGGAAATATCAAAATCTCCCCCTCTTGTGAAAAGGTTTGATACAAAAGATTCAAATGGCTCTATAGTTGACCCTGGTCACAGAGTAGAAGCTGAGAATAGTAAGTTTTGCACACGTTAACAGAAACAATATCCAAGTCTTTAACTTAGCATGGCAAGATCATCCAAAGAAAGGTAATTCTACAAAAAGAACTCAGAGCTTCACTAAGTTAGCATCTAATTTACAGGTAAGCAGAAATTCAAAAGACTAAACAGAGTTGTTCATCATATTGAAATTATCTTTAACTTGAACTGTTTTCCTTAAAGTTCATTCCAGTCCATCAAACTATTCGAGTTATGATGCAAAAGATTTATAGACAAAGCAAACCATTACAATAATATACTATCTCTTTTGGTTGTAAGGAATTACAACAGATCCAACAAACATAGTACGGAGTCCAAATATAAATACTGTGAATAGCATAACGTAGTCTGATTAATAAGGATAGACATAAACCAATTTATGCTTAGAATGAGTAGTAATCATAAAAGGACAAGATACAATAGCAATCAAATGGATATAAGAAAAATCAGGGTATTTTTCGGTCCAAACAAGTAACAAACAACTAAGGATGAGTTGGAAACAGACCTGAGCGGCACCAAAAATTGAGTTTGGAATTGAATTCCTCGTTTCCACCTTCAGGTAAACCTTGAACCTACATAGCCTTTTCTTTTTAGCCAATAATCTGTTAGGGTAGATAACGGCTTGACCTTGTAATCATGCCATAAGACTACATAGAATTTCTTTTATATGGACAGTTCAGAGAAAAGCAGAAAACATGTGTGCACATATTGACGACAGAACCATAAGAGTTGTGTAAGAGCATTATCTTATAAGCAAGTGTAATCGCCTTTCTAGCAATTATTTCAGGCATAAAAAATTCAGATATAAGCCCCAATTTTTGATGTAGAAATTTGTTTTTAACATATAAGAACCCAAAATATGGGCAAACTGGTGGTTTAAGCGTAACTCGTGAATTAGGATTAAAGCAAAGTCACATGCCTTTGGATTATTGTTTCACAAGATTAATCCAGTTGCAAGTTAGGCACATATCACAATATAGAAAGAAACAGGTCTATAACTATATACAAGTTACTTGCCAAAGTCACTTTGCCTATTGAAGAAACATAATGTCTAACAAGTAATAGCTTACTACAAATCATCTAACCAAAACCCATTCATTACTTAACAATGGCTTTCATCTTAATTTCAAAACTTAATTATGTAAAGAAATTTCTTACATAACTCACTTAGCTAAGGGAAGTTGTTTACCTATTACGAATTGTTAACCAAATACATCCTACATGACCATCTTTCCTGTAAAGACATCACGAGTATGCTTATTTACCTGAACAAAATCTAAATTGAAGTTATCCAAAAGGATATGTGCTTGAACCAACTCTTTAACAACATGTGCAGAAGGTTATCAAAATTTTCATGTCAACTCGAGGTGTCATTACTCCTTAGAATTATCACTTATCAGGCTGACAATATAATAACAGTAAAGAAGCTTGATCAAGAAACATGTTTTATGTGTGTATCTTACAGATTTATAATCAAGAAACAATAATATTTATATGTGAATCTCACCTAAAATTGTACCATGAAGAATGTAGAAAAGTGGATAAAAAGTTGAAAGGACTCATCCAAAAAGATAGCTAACAGAGATTTATATAGAGAGGAGAGAGAAAGGTAAAAAGAATTTAATAGCACTGCTTAGCATTAAAAACCCTCCATACAATAACATACAATATCTCATGTTTTAAAGTTCAAACCAAGAGTATATAAGCTAACAAATAAGCTGCAGATTGAAAAGATTTATTACCTGGAAACTATTAATGCTCTCCTTTAAGTTGACGTACTTTCCAGGGGCTCCTGTGAAAACTTCAGTAATGTGGAAAGGCTGGCTAAGGAACCTTTGGATTTTACGTGCACGGGCAACAGTCATCTTATCATCTTCAGTAAGCTCATCCATACCCAAGATGGCAATAATATCTTGAAGATTCTTGTAGTTTTGAAGAACTTTCTGTACTCCACGAGCTATATTATAGTGATCTTCTCCTAAAATATAAGGTGAGAGCATACGAGATGTAGAATCAAGTGGATTAACAGCAAGATAAATACCAAGCTTGAAAATTTGGCATAAAAAGGAACAAAAAGACCAAAGTTAAATCAACTCCATCAACTGAGAAAGTTTATAAAGTTACAGCACCAGATCAAACAATGGCATCATACCTGACGGGACAAAACAGTTGTGGCATCCAAGTGAGCAAAGGTTGTAGCAAGAGCAGGATCTGTCAAGTCATCAGAAGACACATAAATAGCTTGAACGGATGTAATAGAACCTTTCTTGGTGGTGGTGATACGTTCTTGAAGACCTCCAAGATCCATAACAAAAGTTGGTTGATAACCAATAACAGATGGGATACAACCAACAAAGCAGACACTTCTGAGTTAGCCTATTTCAAAACAAGATGCAGATAACATTTAGCACCACGGTCAAGATTTATAAATAAGCAAACTCTGCATATGGAATCATAGAGGAAATCCTACCTGAGTAAACCTAAAAATATTGTCAATAAAGAGAAGCACATCCTACCCCTCAGCATCTCAGAAGTTGTCAACCATGGTTAAACCTGTAAGTCCAACACATGCACGAGCACTAGAGGGCTCATTCATTTGACTATATACAAGGGTACACTTGCTTTTACTCTGTAATAATTGAGGTCATAATGTGTCAGAAACATACAATAAAAGCACTATGAGTTAAAGAGGTAGATCAAATAATTTCGATCAAACTAACTTGCTTCTCGCCAAGCTTGATAACACCACTTTCAATCATTTCTCAGTAAAAATCATTACCCTCTCGAGTACGCTCACCAACACCAACAAAGACAAAGAAACCACCTTTAGAGCCAAGCAACCCAACTAATCAGCTTTGCAGTGACTTTTATATGACATTTATAAAGAAGTAAAAAGAAACCATTCCTAACCATGTGCTTTTGTGAAACTGTTAATCGAAAGCATAAAAATGATAGAGTCATCATTACTAAGTCTAATAAAAATAAATAACATATTTTATGTGTGTATCTTACAGATTTATGATCAAGAAACAGCTATTTTTATGTGTGAATCTCACCTGAAATTGTACAATGAAGAATGTAGAAAAGTGGATGAAAAGTTGAAAGGACTCATCCAAAAATATAACTAAAATTTTGAAACATCTACCAAAGAAAAATTAAGAAGAGTCTCTCGTTGGACAACGAATTACCAATTCATCCAGAATTTAGAACCGAAAGAACGAATCGATTTTTGTTCATACCTGTTGTTTGTGTAGAATGAGTATGAGGAAGAAGAGCGAGCATTTTGGGAAGAAGATTGATATAGCATACTGTTACTTGTAGTAGTGTAGAACAAGCTCTTCTTCTATGAAATCTAAACCCAGGTAGGAAAACACTTTTTTCACACACTCAGAAATATGGTATTGATAAATCCATCAAAAGATTCATCTTCTTGAAATCCACAAAATAACCTGAACACCACTTCAAAAATCAATATAATTTTTCCTTAATCTATGAATTCGAGTCTAATTGTAGCAAAAAAAAATGTAAAATCCAATTTAGAAGAATTGAATCTGATCTTCTTCCATTGAAAATTATTGAGGATGGAGAAAAGTGAAATAGTATACAATTGTTTGTATGGACTGAGTATGAAAAAGATGGATTGTTCTAGAGCCAGAGGTAGGATATTTGCTAGTGTGAAATTAATTTATTACCCTTGGTCGTCCCTTACTCCCATTTCTATATAGTAGAAATTAGAACATTAATTTAGAGCCTTAACCCAAATTAACTTAACAATAACGAATAAGGAAATTAAATAGTAATTCAATTACAGTAATACATTACTCATGTACGTGTCATATTTATTTTCTTACATGCCCTTTAAAGAATAAATTTTTCTTTCCATTATATTATTAATTTACTTTTTTTATGTCCACTAAGAAAAATAGTAAATATAAGATATCATCTATTAAGTTGCCCTATTTAGTATTTATATTTTTTTGAAAAAAATAAATAAGATTTTTTAAAAGATTTCAACGGTGTAGTAAAAAATTATTACAAACTTTAATTTCATGTTAAAAGTTATTTTGGCGTAATTTTTTTCAAGTTAAAGTGATTATTTTTAATAAATAAAAGAAGTTATAATAAAAGGCAATCCAATAAATAACAAGAAAAAAAAACAATTACAAAAGGTCAATGGGAAATGGTTTTAACAAGAAGAGAGCAAAAATGAAAATATACAAGAAAAGAAAACCATCAATGTACTACAAATTGGATATGTGTAGCAACTTTGCTTTAAAGAAAGAGTAAAATATCTAAAACATCCTTGTGAGAACTACCAAACTTGTATTCTCTCTTGTACATAAGTAATATATAATTTATAATTTGGCCCAAAATGTTTTATGACCTAAGCTCATTTTATCCAAGTCCTAATTATTTCACTCTAGCCTCTATGTTAGGAGCTCACTTCTCATATTGTTTTCAGTATCTTAAGCCTTGAGAGCCATTGCTCAACAGTGATAAAAAATCAACAATCGTTGATGACGAGAAGCAACCGATCGAAAACGGTATTTTTTAAGCTCCTCACAGATTCTCTATATTTTCTTTCGAATATTATTTGCTTGAGAATTGATTAATGTATAATGCATTAATCATTTATCAAAGCTACAGTGCTAGTGCCTAGTGGCTACTGTTGCCTTGTTGATTGTTGCTAAATTTTTTAAGTCTTTTTTAGTACCTCATATTTTGATAATTTAGTGTTTATTTTATTTTATTTTTTATTTGCACAAAAAATTATTTTAAAATACCAAATCAAATTAACATTTAAAAAGTCAAATTAAATCAAATTAATTTAATCTAATATTTGACGCACATTTTTCTAAAAATCAAACAATCAAAAGCTCACGCTTTAGAAAAAAGCATGATCCTACGTGCAAAATAGCAGGGGTATTTCGGTTAAATATTTATACGCAAAAGGCCATTGATAATAAAATTGCTACGGAAGGGGCAAATTAGCATAATTTTTTTATTAATTTTTCACCCGGGGTTTGGTATCCACGTTGGAACTCCGATTAATTTGGATCGCGCATTGCAAAGCTCATTCTGGGGTGGCGCTCCCAATAAAATTTTCTCCATACCTAGAACTCGAGACCTCTGACTAAGGGTATAGTAGTTCCACCATTACATTACAACCTATGTTGCACAATGCTTGGATGATGTTTTTTCACGGTATGATATGATATGGTTACTAGGAGAATCATGTTTGTTTTTATTGTTTCTTAAAATGTATGGTATGGTATGGTATAGTATGATTTAATTTCATGATTTAATAACCATGAAAACCCTCACTTTATGTAACCACCGATTTGATGATATCCCATGATTTCTTTATTTTATTTTTCAAGTATGCCCTTACTTAATATTATATAATATTACTTTATCCTTTATCCTGTATTATTTAACTTCATCTCCTACCCCGACCCCCACCCCACCCTCGAAAAAAATATAGTTTTTTAAAATGTTATTTTTTAAATTTTAAAAAATTTATTCTTATCTCACTCTCTACCTTTACCCCCACACCTACAATCCATTTTTAAAAAAAAATTTACTGTTTGAAAAAATTTCAAAAAATTTTCTTACCCCAACCTCACCCCCACCTAGCAGCACCATCTTTTTATTATTTAAATTTCACACTCCCTATCAGCCTCCTGCTCCCCCCACTCCACACACAATTTTATTTAATGTATTTCATAAAAAAAATTCAAAACTTTTATTCTTACTTACCCTGTACCTCGCCCCCCCCCCCCCCAAATAATTTTTTTAAAAAAATTAATATTTTTTCTTACTTACCCTTTTATTCTATTCATTCTCATTATTTTGTGTTAAATATATAAAAATATTTTTAGAAAAAAAATTTCTATTGTGTAACGAATACAAGAAAATAAGTAAAAAATAATTTACTTTCCTAACTTTTCTTTTTGGGTATTTCATACCGAACACTCCCGTAGTATACACAAAATTTGCACTCAAATTTTGTACTTGTCGTTGATGGTCACGTCTTTAAAAGACCAAAATAAAGTGAAATTTGTTACTGTAAAAATGAATTCGATTGTATTTAATTTGATCTACTCTTTTATTGATTTTTTTTAGAGTTAACATGAATTTTAACAATTTTATATATTTACATGGTATAATTTGTGATAAATTAGCAAAAAGAAAAATATTTTATTAATAATTATTAATAAATTTAATATTTATAATAATTAAAGACATTTTAATAAACTTACTAGTTATGATACAATATCATATTATCAAACCATCATCCAAACAAACACTTGTGGCAAATTAGCAGGGTGAAAATCATTTTATCCATCAAGTTTACTTTAAAAATCAAACTCCCCCTCTACTTTGAATAATAAGCATCCCTCTTTTATTTTGACAATGTCTATTTTAATCTTGGCACTAGCAATATCTTCTTATAGTATACATTATTTATTTAAGTTAAGTATTTATATATTTTTATTTAAATTTTTTAGTATAACCATTTTAATGAACTTTGTCACAAAAGTTAATATTTTTTATGATTATTATTTTATTGAGATAACACACAAGTATTTTTCTTCTCCCCAAAAAGGAGTATAAAAATATTCTGATACTTGATGGCCAGATCAGCAAAAATGAGTTTAAGTGGTAATAGGTCTCCCTTAAAGTTTAAGTGTGTCATACCAACTTCAGATATAGTTTAGGGATACCTTGTACTTTATTTCTTATTTTACATGCATTAAGTGTTATATATATATATATATATATATATATATATATAAATATATATATACACATGAGTTTCAATATACTTCCTCTATTCTTTTTTACTTATCACTTTTCATTTTTTCAGGTCAATCTATATAAATTTTGACAAATATTTTAAGATATATTTTTCATTTTATTAATATGAAGAAGGATTGCAACTTATAACATTTTTCATATATTTTCTGATCATCTAAATTTTAAAATTAAATATTAAATTACATATCTTAAAATGTTGGTCAAAATTCATACAGGTTGACTTCAAAAAGTCAAATAGTGACAAGTAAACGTGAACAGAGGGAGTATATATTTATAATATAAGTAAACTTTTGAATGAATTTATTATAAAATATATCTCCATTTTTGTTATATGTTATTATATTAAATGCATTGGAATATGTTTATAAAATTATTTTTATTTGTTATTTTCACTTGTATAAATAGATATTACGGTTTTAATTATTATTAATAAATAAATTTTCATATCATGGTCATTTATTTCATTTAGAACATCACTAACTTATATACTTAATATATGCTTCTCACTTTTATCTAGAAAATAATTTTCTTTTTATTTACAAAAATTTACTATATATATTAAAAATATAATAATTTTAAGAGGTAAAAAAATAAAGATTAATAGTGTAAGGGTGATACGGGACAAATGGCCATCTTATCTTTCGGTGAAATCTTTGGAGGCCAACACATGGAGGCTCAAGAATTGGTCACCTCGATAATACAGGAACATGCATGGAGGACCCGTTTTGAGCGTAACTTAAAGCAATCTCGCGTATGGAAGATTGCTTGGAGCATTTAAGAGTGAGGACTCACGGGGCATTTTGGACATTACACATGGTGTATTTACACACCATGGCCGCACCTAGATGATACATGATACGGTTGGGGCAGCCTCCACAAGTACACGACCCTTCACACGAAGCCAAGCTCGGGAATTACAAAAACTCCAAGCCTTGTTCATGCAAATGGCCGTGTGTGAGTTGGTGATTGAACCAGCCAAGGACCTGAACGTTTTTTATATGTTAAGAGGGGTCTTAATGGGCCATGAACTAGTCTCCAAGGCTGGCCCAAAAGGCAAGGGGCGGATGGGCCTTTTAGCCTTTTCTTGTTGTAGTATAAATAGGACATATTAGAGAGTTGGTCTTTAGTTTTTCAGATTTCAGAATTTGTAAACCTAAAACACTAAACTTTTCTTCTCTCTTCCTCTCTTGGAAGCCGCCACTATCTCCTCACAAGTAGAGGGATACTTGTGTTGTATCTTTGGCTAGAAACAAGGGTTTTGAGGTTGTCAAGTACCTCTTGGTCCTCGTAAGAACTTGGTGTTTACATTCAGCAGATTTCGGGTCCTTCTCTTGAAGTAGGGTTCTTAGTTTTCTTGAATGTTTATGTCAAGTTATCTATCTTTCATTATCTTGTTGTTGTTACTGATTTTTGTTAACTTCAAGTCTAGTGAAGCCGTGTGGGGCTCTTTTCGATTCACTAGCATCGTTATCCATCTTATTGTTCTTGTATTGTTGGACTGAAAAACCGAAATAAAAACTGGTTGTTCTTGTGTTGTTGTTGCTGAAAACAAAAACTAAAAACTGGTTGTTTGAGTTGTTAATCTGAAACCCGAGACTCCTTGAAGTTCTGGTTGTTGTTGGTTTTGATCTTGTATCATTTGGTATCAAAGCAAGACCGGTTGTGTTCCAACATAACCCATCTTGGGCAAGTTCTCGGCTTAAACAACAACAAAAAAAAAAAAATCTGAAATCTGCCCACAAGAAGTTGAAAACCGAGAATGATGTTATATGTTTAGATCTAGGTGTTATTTTGCTTGTTTAGTGAGTTTCTAGTGTTGGTTTCTTTCTCACCAACACTAAGGAGTCTAGATCCGAAAGTTGAGCTTGAAAAACTTGAATATTGGGTAGTGACTTGAAGTGGCCGAAAGTTGTATGTTGTTGCTAACCAAAAGAAAATCGGTGGTTGTATGTTATGTGCTAAAGAAGTTGATGAAGTTTATGGAAGTGTTCATCTTTTGAACTTGTTTATATGGTTCATCTTGTTGTGTGATCAAGTGGAAGACAAGCTATAAAGTGTTGTGAAAGACTTGCACCCATCACTTTGTAGTCTTGTCAATCACTTTCCCTAATTCAAGGAGCCTTGTTTTGTGGGATTTGTCTACCAAACCCCACTTTCTTGAGATTGAAAAGGGGTGAAAGACTACAAGATTTTCGTTTTCCCACCAAAACACTTTTCAAACTATAACAAGTTGTGTGAATCTTAACACAAAACCGAACAAAAAAAAAAAAAAAGAAAAAAAGGAGAAAGAAAGAGAAAAAAATCGAGAGTAGAACAACGTGTGGGACCATTGCATGCTACCACGTCGCTATAAGCTCAACTTAGGATAGTCTTGGTTGCTAATTATTGATTCTTGGTCTCCCTTACTTGGTCCTAGAACTAATTAACAAACTAGTACTTTCCTACTAGGTTGTCAACTAGTTCCTTGAACCGTTTGTTCGTGTCAACGATTATTTGAGTGCTTTTATTCGTTTGAACAAATTGCTGATTTTTGACTCTAGTCCGGCAAGAATTCTTTGAGTCTTCAAACAAGAATCCATTCCGGGCAAGAGCTTACTCATACCTTAACATCTCACGGTTACTAGCCAATTATACAACACTTGTGGAACACGACTTGTGATGAACTAAAGCGGCTAATACCTTGACGATGGAAGGAGCTTTACTACTAATCTTGTTGTTCATTTTGTAGGTTTAAGGGGTGATATAAGAGGAACATGACCTTGACAGCCGGGGATTATTGTGACTACAATATGGGAGACTATGATTGTAGTGAGGGTTTGTATGGCTACGAAGTTGAGGAAGATTGCGGAGGCGATGAAAATAGCCATGGCCAAAACATAGGCAGATTTGAAAATTACTGTTTTGAGGGAGAAAGTGAGGTGAATGAAGTGCCTAGTGCTTATGGTGACTTTGGAGATGATGTAGGACCTCGTGGTGGATCTTATAATGAAGTTGGGGTATGTGAGGAGTCTTGCACTCCCCACTCCGAACCTAGATTTGGCGTTAGGTGTAACCCTATCATTCGTAAACCTTATGAGAGCTATGATGAGAGTACACGTGAGGAGTGCGGAGATTCATATTCTCCACCTTGTAGTACTTCTTATCAAGGTCGATATAGTGTGAATGGTTATACTAGCTATAGTGTAGGTTGTCCAATGGGAAGAAGAGGATATACATCTCCAAAATCGAGGGGTACTCATGTGCTTTACAATGTTGATCCGAGAAGGAGTGTACACTCCGGAAAGGTGACCATTTGTGGGATACCGGGCTGCCTCGTTGTGTTAAGTGATAGGTACTGTAGAAACTACATCGTTCCATCCATGGTTGATTACTTAGGGTTATTTTGTGAGCCTTTACTTGTTCCATACTTCTTGGACAGGTTTAAGGTTACCGAGAGGGTAAATGTTGTCTTCTCCCAATTTAATTACCATGAGGAGGTGTGGTGTGATGTTTTTCCCATAACCTATGGTCATGTGAGCTTAGGCGCCAATTGGTTTGCACAACATAAAGTTCCAAATATGCAAAATTGGCCTAATATTGTAAGAGACCGATGGGGAAATTGCCTCGAGACGTACATTCTGCCCGGGCCGCAAAAAGAAGTTCCTACCTACTCCAATTCGAATTATTATGAGAGACAAAAGATTGAGAGGAGTAAGGGAGTGAAAGGTGGTAATCCGAGAGTGTAAAAAGGAGAGGTTGTGTGGAGCAAAGTAAGAGGATTACCACCAAACCATGCTAACGTTGTTTGTCCTTCTATTTCTAAGAACGCTTGTGTAGGTAGCAACATGGAAAGCGAAGAAGAACAATGCCAAAAGAAAGTTGCTGCCCAAGATTTTGGAGGACCTTCACACCATGACAAAGAAGAATCTACTCAAGGGCTTCAAGGTAAAATGGCAAACTCTTACACTTTTGTACATGTGAATGATAATTGTGTGGCTAGTCGCCCATTGAGTGTGAGTTGTAGCTTGCCTATATGTGAGTGTATTATTTCTTTGCCACTTGATAATGATGTACATGTTGTGAGTGTGGATACACTAGCTGATCCTATTGATGACCGAATAGACTCTTCTTGTAAGATTGGTTTATGTCCACCTAGTGTTGAAACCATTATGTTGAATGAAAGTACATTATCTTCTGAAATTTGTGTTGATCAACTTATGTGTGAAAATTACCCACCACTTGAGGATGTGTATGATGTAACTAATGAACCTCAAGTGTGTGATGATGTTGAAAATGTTGATCGAAGTGAGAATGAACCCGAGAGCTCTTCTTGGGGTAATATTGTGTTTGAAACATCCTTGAAACTTGATATTGATCATTTAGAGAGTGAGGAACTTGCTTGCTCCAAATCTGTCCGTGAGGTAGATCACACTCTTTTTAGGTACAATGTCTTGTTTGAAGATGATTTAAACACTCCTAATGAACCTAGTGGTGAAAATGACGGTATAGCTTGCCTTGGAAGCTATAGCCTATATGCTAACCCACTATGGTGTGACAATATTCCTCCTAAAGAGGGAAATCTCTTCTTGGAAGATGAGAGTCCTCTTAAGGGGAAGGAGTGTGTAGTTGCGAAAGCTACTTCTTCTTCTACTTTGTGTGATTTCATTGTTGAGAGTACTCATGGTGATTATTGGGAAACTAGTAGTGAGTACACACATGAGAGCACCTTAGTAGAAGTCGATTTGAGTGATACTTTTCTCTACTCTCTATTTGCTTTGGATCATATGTATGTTATTGTAGAGAGTATGTCATTTAGTTTGGATGTAGACCACGGGAAAGGGAAGTGTTGTCAAGACCCGTGTCTATGGCTACTTTTCCCATTTGAACCCGGTGCCAAATTTAGAAATGGTGATGTTGGTGCACCAAACTTGTTGCTCGGTCTACATGACAAGCAAAGTGTTACTCTTAATGTGTCCAATAACCAGATCCTTTGCACATCTTTTGTAGAGCTTTTAATATTCCTTGCAACGGATTCTTGGTTATATTGCAAATATGTGAAACCTTGGCATGTTGAGATGATTTGTTATGCTAACCCTAACCCTCATGCCATGAGGAGTTTGTATTTGTTTGTCCTCTCTTCGGTTTTGCAAGGTTTGGATTCGAGGTCGAATCCTTTTCAAGAAGGGGAGGATGATACGGGACAAATGGCCATCTTATCTTTCGGTGAAATCTTTGGAGGCCAACACATGGAGGCTCAAGAATTGGTCACCTCGATAATATAGGAACATGCATGGAGGACCCGTTTTGAGCGTAACTTAAAGCAATCTCGCGTATGGAAGATTGCTTGGAGCATTTAAGAGTGAGGACTCACGGGGCATTTTGGACATTACACATGGTGTATTTACACACCATGGCCGCACCTAGATGATACATGATACGGTTGGGGCAACCTCCACAAGTACACGACCCTTCACACGAAGCCAAGCTCGGGAATTACAAAAACTCCAAGCCTTGTTCATGCAAATGGCCGTGTGTGAGTTGGTGATTGAACCAGCCAAGGACCTGAACGTTTTTTATATGTTAAGAGGGGTCTTAATGGGCCATGAACTAGTCTCCAAGGCTGGCCCAAAAGGCAAGGGGCGGATGGGCCTTTTAGCCTTTTCTTGTTGTAGTATAAATAGGACATATTAGAGAGTTGGTCTTTAGTTTTTCAGATTTCAGAATTTGTAAACCTAAAACACTAAACTTTTCTTCTCTCTTCCTCTCTTGGAAGCCGCCACTATCTCCTCACAAGTAGAGGGATACTTGTGTTGTATCTTTGGCTAGAAACAAGGGTTTTGAGGTTGTCAAGTACCTCTTGGTCCTCGTAAGAACTTGGTGTTTACATTCAGCAGATTTCGGGTCCTTCTCTTGAAGTAGGGTTCTTAGTTTTCTTGAATGTTTATGTCAAGTTATCTATCTTTCATTATCTTGTTGTTGTTACTGATTTTTGTTAACTTCAAGTCTAGTGAAGCCGTGTGGGGCTCTTTTCGATTCACTAGCATCGTTATCCATCTTATTGTTCTTGTATTGTTGGACTGAAAAACCGAAATAAAAACTGGTTGTTCTTGTGTTGTTGTTGCTGAAAACAGAAACTAAAAACTGGTTGTTTGAGTTGTTAATCTGAAACCCGAGACTCCTTGAAGTTCTGGTTGTTGTTGGTTTTGATCTTGTATCAAAGGGTAAAATAGGTATTTAAAAAAGACAAGCAGGAAAAAGGGGAACAATACTTATTGTTTAAAGTTGAGGGGAGAGTGATTTTTAGGGTGTGTTTGGTATGATGGAAAATATTTTCTTGAAAAATAAGTTGGTTTTCTACTTATTTTCTCATGTTTGGTTGGTGAGTGAAAAATATTTTTGGTTTTCTACTTATTTTCTCATGTTTAGTTAGTGAGTGAAAAATATTTTTCAAAAAATATTTTATGGTGTTTGGTTGATGAGTAGAGATTACTTTTTAGAAAAATATTTTCTAGTGTTTGATTGTTGAGTGAATTTATTTCTTTTTAGAAAATACTACTAACTGTTAACTAGTATATCAGCGCCTCTAGAAACTCAACAACTTGTAAGAACTAATTTAAGCATAACAAATACTATTAATATCGAATACTAAAATATTACAATCACTAAATTTAAGCAACTATTAATTAGCAAATATAGGAGAAACTTTTCAATATTTTGTCAGGACAATCTCAAGATACTATAATCAATAGAAATATAATGGAACGTCAAACTTATTCAACCTCGTGAAACAAGTTACATCGATGACAAAATGAAATATGCAATTAGCAAAAGTAATATAGGTAAATCTTCCTTTATGCATATGAAAATAACAATACATTCAACGAATATTGAAAATGGAAAAAATTCGGGTTTCACTAGTTTTTATTTCAAGCAGTAAAAAATTGAAGCAAAGCACAGTAAAAAATATTTCTGAGTAATGTAAATTTTTGAGAAATATAAATTTTTTGAGTCATGTGAATATAAGTGTTGTAGGAGTGAGGAAGAGGGGTGGAGGTAGAGTCATTAGTCACATTTGTCATTTTCTGAAAAATGACTTTCCTTGACCCATGAGGGAAGTCAATTTCCCTCAAATTGAGAAAAATGAGTTGTTGTAGAAAATATTTTTCAAATATTTAATTGCAACCAAATAAAAGAAAATAGAAAAATATTTTTCAGAAAATATTTTCCATTATACCAAACACACCTTTAAAGTAAAATTGAGGGGGAAATGATTTTCACCCCAAATTAGCATAATTTAAAATTGAGGGGGAAATGATTTTCACCCCAAATTAGCATAATTAATTTGCTTCTACAATGGTTTGTGTACTTTTTTCCTTTTTTCTTTTTGGTACTTTTAAAGTCTTTTTTTCCAGTTTATTCTCGTGTCCCACTTCCACGTATTTAATGAGGCCAAAATTGGAAAATTAAGTCGCCCAACCTTCTTTTCACCCTTTGCAGTCTGGCTATTCTGTTTTCCCCTCTTTGTGCCAGCAGCTTAAGGACTCGTTTATTTCTAGGAGGAAAGAAATCCTTGGGGACTATGATGTCTCGTTGTTAATTCGGTCGAAAAATTTCAGTTTATTGGTTGTAATTAGGGTTTTTTCCAGAGCAATTTCATTGGAACTTTTGTTGCTTCAGACAGTAAAGGATTTAGGGTTTTTTGATGTAAGTTTTTTTTTTTTTTTATTAGAAATTTTCATGCATTGTTCTTTAAGTGACTTTTATGATATTTCTTGTAATCTAATTGGAAAATTACCGTTTGATATATTTGGTGACAAGATGGAATTTTGATTGAAGATGTAATTCTTGCATTGTCTGAGTGGGATTGGGTTCTTGAAATTGAGCTAATCTTAGCCCTCTGATTTTTGGTTTTGTTCCAATGTTTTATAGGAGGGTGTGGAGGTCCCGAATTAGGATAGAAAGGTAGTGGGTCGTGTGGAGCGTTGGCTGTCGTAGTAATAGCCTTATTTTTGTAGTGTATTGCTTTTGATTTCCTTTTTCATATGCGTTTATTGTGTTTCAGTTATTGCACTGTGTTGTTGGTGTTGCTGCAATTGTTTTCTTCATTGTCGTTTTCTCCCCTATCACATCTACTTTGATTTGATGTACTCGAGCCAAGGGTCTTTCGGAAACAACTTTTCTACCTTGACGAGGTAGAAGTAAGGTCTGCGTACACTCTACCCTCCCCAAACCCCACCTGTGGGATTTCACTGGGAGTATTGTTGTTGTTCCAATCGTTTTAATATAATATGACACATATTGCACAAATTGGAAGGTTTAATATTTTTTTTTTTTGGAGGGGGGGTGTTTCAGTCTGAAGTTGGTTTTTGGTTAATATGTGAATTAGATAAAGTATTGATAATTATTTCTATATTTTCAGCATTGAGACCATAGTTTCTAATTATCTGGGGTTTAATGATACTACGGTTTACTGTTGTTATTTTTGTTATATTCCTTCAGAACATATATGCAGATAGTAAACCTTTGTGGTTAAACAAATTTAATGATTTTTTCGTACTTTTCTTTTCTAGTTAAGAAGAAGAAAAGAAATCTATGACTTTTGATTGATTACTGTTGCAGCCAAACCTTATCTTGTCGGTCAGACTGTATTGATTTAGAATATTGGATATTCAGGCATTTGTTTTTAAAGCTAATTTTTGTTGAAGAAAGTATTTTGATGTAGGAATTTAGTAATTTCTTTTTGTTTTGAAGAATACGGCATGTAGACATGGGCAGAGCTAGGGGGCCAGGGTGTGGGGGGTCGTAAGGGAGGTTTTTCCATACCCCTTCGCTGGAAAATTACACCTATTTATACAAGGTCATTTTTTTTGTGTATATATAGTAGCTGTTGAATCCCCTACTAAAAATTCTTGGCTCCACCACTGCATGTAGGTGAACTGGTGTGGGTGGGGAAAGCTGTTTTACTGGTCCAACTGAATGAAATGCTTCACAGGATAACTGTTTTGTTAGACTGTTAAATATGGCATAATTCTGCCGACTTGAGTAATTTGTATATAGCTGATTAAGAGATGGTATCACTATCATGCTCTTCATATTTTTTATCTTTCTTAATTGTCATCAGGAGGTCATTCTTTTCTCATGCCTGTTGTTTATAGTGTGGATAATGGGTACTACAAGAATAATCTGCATTAATTTATGATTTATTGTTTACAGCTGAACGGATGGCTAGTGATACTCGGTCTGGGAGGAAAAATAAGGATACTGAGAGCAATAAATCAAAGAACAAACAGTCTGATAAAGGTTCACTAAGTTCTGGCTCTGGGAAGACAGATAAGTCCAGTTTAAGAAGGTCAGGTCGAGAAACAAAGCAAGCGGCTTCAAGCCCATCAAGTACAACGAAGTCCAAGCGTCTTGAGAAGCAGCCACCAAGCCCGCCAACTGTTAAGAGGAGAGCTGGATTAATTGAGAAACCGAATTCTCCAAGCCCTTTAAGAAGGTCTGACAGGGGTAAGAAACCTGCCTCATCCAGTTCGTCAAGATCAAGTTACTTGGGAAGAGGATCCGATTCATCTGTCAAAAAGAAGGAAAAAAGAGAGAAAAGTGTGAAGATGCTGATAATGGAAGCTGAAAGTTATAGCACTAGCCGGGAAAATGGTGCAGCTTCTGTTGGCTTGAAAAGGAAGACAATGGATGCCCGTACTTATAAGGCATTGTTCAAAAAGCAAAGAAAGAGATATATTGCACCAGGTAGACTGATCTCCCTCTTGTAGCTCTCATCAATTCTATAACAAGGGCTACACTTTCTTGTTAATTTATTCCTTTGTTTCCCCTCAAAGTTGTCTTAATTTTTCAGTTAGACACCTTAACTGAAGTCATGACATATTGGCCAGCAGATTTATGTGCATAATCTGCCTATTAGATTGGAGACACCTCGAGAAAGTTAAAAAAAAATTAAAACGTGTTATCAAGACACAGTTACATGGTAAAGAAGCCAATGAAACAACAACACGTGGCATCCCCAAATATTTTAAAAAGCATTTGAGCCAAAAAGATTTAAAAATCTCCTTTCGCCGCCCCTTCCCCTTAGGGGCGAGTCCACGATTTCAAGAAGGTAAGTGCATTATTACGAAGAGGTGAATTCAGGATATACATTTGATGGGCACCTTTGGTTTGTTAGTATCAAACTCATTAAGCATTCGAATTTATAGGTTTTTAATTTTTGACACATATATTTGAACTCGTGTCAAAAGCCGGGATCCATTAAGTCCATTGACTATGTACATCCTTAATTGCTACTAGTTTTGATATTTCTTGGTTTAATTGTATAAAATTTTTCCGTGACAAAAGTAGAGTAGGGATTTTGATGTGTTAGACTTGGCTATTTTGGAAGAATAAACCAAACAAAGGAAGAAAAGAAAGTAGTAAATTATAACGCAAGGACATGTCTATTCCCATGGTTTGGCCCAATTTCAGAAAGGTAAAGGAAAAATCAACAAGCTGAACATAGGATTTGACCCCTGGGCCAACTTAGAGTGGTGTACCCAATAACCATGACTCTTTGAGCTTGGGTGCACACACATATATATTTAATGAAGTATGTTGGAAAAAATAGCATTACTCTACATGATCTAGGGAGGGGAGCATGGATGCAGGTGAACCCAAGTCCCTGCCTAGATATGTCACTGCCTTCCCTCATCTCAGTTTTATCTTTTCTGGGGAGTAAAGTCTGGTATAAGTTCTGGTGCTTCAGGTATGAGGCCAAAAATGCTTTCCGTTGCCTGTTTCTGTTGTGTAGAGGTGTAGTGCATATTCATATTTGTTATGGGGGCTGCAAGTGGCATTTAGTGGTGGTAGCAGGAGGGGTTTTACAAGAAAATGGAGCAGTCCTGGTCTTTTAGGTGAATGGGGCGTGCATGTGTTTTATGTACTATATATAGACTGTCGCAGGATGTCATCACTCCTTAGTCTCCAAGGATTAACAGTAGAAGTTATTTGCAGTAGACTAGTAGTTATTTCTTTGTATTAATTAATTATAGTTTCTTAGTCCAGTGGTAGTTACTTCTTTGTAGTAATTTGCAGTTTCTCATTCCAGTAATATTAGGAAGTATTTCCTAGTTTATAGGCGTAGTTATCTCATCATAATTGTATTTAAACACTATGTTTATTCTATGAAAGGTAAGCAGAAAATTATAAAGTTTGAGTACTTCAAACTCAAGAGACCTCAGGTTCTCTCTTACCGAATCAGCACCATAGGTCGTAGAAAGAAAACATTACATTCAATATTTCAGCATCCTATAACTAGATCCATATCCGGGGCCTGTAACTCAGATGGTGTTTCGGATTTGTGTGCTCAGAGTATCTATGGATGGAGTGTAAGAGAATCTCAGGTGGTATGGGTTTCAAGAAGGTGCGGTGAAGGCGAGTTTTTATTGTTCCGTCTTAGCATAGTGAAGAAATTATAAAGATGAGTCTTGGGTATATGTGTGTGTTACTATGAGAGGAAGGTAAGTGTTGTGTTTGAGAGGTTTTAGAAGCTATGATGTTTTGCTGTTTTTGTTTTTGATTGGAGTATGGACAGTGTGGAATTTTCTGGTGGTGGAAAGGAAGTATTTAGCGATGCTGTGTGCTTCAGGTGGTTGAGCGAGGATGACTTATTGTCTATCATAACAAATGATGATGACTGAAGAAGCTAGAAAAGCCTCAAGTTGGCTTCTAATGGCAGTGAAAATGGTGAATCTTTTAGTGTTTTTTTATTTCTTTTTCTGATTGGTCCTTTTAGGGGTTTTTGGGAGATGGAAATCAAAACGCTGAGAGAGAAGAAGCATGAGAAAAGCAAAAATAAAAATGAAATAGTTATGTATTTTCTTGTATTGACATGTGTCATTGGATATGTACATGCATAATTTAAAGTTAGTTATTGTACCATGTTATTAGTTAGTGGTTAATAGGACACAGTTTTGACTTAACATTAGGTTTTCCATAGGTCAACCCTCAGATAAGGTGTCTAAATGAAAAGTTGGACAACTTTGTGGGGGCTATCTTTGTATTTTATAATTTCAATGCTGAGAGTGATGTTTTAAAGCTAACTGAATTGGCGTTGTCTTATTTTGGGTTTTTTTGAATTGCTGAATTTCTATACTGATGTAGATGTTTTCTCCTGAATAGAAAGTAACGACAAGTTGGAAAGCCCAAAGAAGTCATCAATAGTTGAAGGCATTGACAGTGATGAGGCAGATTGCAAGCCAATTGACGGGGATAATGGATCTCATCAAAAAGTTGTAAAAGATCTGAAAGAACATCCTGATGGTGTTGCTTCTGCAAGGTCCATTTCTAGCTTAGAAGCTTCTGCAGCAGATGCTTCGGTAAATGATTTAGGGGAATCACCGTATTCAAACCGCAGATGCTGTTCAACAGAAAAATCTGCTGCTCTTCCTGCAGAAAATGGTTCGGAAGTATCTAAAGATGGTTGCACAGTGGGAGAAATTTCTGGTGATTCTGAAATGATTCCAGAGGGTTGCTCTGTGCTTGAGGATAATTTGCATATCGCTGAGTTGACATGTTCCACTTCTACAAATGGTGATATTATCCTGAAGAGTGGTGAAATAGGTACTGCTAATTGTTCTGAGACACATAATGATACATGTGACTTGGCTGAAGTGTCTCCTCCACCATTAGGTGATCTTGAAAAGCTTGGTGAAGGTGGTACTTGTGCTTCATGCTCTAGACAGATAAGGTGACTTTTCTTCTCTTTCTATTTACATTTTGTTTCTACCAATACTGCGCTGCCATAATAACTTGACTTTAGCATAGTGAATCATCACATTTAAAACTTAAAAGTACGATGTCCTTCAGATATTTTAGGTGTCACTTATGCTAAGACTCAAACGTATTACATGCAGGTCAATGTTGCACTTGACTTATAAAGTATTCTGGAGATGACACCCAAAATTTCTCTCTTCATAGTGCTTTATTTTTATAGGTAACGTTAAAATATTATTGGTGTAAACCAGCATTAGGAGAAAAGTAGATCCAAAAATTAACGTTACAGTGTGTGTAAAGAACTGAGGAAGTCAACTTAAAACACATTTGCTGTGGCTCTGTAAGAAGTATACACTTGTGTCTAAGATTAACTAAATTTTCCTTCTGTGCCAAATACTCGAACATTCTTTTTTCATATGACCCACCAAACATGAAGTTCGTGATGGACCTAGAGGATTTAATCATATCCATTTCTTGTGGGTCAAATGTTTAAATGTGTGTTGATCCTGCAAGTGTATTGACCTTAGTTGTGTTGAGATGTTTCCAAGTATTTTGTCAATACTGCACTCAATTGGTGTAAGAATGGATTTGTTTCTCTTTTGTTTTTTGGATATTGTTTTTGTTCATCTAGACTGCTATTTCTTTTCCAAAGCATCAGTTCAGGAATGATATACAACAATATGCTTCCTAAGACCAAGATGAAGTAGCCCAACTGATCCTTTTTGCCTTTTTGGGATAAAATAAATATTTACTAGGTTTAAACTTTGGCAATGACATCATTGTTCTTGGATTTCTCCGCACTTCTGAATCATCCTATCGCCTTTTATTCATCACATTGGTGATATATTATTAGTTTTTAATTTTCTCTTAATCCCTCCCCAGGAGCTTCCCTCTTTGACTCCTTGTTGACTTGAACCCACAACCTTAGAGTTGGAGCTGGAGGGTGCTTACCACTTGAGCAACCCTGTCTCATCTTTTGATGTATTGTTACTTTTGGGCCTTGGATAGATTTATTAGGTTATCAGTCATTCAGTCTGTACTTCCATCTGTAAGAGACAAATTACGGTTTAAAGCTTCTATCTTTTACTTATGTAGTTGCTTACTGTTTTCCTTTCATAACTTGCAGGTTAAATCATGACTCGCCAGAGGAGGAGCTGTGCTCATGTGCTGGACTGTCGGGCAGGGATTACAGTAACCTTTCTAGTCTCAAGGTTCGTGCCTTTAGACTTGGAGAAGTTGAAGCATCTTGTATTCATAGTAGATGCGAGGGTCGTAAAGACCCAATGAACTATCTAAGTTTACTATAGTATCCATATGCAATGTGTGCAACAAGTTTTTCGGTGACTGCAAAGAAAAGCAGTTAATGGTTAATTGGTTATAAGATTGGGAGATTATGGTCAATAACAAAGGAGAAAGATTTGGAGATTAAACACCAAATACACACATATCCTAGATGATACAACATGTGACAAAAATACAAGAGCAGTTGAATACAACACATATTGTATGGTAGTCAACTTTGAGAAACTTTTCAGTTGTCAAAAACTGGGAAGTCCTAAATCGCCAACTAGCTGTCAGTTTGTTCTTATTATTCTTTTTTCTTTGTAGTATGAGCATCATGTCCTTGCCACTTTGTCTTAACAGGTAATGGGTCATGTTAGTTCAATTATCAGTTATTCTAATTGTTTGTGCTCCACTTCATTTACCAAAGGGGATTTACATATCAGAATAAAGCCATTTTCTGTCATGTGGCTAGCAGCTCTGCATATTCTTGTAACCAATTAGTTCAGACTGTTATTTTATTGTTATGAATTGCTTTCTCAATATTTAATAATTTTCTTATGCTCAAACGCATTTCATTTTAGGATAGAGTTGGTTCTGAAGCTGCAAGTCTTTCCGATTCCAGAGAAGGATGCAATATACAATTGATCGAGGCACTTTCAGTTTCTCAAAGGGGCAGTGACGAAAAAATGTGCGCCACATGCAAGCAAGGTGGAAAGATGCTGTGGGTACCATTTGCAATTATGCACAATTATGTGATGGTCAATAAAGATCTTTCATGTCATACTGAGAAAAAAATCAGCTCTACCTAACCTAAACACATTTGCTTTATTCTGTTCTTATTTTGTTGCCAATTTTTTTTCTGGTTAATTAATGGATTGTGGATGCACCCCACAATGATTTTTCCATTTGGGTTATGCATTAATCGTTGTCAGCTAGCACGATAGCCTGGCTTAGAATGGCCATGTTTATGTCTTGATTTTTATCATTTGCACTCAACATACTTTTCAGGATCTGCAATGGGAGAGGTTGCAGGAGATGCTATCATCTCTCTTGCTTAGATCCTCCACTAGATGATTTTCCACCAGGAGCTTGGCATTGTAACTTGTGTGTCAAGAAAAAGATTGAATCTGGTGTGCATTCAGTAACGGAAGGAGTTGAATCAATTTTGGATGTTAGAGAAGTGGAAGTAGCAGGTGCGAAAGGTTTGATGTAAAAGTTTATTACATAAGACATTTGTACTGGAGCTGTGAATATGAGCTATGACTAGTTATTGACCTGTGTTACATCTTTTAATATTGCTCGCCTTCTGTTGATTCTTGCTCTTTACTATTTTGTTTTCTTCTTTGCTTTTATTTTAGGAACATATAGGCAGAAGCAGTATCTTGTGAAATACCATGGTCTTGCTCATGCACACAATTGTTGGGTTGCAGAGGCACAGTTGCTTATTGATGCACCATTGCTTATTGCAAAATATAATCATAAGAATCAGGTTGGAATTATTTAGTTGAAGACTTTTATATGTTTTCTTTTTCTTCTCTTCATATTTTCTGCCAACTTGACTAAATGGATAATTATTTGCACAAACACATGCAAAGAATGATATCCATTTATCATAAAAAATACTTTTTTTTGGAGTTCTCACGAGTAACAGCTTCTTCATCATTTTAGGATGTGAGGTGGATCTCAGAGTGGACAGTGCCACATCGTCTCTTGAAGAAAAGATCACTGATGTTCTCCAAGCTGAATGGTCAAGATGCAGGTGATAATAACAAATGCCTGTTTGAATGGCTTGTGAAATGGAAGGGACTTGGTTATGAGTATGCTACATGGGAATTGGAGAATGCTAATTTTCTGAAGTCACAGCATGGTGAAAGCCTCATTAAAGATTTCAATATTCGTCGTGAAAAGGCAAAACGGGGAATTGACAAGGTGCTTATTTTCATGATATTACTTGAAAATTATGCCACTGATTTCACTTCTTAATCTGATAAGTGATAAGTATCTTGATGTTGCTAAAGTACTTTTTAGTGCCTTGTACTAGTTGGTTTTGTAACTTATAAATCCTAAATTTTGCTCTAATTTGTATGCAACCTCAGTTTCCTGCTGCCATTGACATAAACGGTAGGAAGTCCCTACACTAAACATAAAATTTTGGTTGTTGTTTGAGGATATTTTGAATGAGTAGTCCAGAAGAAATTTGTTATGTGTTTGTGTGCTTCAAGTCATATATATTGGTGGTAGTAGCCGTCAACTTTGTAATATTAATTGCAATCTTCTCTTGCAGCTGCAGAATCAAAAGGGACCACTCGTCAAACTATCAGAACTTTCTGCTGGAGGTTCACTTATAACAGATTCGAATGTGCTGAACAATGTGAACAAGCTACGCGAGTGTTGGTTGAAGTGCCAAAACACCGCTGTCTTTGATGACCAGGTGAGTTCATTTTACAGGATATGCTCTTCTAGGTGGGAAAGAATACTGCTGAACATTCTATATAGTGCAAATAAATAATGGATGACTGATGGCGGACATGATAGTGAAGCTGGATTCTCAAGCCCTTAGAGATAGTTTTAAGTATCTAGGGTTTATGATTCAGGGGAATGGGGAGATTGACGAGGATGTCATGCACTGTATTGGTGCAGGGTGGCTGAAATAGAGGCTCGCTTTGGGAGTCTTGTGATAAGAAGGTGCCTCCTAAGCTTAAAAGTAAGTTCTACAGAGTGGCAGTGCGACCGGCTATGTTGTATGGAGCAGAGTGTGAGCCAGTTAAAAACTCCCACATCCAAAAGTTGAAGGTGGCGGAGATGAGGATGTTGTGATGGATGTGTGGACTTAGTAGGAGAGAAAAAGTTAGAAATGAGATTATTCGAGAGAAGATGAGAGTGACTTCAGTGGAAGACAAGATGCAAGAAGTAAGGTTGAGATGGTTTAGACATGTGATAAAGAGGTGCCCGGATGCCCCAGTACGGAGGTGTGAGAGGTTGGCTATGAATGGTTTCATGCATGGTAGAGGTAGGTCGAAAATATATTGGAGGGATATGATTAGGCATGACATGAAGCAATTGCAACTTACGAAGGACATGACCCTTGATAAGAAGATATGGAGGACGTGGATTAGGATAGAGGGTTAGTGGGTAGGAGTGCGTCCTTACTAGTAGGGAGGAGTGCTTTATGTGTAGTTGTGTCTGTAGTCATAGTGTTATGCATTCTTGTAGTTTTTTGTTCGTGGTGTTTTGGTGATTTCAGATAGATAGTTTCTAGTATTAATCTATGGATGTCTTGTTTCTTTTATCATTCTGTTGTGTGTTTTTATGTTTTTTGTTTTTTATACTGGTGGTGTTTGTCCTGAGCCGGGGGTCTATCAGAAACAACCTCTCTACTTCATCTGAGGTAGTGGTATGGACTACGTACACTTTTTACCCTCCCCAAAACCCACTTTGTGGGAATTCACTGCGTATGTTGTTATTGTAAAGCAGTTAAAAGGATTTGAATGTCAAGTTTGATTGATAATTTTGAAGTTCTCGTTTGATCCTTGGTCAATGTCATTGTTCCTTTTATGTGCATTTGACTCTTCTTTGGAAACACTTTGTATTCTTGTCTCCCTGCTTGAGCCACAACACCCAGGATCTTTGCTCGAGGCTATTTTTTCCCTTTTATCACTCTTCAAATTCCATAAAGAGGTGCTTTTTTGATTATTTCCTCCTCATTCAGACACCTTTCTTGTTGAATAACATCCAATCTGAATATATATTTTCCTCATCTCCAGATTTCCATAGTCATTTAAGCTCCATTATTTCAATTTCCCTTTGAAAGCGAGAATGTAATCTCGGGTCTTCCTTATAATAAAGGATGAAATATGATCTATTTTGTTCCCTGCTACCACAGTTTGCACTGTGAAACTAATGGAGTATGGTCAGAACAAGTGCTGGCCAGGATTTCTTGTTTGATATTCCTGAAAGAAATAAGGAACCTATCAATTCTGGATGATGTCTACCATCTATTCCCCCCAAAACCCCCCACCCCCATGGTTCATGTGTAATTTCCCCCTTCTCTGATGATCAATTAGCTCCATATCTTCCGTGACTCATTAATTTGGTATATCTAGTGCAGTTCCTCTATTCAGAGGGGAATCTGACTATGTTAAAATCTCCACCTACCACCCAAGGTCCTGTAAAAAATCATTAGAGCTCTAATTTCCCACCGAACTTCTTGTCTTTAGCTGTCGCAATTTGGAGCATAAGTCCCTGTTCTGTGCCAATTGAAATCCTAAGGTTTGATACTTAAATCTGCATGTCAAAGAATAAGAACCTTCCCCTTCCATATTTTACTGTTCCATATCATTATATTACCCCACATCAATTGTTTTTTTCTTCTGAAACAAAGAAGAAAAGATTACCCCTAGTTCCACTAGCTCCCAAATGCCCACAAGTCCTTATATACTTCTTGGGAGTCACTGTGACTAAAGGTTTTGTCTCTTGTCTCTTTGCTTGCCTGCAACTATCGATTTTCATAAATAGAGCTCGTGCGTCCTTTTCACATCCATGCAAATCAACCCCAATTTGTTTGCTTAATTTTATCGCATTCTGATGAAACCATAAAGATGCATCCATTTCTCCCTTTATCTTCTCTCCTGCAACTTTGTCTTCAATGCTTCTGCTTCCTCAACTTACCGGATGCCTGTCTATGTAGACTCAAGCATATGCATGTCTTTTTTGTCCCCTATGATGTTAATTAGTGCAGCCTTTACTTCGATGTTAGTCGTGGCATCTTCGTATCATCAGCTTCTTCTTAAATCACCAGCTGCTTTGTTTCCTGAAATTGAGGTAGATGGAGATTCTTCTCTTTCTTTGTTATCCATCTTTCCAGAACTTCGTAAGGAGTTCACAAGAGCGGACTTGTTTGCCTCAATTTTAATGAGCACTGTGTCCATTCTGTTAGAGATAGAAGTGGAGACCTAGTTTAAAAGCTCGGCTTTAGTAAATCAAATCGAGCCTAATGTGAAACCTTTGTTCCATCACCGCTTTGGGGCACTTGGGTTGTTGAGTTACCCAGAACTCGACTCCTTTAAATATTTGGCCCTCTAGTTGTTGCCATGTAGCCTCCCTCTTACTTGGCTTGAATTTTAAGTTAGGCACATGTTTACGTGCACCCCACTTCTATAATACAGATACCTACCCTGCGCTCCTTGATAAAATGCTTTATTGGCTGACAGGCTTTCAGAGGCTCAGAGGCTCTGCTTCTTCTATGGAAAACACCCTTGGTGGCAATTCACACCAAATGGACATTTATGAAAACTAAGACCCTTATCTTGAATGATCACCTCCTTAGGGACTTTCATCATCTCCTTTAATATAAATTCTCACCATTTTAGATGATTCTTTAGAGAAGTTTTTCTCTGTTTCCACCCATCCTCCACAGTGATCTCCTATGGCTTTGAAGACATGTTCTATCAGAGATGAAGCGATAGATTGGTAGCTTCGATCCATGGCCATAACCTAAGTTGCTCGGACTCGGCAATTTCGGTGCCGCACCCGTGTTGACACGACACTAACACGGGTAAGGGTGTGGGATCTGTGTCGGATCCGGTCAAACAAGATCGGGTGTGTTGACCAACAATTCGGAGAAAAATTTAAAAATTGATATCTCAAGGTAAAGATTTGAATAGCTCGAAAACAAAATACCTTCAATTCTGCCGCTACATAGTAATTTATGCCAGTCCTTCTGCCTTTTTTGAAGCTTTTTTCTTGATAAATCTTGTTGTTCGAGTGGCTGTTGAAGGTAGTGTTCACGATGTTACAGGTTTTTGAAGCTGAGAATTGTCGGTGCCGTGGTGGACAACTAGATTGTGCGCATCATGATATTGTATTGTATTGAACAAAAAAAGATATGCAAAACATGTAGTTGGGGACGAAGATGGGGGAGAGAGGACGAAGCAGAGGAAAAGATGAAGAAGACGACTGTTCAGTCACCTAACACTATTTGTTTTCTAATTGACCTGCACTCCTTTAATAGCTGCCACATTCATTATTTGTTATTAAGAATAAACATTATAATTTTTTTAATTAAATGAGATAAGCTTTCCATATTAAATAGCTTCATCTTTGATTATTTATTATTAAGAATAAATAATTTATCTTTATTTTGATTAAATGAAATAAGCATTGTATATTAATTAGAGTTTATAAAATAAGGATAAATATTATAATTATTTAATTATAAATTAAAGATTAATGTATATGCTTTGCAAGCACACATTCTTTTAATGAAACTAAATTTAGCGTAAGTATATATTGAACATATTAATATTCTCATTTTTTATTAGTTTTAAAATACTTGTCAATTTTGAACTATATGTATAAAGTTTTGTTTCTTTTTGCCGAGTCCCCGCACCCGTATCCTTATCCAGATCCCTGAATCTCAAAAATTCGATCATGAAGGATCCGACACTTGGATTCGCACTCGAGTCCGAGCAACTTAGGCCATAACAACCCTCAACTACCTAACTAATCCTTTACCGTAATCCATGTCCTCCATAATCTTCTATCCAAGGTCATGTCCTTGGTAAGCTGGAGCTGCTTCATGTACTAGTCACTCTATCCAATGCTTCCTCGAACTTCTCTGCCTCTCCTATAATCATCCAAAACCAACCCCTCACACATCCGCACTGTGCATCCTTTCATCTCCTCTTCACATGCCCGAACCCCACCCCCGGTAGCATATGAGAGTCTAGATAATCTGTTCAAGAGAAAGGAAAAAGGGGTGGCTTGCAAGATTGATCTAGAGAAGGCGTATGATCATGTTAATTGACACTGCTTACTAGAATTGTTAAAGTTGATGAATTTTGTGAGAAATGGACAAAAATGGATAAGGTTTTGCATTTCAATAGTGAAGTTTTCCATTTTAATCAGTGGTAACCCTCAAGGATTCTACAGCTCTCATAGAGGTGAGGTATTAGACAGGGAGATCCTCTGTCACCTTATCTTTTTGTTTTGGTAATGGAAATCCTCAACAATATGTTGAGGAAGGAAGAAATCCTGGGTTGGATTAGGGGGCTCAAAATTGGCAGAAATGAAGAGGATGGTATGATACTTAAATCATACTTATTTTCTATGCCGATGGCTCCCTCTTGTTTTGTGAAGCTGATAGAGATCATATTCTACATTTGAGAAGGGTGTTGCTTTTGTTTTGAGGCAATCACTGGGCTACGAGTTAACCTGGCCAAAATTAGCATCTTCAGTATAAATGCTGATGAGAATATAGAAGAGTTGGCCGACAGTCTGGATTGTAAAGTAGAGAACTTCCTACTGCCTATTTGGGGCTGCCTTTAGGGGCAAAAAGAAAGGACAGTAGCATTTGGCGGGGGATCGTTGATTGATGCAAGAATAAGTTCACTCCATGGGAAAAAGAATACCTCCTATCTTTGGGGGCGGGCTAATTCTTATCAACAGTGTCTTGGATGGAATTCCCACATACACTATGTCTTTATTCAGTATGCCTATAACAGTTGAAAAGAAGATAGACTCTATAAGGAGAAACTAACCATGGGATGGGGCTCAAAAAAAAAAAGGACTCATCTGATCAAGTGGGCAAATGGTTATTAAAGAAAAAAAGGATGGTGGACTTGGGGCAAGGAATTTGAAAATGTGTAATAAAAGTTTGCTTTTTAAATAGCTCTGGAGATATAGCAAGGAAAGAGATGAGTTTTGGCAGCAAGTTCTGGATGCTATATATGATTCGAAGGTAGGATAGAAACAAATTCCTTCACAGCTGAAAAACTTGGGGGGGGGGGGGGGGGGATCTAGAAGATGATTAGTTCTTTGGTGGGATGTATTCAGTTCACTGGATTGGAGGTGGGAAATGGTAGGAGGATTAAATTTTGGATGGACACTTGGTGTGGAAATCAAGTTTCAAAAGCAGATTTCCTGTCTTGTTCAATTGTGCTTTGAATAAAGAGGGTTGCATCGCAGAATTTAATTCTGCATCCGGATGGAATATTACTTTTAGAAGATTTCTAAATGATTGGGAAATAGAAAGTTTTTGTCAGCTACTTCAACAACTGAATTCATGTTGAACAAGACAAAGCAGACAGGCTGGTTTGGGTTAAAAGTAAGGACAAGGTATTCTCAGTCAATAACTGCTACAAAATGTTGTTGCAACAGCTCAGTTAAGAAATTCCTAACTGGCCATAGAAGATGATTTGGATAACCAAAGAGCCTACGAAAACATTTTTTTTTGGTTGGTTAGCAGCTAGAGATGCATGCCAAACACAAAATTAGTTACAAAGGAGAGGTTTTTCGATGTGCAGCAGATGCTGTTTCTGCAATTTAGAGAAGGAAACAGTTGAACATCTATTCTTGCATTGCAGATTTTCACGACAGTGTTGGGAATTTTTCTGTAGCATAATGAGCATATTATTGGTGTTACCAGGGAAAATTAGTAGTTTGTTGGAAGTGTGGCAATCACAGGAGGTTAAAAAGAGCTTAAAGCCAGTATGGAAAACTATTCCCAATTGCAGAATGTGGACCTTTTGGCTAGAAAGGATTAAGTCATGCTTTGACGGGAAGAAGCTACAGATTTTTAGAGTTGAAAAAGAAATGCATTAAAAATCTGTATTTTTGGTGTTATTAGCAGCACTTTAGATATGATGGATAGTATGTGGAATTTTTGTATTTGGTAGGAGATAATATGTTGTATTGGTTTATAGAGTTTGCTGCTGATTCATGTACCTTTTGCTGTACCATCTTGGTATTCTTTAAATAAAATCTTTACTTACGAAAGAAACCCCATCTAAGTCCCGCTTCTCGCATCTTAATTCTCCGTTGAGGCCATTCTTACCTTGTTCTGGATATCCTCATTTCTATTCTTATCTCTCCTAGCATGCCCGCACATGTACCTCAACATCCTCATTTTCGCAGCTTTCAACTTCTGAACATGGAGTTCTTGACTAGCCAATATTTCGCTTCATACAACTTAACCGGTCTAACCACCGGTTTGTGGAACTTGCCTTTAAGTTTTGATGACACTTTCCTATCACACAAGACTCCGGATTAGAGCCTTATTTCACCCACCATTCTCCAATACGTTGTGTGACATCTTTGTCGATTTCTTCGATTTCTCCATTACTCTAGATAGAAGACCCAAGATACTTAACGCTTATTCTTTTATGGATAACTTGTGAATTAAACCTCACTTCCATAATATCCTCATATGTTACGTCACTTAACTTGCTCTCCAAGTATTATGTCTTGGTCTTGCTAAACTTGAAACTTTAGACTTAAAAGGGTTTGTCGCCAAACCTCAAGCTTAGAGTTAACTCTTTTGTCTTTGTTGTTTGGTCGATCTCAGCAAATAACAGACACTATGGTTGGATATGCTGAGTCAATTCATTCATCACCGAGGCAAATGAAAATGGGTTACGAGCTGATTCTTGGTGTAGCCTCATCACAATTGGAAATGCGGAAATGCTGAGGACCCCTCCCCCACTCCCTCCCCCACCCCCAAACCCACCCTACCCACCAGTTTTGCTTACCTGTGTTTTGGCTCGATCATACGTATCCTTAATCACTCTAGTGTACGCCATAAGAACACCTGTAGCCTCCACACACCTCCATAAAACCTCCCTCTTCCCTCGGAACCTTGTCATAAGCTTTTTCTATGTTGATGAACACCATGTGAACGTCCCGCTTCCTTCTCCTATATTGTTCCATCGGTCTCCTAATGAGGTGCATGGCTTATGTAGTTGAATGCCCCGACATAAATCTGAACTGGTTCTCAGTAATAAGCATGTTCCTCATCTTTCTCCTTACCCTTAGCTCTCCCACACCTTCATAGTGCGGCTCAGTAGATTGATACCTCTGTAGGTGTTGCAATTCTGAATGTCACCCTCATTCTTATACAATGGGATCAAATAATTTGTTGTTTACAAATACTTAGATAATATTTCTCTTCAATCAATTTGGGCTGCATATCAACACAATTTTGTGCAAAAGAATTGATGATTAGTTGGAAGAGCGGGGAAGGAGGAGATGATGCAAGGCTTGGAACGTGGTTCCACTTGCGTTGATGTGAGTCGTGTGGAGAGAAAGAAATAGGAGAGCTTTTGGGGGTAGAATCGAGCTTTTCTCGTTTGAGGAGAAGCATCCGGTCCCTTATTTTCTTTTGGTGCACCCATAGAATTCCAATTTGTATAGGAGATGGGTGGAGTTGCTGAAAATCATTTATTATTGTATATTCTTTACTTTTTTGTATACCTCATGTAAATGGCCAAATGTGTGGCCATGTTTATGGATGAAAATACGTTTTGCAACGACATCAACATGCCCGGTGTATTCCCACAATGTGGGGTCTGGGAGGGTAAGATGTACGCAGTTCATACCACTACCTTAGATGAAGTAGAGAGGCTGTTTCCGATAAACCCCCGACTTAGGACAAATAAGATGAGAATACGTTTTGCCTGATTAAAAAAAATCAACACAGTTTTGTGGGCAGAGTTAAGCGGGTCAAAATAGGCTAATTTAATAAAATAAGCGGGTCATTACCCCCCAAACCTAAATTTAGGTTTTGCAGGTCATGATTTTAGGACTGATGTTGCCACCCCTAAGTATAGACAAGCAGGCAAATACAGAGCTATAACTAGTGAGGTTTAATTAAATTCACGCGAGAGAAGAGCAAGAAAATCAATAGGTGGGCAAAGAAAGCCAGCTCAAGAAAGATAGAACCTGGAATCTATGTCAGAGATGTCGCCACACGCTGCCACTGCACCTACTGTCGCCAGAATGTGTGCCTCACGTGCCCTCTGATGGCTGCCTGAAAATTTAGGTACCTGTGCAGATCTGACCTGGAACCTACTGAAGAGGGGTTTTCGGTTGTAGAGTAGAGGAGAGAGGAAATGGTCTTGCTGGAAACGGACTGACCAGAGATGGACTGGTCGGAATGGATTGGAGAAGAAGAAAAGTAACACGGGTTAGAAGGTGGAATAAGTAATATGTGTATCCGTAGTACATGGATAAGAGTATCTAAAGACCAAACTGCCCTGACAATAGGTAATCCTTAAAAAATAATTCCTGTATTATTAAACTGGATAACAATCCTTGTTTTATTTATTCTCTGCCTAATAACCCCCTTTAAGTTATCCCTGTTCAAATAATCCCTGTGTAACAATCCCTGTATAATTAATATATAAAAAGAAAGCCATTCCTAAGTTCTTCAGTTTAAGACAATAACCTGAAATGATAACTTATGGGCACATAAGATACGGTTCAACTAATATGATAATTGTTTTTGCAGGATCGTATAAAGAAGATGGTTCTGTTTATTTTATCTTTGTCTGATGTCTGCTGTCCTTTCCTTATTGTCACAACTTCAAGCTCACTTCTCCAGTGGGAAGCTGAATTTACACGGTGGGCACCAAGTATTGATGTTGTAGTATACAGTGGACGCAGAGATTCTAGAAGGAGAATCAAGTCATTGGAGTTCTATGATGAAGGTGGTTTCAGGATTCTTCAAGTGCTTTTATCATCTCTGGAAGCTGTCATTGAGGTATGGCTTAAAATAGATTATTTTATATCAGGGCCTCGACAGATAATGAGGTCCAAGATTAGTAGCTTGTGATGATGTTTTCATTAGGGCTATGGACGGTGCACTAGAGGTGTATCATTTAAAAATGTTCTCAATTTTACTTTTATATCATATCCTATTTAGTTGGTCGTTATTTTTAGTTCCCACTTTCTTGAAGATTCATGCTTCTCAGAGGATAGGAGCTGGAATCTATTGGAAATTGACCTGTATTCATGCAGACATGCTTCTCTTCTAAAAGTTTAAACTCTCTCTTGAGCAGTTGCATGATTCTTGCGACTCTGAACTAAAATTTCCTCATTTGGCTAATTTTACCATTAAATTTTAGCTGGAAGCAACTTTTAAATCCCCAGCAAAGTGATATAGTTTCATTAACATTTGTATATGGTGCCTTGTGGATTATACCGTTTGCTGAGAAGTTACCATCTTGGTACTCTTTAAATAAAATCCTTGTCAAAAAAAAGGAATAGGATTTCACCTAATATTTGGGGTCAGTTCGTGATGATGTATATGAAAGGGAAACAATGTGTACTTGATCTAAAAAGAAAAAGAAAGGCAAACAACGAGCAAGCTTATGTTAACTAAGAAATGCATTTTCTTTCTTAGCTATTCCTATTACTACCTATTCCTCCCAACCTGTCTTAATGTCAGTGTGGTACTTGTAGAGAGCTACCTCTATAATCCTTGGGATTAAGATTAAGAGTTCAACTTTATAAAAATATAATCAAAAGAATGTGTATTAACTCTTTTTTTTTTACAACTGTGGTGTTTGGGTCAGTTTTCGCGCACCTCGACTAAATCCACAGGATACCTGCCACCTCTCACCACCACCACCACCAACAACAAATATTAGGTAACTTTGTCCACCAAGGTTAGGACAAATGGGGAGATCACAACCTAGTGTTTTTTTTTGAACCTGAGACCTCAGGCTTTCAACTCAATTCATTGGCCACTAGGCCACACCCTTGGGTGCAATATGTGTATTAACTCTGATAATGCGAATCGAGCTTTGGTGTTTCTAGTGTCTCTCTTGGTTTCTTTCTCGTGCAAGCTTTCTTCTACTTGTTACTGTTTTAGCATTTGGGGTTTTAAGGAAAATTTGCTGCCTCTGAACTCAAAGGTCACCCTTAGTATCCTAGCTACTTTTCAGGTCGAGCGACTTTTTTTTTTTTTAAATAAAGTAATTTACACTTTGTTATGTTTTTGGTTGATAGTTATGTTAGAGTTCTGTAGGAATTAGTCAGCAAGATAGTTACTTCCAATTCACTTTTGGGATCTCTCTGTGTTGGGAAATGTTCGTTTTGAGTAACCTAAATGTTTTTTTTTTGTGGTAATAGGTAATGCTTCAGTTTGAAAAGGTTTAGTGCCATGCTTCTCTTGTCTTGCATTGAATTCCTTTGGTGCCAAACAGTATTCCTCTATATGTAAAAAAAAAAACTTTGGGATATTGTCATTTGTTGTGTGGCTTTGGAGTTTATAAATGGTTTCTAAAAGTTGTCTTTCACTAATTCCCTTGTAATATTGTAGCCAGAATGCTTTTAATGCCATTATTCAAATGATTTTCAGTGTGGTGTTGACTTAGTTGAGAGGCCAAACATTACTCTCTGATATTCATGATTTTATGATAAGGAAAAAGTTCAAGCACCCTTATGTAACAGTTCTTCCTCCTCTTCTGCATCTAGAGTAGTCCTCCTCTCTCTCTATTTTGGGCTCCTTAGTCTGTTCTCATCTTTAGTATATTGCAAGATCCTAATTCAAGTGATGTTTTATGCTTCATGCTGTGAACTTATTGACAATAAATCCTTGATAGATCTTTTGAGAACCTTTTGGTGTGGATTTTCACTGGTTTAACAAGGGAGGTCGTCTTTCTCATTCATCCTAACATTCATTGGTTTATCAAGGAGAGTTTCACTTCTTATTTGGGTGTTTTTTTTGGGGTGGGGGGGGGGGAGAGGAGAGACTGGTGGGTCTAACAGTATGCTATTGATGGTTGTTCCAAGTTCCAACACTATCGTGTGGTTGCTGAGCTGTCTGCACCTTCAATTGGATGCAGCCGGTGGATCAAGTACTTCTGGGAGTTGGTGGCCTCTGGTTTGCCCTGAAGTATGCTAATGGATAGGGTGGTATAAGCACAACTTGTGAGATGGGAATTCGAGATTCTGACACGGACATACATTATAGAGACAAAGATTGAAGAGTTGGTTAAAATACTGTGATAGGAGACGAGGTGAAACTTGTAAAATGCTGTTTAGTTTTTCCCATTTGTGCCTCAAACATTTTGTGTTTCGAGTTACATCTAATTATTTAGTTGCAACTGTAATTCTGCTGGCCTTACTTTAAAGAAAAAGGAAACTATATTTCCTGAAGGCTGATGAATCTCCTAGGCTGGGCTAGAAAATGAAACTTGCAGAAGTCACTCACATGATGTTTTGAATTGTGTCCTAAAGTTTCTCTTTTCTGATTTGGATTCAGATTGTATTTCTTTTTGGTGGATGGATTTTTCATTTGATTCCCCAAAGAATGGGAGTTATTAATTCTTCTGTTTCTCCGGAAATTGTAAAATTCTTACCGTTTCAAAGTGCTGTAGCCATGTTTCTTATTCTCTCTTATTTCTGCAGGATGTAGAAATATTGAGCGGCTTGAGTTGGGAAGTGACTATTATTGATGACTGCCAAAATGTAGGAATTTCTGCTCATGTGGAGCAAATTAAAATGCTTGCTGCTGGTGTAAGGGTGCTTCTTTTTAATGGTCCAATGAAGGTATCTTCCATATCTTGCCTTCTTTTCCTTGGTAAACTGCTTTCATTTAATACATCATCCTTACAAGACCCTCTAATTTCAACAGATCACCTCATCTGAGTACCTTAATCTACTCTCGTTGCTCGAATGTAAATTTGGTCTGGACAAGACTGGTGGCGTGGAATCTGACTTCAGTGACCATCTTGGAAAACCGAAGAGAGTCACAAAGGTCACTGCACCTTGCAGCAAACCTGAATCTTCTAAGTATATGGAGTATTGGGTTCCTGTTCAGATTTCTGACTTGCAACTTGAGCAGTATTGTTCTACATTACTCACAAATTCTAATGCTCTTCGCACTTTCTCTAAAAGTGATCCTGTTGGGGCTCTCCGTGATATTCTTCTATCTGTGCGAAAGGTTAGGTGTGTCATTTCATTTGACATTTTTGCATTTATGGATGATGGTAGTTTTGTTACTTCTTTGTTCTGTTTTCTCATGGAGAAGGCAAAGGATTGGTCCTTGCGGCGTTGAACATTTAGAAAAAGAGAGCTTCTAAGCAAAAATATTTATCTTGACGATAATTAACTTAGTAGTAGCCAGGGGTGAGGCCTAGTGGTCAATGAAGTGGGAGGAGAATCATGAGGTCTTAGGTTCATATTCCAGTGGAGGCGGCAAAAAAGTAGTAGGTGACTTTTCCATGTGTAAGCCTGGAAGGCAGAGTTACATGATACATATGCCGGTGGGAGGTAGCAAGTATCCAGTGGATAGTTGAGGTCCAGATAACATAAGCATGCTCAGACACTAGTGTCATGAAAAATAACTAGCTTAATGGCACAATGAAAGTGAATTCGGATTCATTTGAACTGTTGGCAACACCATTGTCATAGACAATATTAACTTTTAATGTTTATCCTCGTCATCAGAAGTCAATGAAAGCCATTGCTATATTGATAGTTCTCTGAACTATACGTGCTTGCTTTTGTTTGTAGTGTTGTGATCATCCATATATTCTGGATCCATTGCTGCAACCCTTCAATAAAGGGCTTTCTCCTGCAGAAATGCTGGAAGTAGGAATAAAAGCAAGTGGAAAACTACAATTCCTTGACAAGATGCTCGCAGAGATGAGGCTCCGACAACATAGAGTGGTTGTCCTTTTTCAGGTATGTATTTCTAGTACTTTTGTCTTAGAATGAACTGTTTATTCGTGGAGTCATATTTGAGTTCCTATATAGAATGGATCAAGTAAGATAGACTCATTTCGTCTGTAGCATCTCACAACCATTTAAAAACTGTTGTTTGAATATATTGAGAGATGAAATTGAAGGGATAGGAGTAACAAATAAAATTGAAACAAGAACCAAATAGGCAGAACTAGTGTGAATTATACATAATCCAGACAACTAGGTCTACCCAGCCAATTTATTTTTTGATCTGCGGGTCATGGGCTGGTCTTGTTAACTTCCTTAAGGAGCAGTTGCGGGTTTGTCCTGCTAATAAATTTAATGGGCCCGGTTAGAAAGTCGAACCTCTGAACCATTTTAAGCGGGCTGAATCGGGGCTGGTGACTAAATCGGATTTCTTCTTCTTTTTTTTCCAAAAAAATCTTATACCTTACCTTTTGTGTTAACTTATGTTTACTAAACCATTTGATCATAAGTAAATTATTGAACTAAGCTACTAGTTTCAAAAAACAAAATTATTGAAATTTGAAACCATTCGTAAGTTTCCAAGCTAAGTAGTAATGAAGCAACTCACCTGACTCTGTCAAAACAGTACTTAAACTGGATGGGGATGACACTATAATAGTAAATCTGTTTCAGTATTAAGTTAGCCTGTGTTGGTGACCTTGCAGTAATCACTAACTCTAGCAGTGATAATGTATTGACAACTTTGTCTGTTTCTATCTAGTTATATATAATATTTCCTTTTATCCAAAAAAATTTGGGCACATCTAGGGATATTATCGTTTGCAACATAACATTTTGCTCAAACTCATCACCAACTTCTAGATACATATATAATAATTCAGTTAATTGTTCTGCTTTACCTAATTTCATGTTGATTTAATAGAATATCCATTTGACAAATGTCAGGTATAAGATGAAAGTATTTTGAATTTTTTCTTTCATCGCAGGAATAGCCTGTCCAATTGACTCATGAATCTTAAAACTATTAAAAAAAATGAACTTTCAACTAAATGAAGCAATGTACTCGATGTTTGATTGGACACAAAGTTCAAGAAATAAATGAAGACTTCTCACAAATAAGCTAAATATATGCGTAACACCCAGTGATTAAATGCGTGATGGTGAAAGTTTCCCATGTCGTTTCATTTTTTTATCCCCTAGTAATGCCTTTGAACCTAATATTCCATCAATGGAAGAGTGTTCTCTTTCTGTCCCTAGTCATCAAGAGGAAAAATTGCTATCTATCTATCCATGTACGTATTAAAATGTGGTTCCCAGGCTTCGGTCGATTGCCGGACTCTTATATCAAGTGGCCTCAAAAAAGTCATTTTATCAAGGGTAAAATTGGGATGCTAATTTTTCTTGTAGTTTCTAAATAGAAAGACGTGTCATTCTTTTTGTGACCGACTAAAGGAGTGTTTGTCACATAAATTGGGGCCAATGGAGTAGTATTTATAGTATATATACACTAATAAAGCCGAAAGAGTTCAACATAATAATGGAAAATTGCTCTAAATCAACAAGAACAACAACATACCCAGTCACCACTCTGTACATCTTATCTTTACGTTTTGGTGGTACCTTTTTGTCGCACAAGACTTCGGAGGCGAGCCTTCATTTCATTCACCCCGCACTAATACAATGTGTGACATCATCATCAATCTCCCATTATTCGTGGATTAAAGACCCAAGATACTTGAAACTTACTCTCTTGGGATGACCTCACTTCCACACCTACCTTACATGATGTATCATTGAATCTGCACTCCAAGACTCGCACCACTCTGTCGATCTTACCTTTAAGTTTTGGTGGTACCTTTCTGTCACACAAGACTTCGGAGGTGAGCCTATATTTCATTCACCCCGCACTAATATGATGTGTGACATCATCGTCGATCTCCCAATTTTCGTGGATTAAAGGCCCAAGATGCTTGAAACTTACTCTTGGGGATTACTTGTGAATGAAGCCTCACTTCCACACCTACTCACGTGATGATCATCGAACTTGCACTGCAAGTATTCTGTCTTGGCGGCTCAGCCTGAACCCTTAAGACTTCAAGATTTGTCTCCAAACCTCCAACCTTGCATTAACTCCACCACATATCTCATCAATCAGTATTATGATCTACAAATATCATACACCATGGCACTTCACCTTGGATATGACAAGTCAATTCATCCATCACCAAGGCAAATAAAACCGGGTTAAGTGTTGTTCCCTAATGCAACCTTATCTTGATTGGAAGTGTTCCAAGTCTTCTCCCGTTGTTCTTACTAGGTCTTGGATCCATCGTACATGTTTTTTATCGCCCTAATGTAGGCCACCGATACACTTCTCGCCTCCGGGCATCTCAGTAGGACCTCTCTTGGGAGTTGGGACGTTGTTGTAAGTCTTCTCCAGATCAATGAACACCATATGGAGGTCTTTCTTCCCCTCCCTGTACTTCACTAGTCTCCTTACAAGATGAATGGCTTTTGTAGTAGATTACACGACATGAAACTGTACTGGTTCTTGGTAATTGACGAACTTCACTGCAGTCTACCTGGTGCGTGGGAACTGGGAAGGTGTCTGCCGGAGGGGGTTCTTGGGGTTTGGTCGCGGGAGATGCCTGATCTGATAGTGTTATTGGATTTTGCACGACACCAATGAAAATAGAGATGGCTACGACAATCACCATAAATTGCAGAGTCACGGATTTTCTCTTGGTATTTGCTGGTATATTGCACGACGACGGCTCTGATACCATATGAGATATTAAGGATAAAAATATTATTCAATTGTCTATCTACGTGATTAAAGACATTACATTATAATACTTTTCCACGTAAGATACCATGTACAAATCCTATTCCTATTGTAACAACTACCTTAAGCAGTTACAAAGGGTGGTGCCTGGGGTTATCTTTTGATGCTAAAACAATATTAATAACTTTCTAATCTGTAGTTAGATTACCTATGAAAAAAAGGTAGCCTGTCTCCATTTGTGCAATTTCATGAATCATTGATTGAGGGAATTGGATTGTTATTTCCTTAATGATCTTGGGAATCTTTTGACCCAGTTCTCCAGGCCTAGGCGTATGGAGAGTAAAAGAGTGTCCCACATTAGCTGAGGGAATGTGTTGTTGTAAGGGGTAACTTTGTCCATCAAAGACTAGGTAGATGGAGGGGATGGTGTTTGGCCCAGTTTGCCGCACCACTACCTCCCAGCAATTCCAGTACGGGGTAGCTTTGTCCATAAAGGTTAGGTAGATGGGAAGAATTAGACCATTACTTAATTTATACATGCTTCACACACACACACCCCGCTAAACATACATCAGGCCACCAGCATCCTGTATATATATAAAGCATCCTGTATATATATATATAACAGAGACTGATAAACATACATTAGGATACCATCAGCATGATGTCTGAAGTTCCGTGGAAGTGTTTTGTCACCTTTCTCTTCAATTTCTTCATCTGATTGTCAAAATCGTCCTTCTTGAATGCAGTCTATTGTTGGCTCCGGTCCCGGGGCATCTATTGGTGATATTCTAGATGATTTTCTGCGTCAGAGATTTGGTGAAGATTCTTATGAAAGAATTGAGACAGGTGTTGTTGTGTCCAAGAAACAAGCTTCGCTTCACAGGTTTAACAACAAGGGAAGTGGGCGCTTTGTACTTTTACTAGAGAATCGTGTTTGCAATCCGAGTATTAAACTGTCGTCAGTTGATAGTGTTATTATATATGATAGTGAGACAAACCCCGCAAATGATTTGAGACAACTCCAGAAGATATCCATAGATTCGCAGTCTACATATATCAGTGTTTTCCGACTGTATTCATGTTTTACTGTAGAAGAAAGATCCCTTGTCCTTGCTAAACAGGACCTTAATCTTGATAGTAACTTGCATAATATAAGCCGGAGCCCCAATAACACCCTTATGTGGGGAGCCTCAAATTTGTTCAGTAGATTGGATGGGTATCACTCTGGAGGTATTCCATCCTCAATTTCAAATAACTCATCGGGACAGTTGCTTTTAAATGACGTTATTAGCGAGTTTTCTGCAATAATTTCTGTAATCTCTGACGATAAGGAGTTATGTCATTCCATTATTTCAAAAGTTCAAATTAGCATGGGAACTTACCGTGCTAATAACCCGCTGTTTGGTGAGAAAAAAATGGATTTGAAAATCGGAGAAGAACCTCATGTCTTTTGGAGAATGCTGTTGGAAGGAAGAAGTCCACAGTGGAGAAATTTAAGCACAGCAACCCCAAGGAGCAGAAAGAGAGTTCAGTACTTTGATGAATCACCTGATCCACCTAATGGTAATGATGAAGCAGGAAAGAAGCGCAGGAAGGTGGTAAACCATAGCGTGGATGCAATCCCCACTCATCCCTCACCTGGAAGAGGTGAAGTTGCAGCCTCCAAAGGAGGTATCTCTTAAATAAACTATTTTCAATATATTTCGTGTTAAGAGTTTGTTGTTTCATATGTATAAATATGTCGAGAAATATCAGCTGCTAATTATTAGTTGGATCCAGGTGCTCATGAAAATAATAATATTGGTGGGAAGCATGTGTCTAGGTCTCCATCTCATCTGTTAAATGAGGCAAAACTTGTTAGGCCTGAAGAAGGGCGAATACTGTACAATGAGCAGAAAAGCCTTCATATCCATCTGAAAGCTGAGTTTGCTAAACTGTTTCAAGTGCTAAAACTTTCGGTATTCATTTCTTACCTGCCCTTTCCCAGAATTTTTATTTTTTCTAGTTATAGTCGTCTTTGAAGAGTGTACAGGTGCTGTGATGAACAGTGAAGGTAAATATCAATCTTTGTTTGTCCAAATTAATCATAATAAGTGGGTTTTGGGAGGTTTCTGAATCTGTGAATATTTGCTACCTTTAAAAGATAAAAGTTCTTCATGTTAGGAAATACCTTTCATATTAATGTTGGGAGTTGTTGATAGTTTCTGCTAAGTAATGATATTAACCTTTCAAAGGTTTAATCTTTTTATGTATGAGTTCCAGGTTTTGTGATTGCCCCTGAATTATCATCTTTTCCTTGATTAAACTCTCTTCAAGTGGATATATTATCCTGCAGTTTTTGGCACGACAGTAAGCGCCACGACATCCTTTCTATGGTACTCTTAACATCCAAACCCATCCGAGTTTGGGAAACCTAGAATGGCTGACAACCCCTCCATCCGTCTGCATTGGCGGGAACGGCCCTACTTAATTCGCCAATAAGCTGAGTGTCCTATATTCGCATTGACAACAACAACAACAACAAACCCAGTGTATTCCCACATAGTGAGGTCTGGGGAGGGTAAGATGTACGCAGTCCATACCTCTACCTCTAAAGGAGTAGAAAGGCTGTTTCCGATAGACCCCCGGCTCGAAACACGGAATACTAAAAAAATTCATAGTAAAGCATGAAACAAGATGACATAACATAAATATGACACCCACAAGTAATAGTAAACAGAGAAAAGTAAACAGATTCGTAATAAAGCATGAAACAAGGTATCATAACAAGAATAATATCCCCACCAAGTAATTCCCTACACTAGCGACCCAAACTGACCCTAGCCTTCTGCCCTAATTCGCGTCCTCCAGATCTTCCTATCTAGGGTCATGTCCTCAGTGAGCTGTAACTGCTCCATGTCCCGCCTAATCACCTCTCCCTAGTACTTCTTCGGCCTACCCCTACCTCGCCTAAAACCATCCAAAGCTAGTCTCTCACACCTACGAACTGGGGCATCCATGCCCCTCTTCATCACGTGTTCGAACCATCTCAATCGGACTTCTCGCATCTTATTCTCCACTGGAGTCACACCAACCTTCTCCCTGATAGTCTCATTCCGAACTCTATCCCCCCTAGTCAGCCCACACATCCAACGCAACATCCGCATTTCCGCCACCTTCATTTTTTGAATGTGGGAGTTCTTAACCGGCCAACACTTCGCTCCATACAACATGGCCGGATGGACTGCCACCCTGTAGAATTTGCCTTTAAACTTGGGCGGCACCTTCTTATCACACAACACCCCGAAGCGAGCTTCCACACCGTTACCCTGAATCACGGATCCGAGATACTTGAAACTATCCCTCTTACATACCACCTGTGATTCCAACTTCACTACCACCTCCTTCTCCAGCCTCACGTCATTAAACTTGCATTCCAAAAACTCTGTCTTGCTCCTACTCAACCTGAACCCTTTAGACTCAAGAGTTTGTCTCCACACCTCTAATTTATCATTCACACCCCCCGCGTCTCATCAATCAAAACTATATCATCTGCAAAAAGCATACACCAAGGCACCTCTCTTAAATACGCCGCGTCAACACATCCATCACCAAAACAAACAAAAAGGGACTAAGAGTAGATCCCTGATGCAATCCTGTCAAGACAGTGAAATGCTCTGAGTCTCCTCCCGCCGTCCTCACCTGAGTTTTAGCTCCATCATACATGTCCTTAATTGCTCTGATATATGCCACCGGGACTCCACTCACCTCCAAGCATCTCCAAAGCACCTTCCTGGGGACTTTGTCGTATACTTTCTCCAAGTCGATAAACACCATGTGTAGGTCCTTCTTTCTTTCCTTATACTGTTCCACCAGCCTCCGTACCAGGTGAATTGCCTCCGTCGTCGAGCGGCCAGGCATAAATCCAAACTCGTTTTCCGAAACAGACACTATCCGTCTCAGCCTCACCTCGACCACTCTCTCCCAAATCTTCATAGAGTGACTCAATAGCTTAATACCCCTATAGTTATTGCAACTCTGAATGTCACCCTTCTTCTTATAAAGAGGGATCATAATATATTCGCATTGACAAATGGTATAAAACATTTTTTTTTCTGGGATGGGGTAAATAATTTTTCATTAAAATGGGCAGCGCCCCCATACAAGAGGTATACCCCAAAAAATAGAAAACCAACAATAGGAGATGGTTTTCTACAAACACCCAATCTTCTATACAACAAGGAACCTCGCGTATGCACCAAAAAGAAAAAAGGGACAAGAAACTACTCATGTTTACAAAAGTCATCTCTACCTCAAAAACTCTCCTATTTCTCTCTCCAAACAACCCACATCGGTGCAAGTGGGGCATCACTCCAAGACATTCTCCTTCTCCCACATTCCCAGCTAAACATCAACCTTTTGACAATACCTGACATCACACAATAAATTCCAAACTATGTGAGGATTTCCCACCATAATCTCGAAGCAACCCGACAATGAATCAGGAGGTTCTACATTTTCTTATACAGAAAGCACCAACAAAATTTCTCCTGTTGCTAGCCAAGTGAAGAAACACAGCTTCCTCGGTATCTCTTGGCACCGCATTATACGGAAAAGCAACCTCTCCCTAATTGATAGCTTTTCATACAAGTCTTGGCGGAGAAGATATCATTGTTCCCCACCCCTACTGCCATATTTCATGGCTAACTTGTGGGGCACTTTATTTGTGAAGTAAATCAATCAAGCTTTCGAACTCTGTCACCTTCCACCTAAGTTGCTCGGACTCTCCAAAAATGTTACTGCACTCGTGTCGAATCCTTCAAACACACACTATTTTTGGAGGATCCCATTTCGAACTCTGTCACCTTCCACCTAAGTTGCTCGGACTCTCCAAAAATGTTACTGCACTCGTGTCGAATCCTTCAAACATACACTATTTTTGGAGGATCCCACATACACCCCCATCGACATTTTTGATGAGTACGAGCAACATCTCCCCCTCTTGGAATTCCTTCTAAAGCTCAGGTCCCAAAAAACATCTCCATCCCGTAGCTTTCGAACTCTTTGAATTGTGGATTCCTTTTGTCAAGAAATTCTGAGTATATTTGGGAACAGTACCTTTGAAGTATAGTCCCCACACCACCTATGCTCCCAAATACATATCCCCCCTCCCACACCACCTATGCTCCCAAATACATACCCCCCCTCCCATCCCTCTACCCTAAAAGACACATTGTTGCTAAACTCCTTCCATCCCATTAAATTGTTCCTCCATAATCCGCATCTATAGGGAGTAGTGACGCCTTTAATTCTTCAATCCCCTTCCAAGACCCCATATTTTTCCGCTATGACCTCTCACCAAAAAGCATCTTCTTAGTCCCAACTCTTCATAACCATTTCCCTGATAATGCTTTATTGAAAACCTTCAAATCTTTAACTCCTAATCCACCCAACAACTTAGGCGGTGTAACCGTTTCCCAGTGCACCAAATGGTATAGAACATGCGTAGCGTGAGAAAAGGCATCATTCATTTGATTGTTCTATCTATCATATATATGTGTGTCCTGGATGTTAAATAGCTCTTTATACCTTTGTTTTAGTAGCTTTAAGTTAAATAACAAAGAACCAGGAATACATGAGCAGCATGCATATTGCATTTTCATCTTTGAAATTCTACACATGACAGGACAGTCTACAGCTCTTTCTTCTAACACGTGAAGCATCTGTTTTTGCAAAGCCATCCTTCAAACTTAGCCAGTAAACTAGTTCATCTTCCCATTAAAGGGGTAAAATTGTTTCGACAAAAATAATCAACGGCAGTAAAGTTTGCTATGATCTTCTTGTATTGCTGTCTTTGAGATAAAGTACACCTTTTGTGCTTGTGTTTTATTCCTCAAATTTCTGAATTGTGTAGATATCAATAGTTTAGAAACATGAAGGTTTTATTTTCCTGTTCTTCTATTCTCGAAAAATTTTGCTGCTAATTTTACAAATTGTCTTTGATTTCTCATTGTTCCATTGAAGGCCTTTCCACCTGGTTCTTTTCTTAGTGTATGCTATTGATTTCTATTTGTTTTTTTTTTAAATATTGTGCCGTCATGTTTGTTTTTATTTTCTAACTCATCCTTGTAATTGAATTGTTACAACAGTGGTTTAGTGTACAAATTTTAATAATAAGAACCAGGTTCTGATCCCCTACCAAATTTCTTACCGCTAATTGTTTGTGTGAACCTAAGTTGCTCGAACTCCGGTGCGGGTGTCGGACATGGGTGTGGATCCAAGTGTCGGATCCTTTGTGATCGAATTTTGAGATTCGGGGATATGGATCTGGATACGGATACGGGTGCGGGGACTCGGCAAAAAAAATTAAAAATTTATACATATAGTTCAAAATTGACGAGTATTTTAAAACTAGTAAAAAATGAGAATATTAATATGTTCAATATATACTTACGCTAAATTTAGTTTCATTAAAAAAATGTGTGCTTGCAAAGCATATACATTAATCTTTAATTTATAATTAAATAATTATAATATTTATCCTTATTTTATAAACTCTAATTAATATACAATGCTTATTTCATTTAATCAAAATAAAGATAAATTATTTATTCTTAATAATAAATAATCAAAGATGCAGCTATTTAATATGGAAAGCTTATCTCATTTAATTAAAAAAATTATAATGTTTATTCTTAATAACAAATAATGAACATGGTAGCTATTAAAGGAGTGTAGGTCAATTAGAAAACAAATAGTGTTAGTGACTGAACAGTCGTCTTCTTCATCTTTTCCTCTGCTTCGTCTTCTCTCCTCCATCTTCATCCCCAACTACATGTTTTGCATATCTTTTTTTTTTTCAATACAATACAATATCACGATGCGCACAATCTAGTTGTCCACCACGGCACCGACAATTCTCGGCTTCAAAAGCCTGTAACATCGTGAACAATACCTTCAACAGCCACTTGAGCAACAAAATTTACCAAGAAAAAAGCTTTAAAAGAGGCAGAAGGACTGGCATAAATTACTATGTAGCAGCAAAATTGAAGGTATTTTGTTTCCGAGCTATTGAAATTTTTACTATGTAGCAGCAGAATTTTTTAATTTTCTCCGAATTGTTGGTCAACACACCCGATCTCGTTTGACCAGATCCGACACAGATCCTACACCCTTACCCGTGTCAGTGTCGTGTCGACACGGGTGCGGCACCGAAATTGCCGAGTTCGAGCAACTTAGGTGTGAACCAGGCATTAACCTGGAATTACTTGGTACTCCGTATATAAATGAAAAATGATTTTTCTGCATTGATTGACATACTTGTGGCATTTTCTATTTGCGAGAACTCCATACTATGATATACCTAAAGAATAGGTTAACCAAGGTGTTATGTCACAATCTTGAATTGCTGGGCATGTGACCAAAATTTAAATGCAGGACGCTGTCAAACATACAGTGCGAAAGTTTCTGGAATATGTGATGGAGAATCATCGTGTTAGTAGGGAACCTGCAACAATTTTACAGGCTTTCCAGTTATCTCTGGTTAGTATCTTTCTGCCTCCTATCCTATCTGCTTGGATCCTTCTAAAATATTTTATTTTTGTTAGTGGATTTGTTCTTTTCTTCATTGAACATCTTAAATTCCAATAGAAAATTATCAAGTCATAGATTAAAAAATAAAAAAAACCGGATTCCTAATTATCGTTTTTGATAAATTTCATTTTTTTGGATCAAGTAAATTTTTTTATTGATAATAACGAGGCCATCTTGGCCGTATACTAGGGGTATATCAAAAAAAGGCAAGACCTACAAAATATGGTTCTCTCCAAAAGACACCCAATCCTCTATACAAACAGGAACTATATGGGTGCACCAAAAGAAAATAATGGACTGGAGACTACTTCTAGATGAGCAAAGCTCATAAAGCTCATCTCCACCGCTTCAAAAGCTCTCCTATTTTTCTCTTTCCAAATGACCCATATTAGAGCGTGAGGAGTAACATTCCATGCCTTTTGCCTTTTTCTTCTAGCTCCGCTCCTCCAACTGAACATGAACTCCTTCACAGATCTTGGCATCACCCAGGAAATGCCAAACCATTCGAAGATATCCCCCATAACCTCGTGGCTAATTTGCAATGTAATAGAATATGATCCACCTCACCCATCTCCTTGCAAAGGAAGCACCAACTCAAGCATACGACCTTTCCTTTTCTAGGATTCTCCACCGTCAAGATTACTCCTCTAGTAGCTAACCACATGAAAAATCCCAACTCAAGCATACGACATTTCCTTTTGTAGGATTCTCCATCGTCAAGATACTCCTCTAGTAGCTAACCACATGAAAAAGCTCACTTTTCTGGCACCTTAGGTATCCAAACAGAACCAACTGGGAATCTCTCATCCCCCTAACCAAAAACTTCTCGTAAAAGGACTTAACAAAGAACACTTTGTTATTCCCCAACTCTCAAATCAAAGTATTAGATCTGTTGATTGGTTCACAGTGATTTTGAAGTAAAGCCAACAGTCTCTGAAGCTCAGACACCTCCCAATCTTGGAAATTCCTTCTTAAGCTCAAATCCCAAAAAGTCTCAATCCCCTTGTGCCCCCCTAATTGTCGAACAGGCAGCTCCTTCGGCAAGAAACCCTAAAAAAACTTGGGAATTCATCCTTAAGCACCAAGCCCACACACCCTTTTTGCCCCCAAAACTATCTCTACTCCCTTCCCCAACCTTAAACCCAATAGTATCACGAAAATCTTCCCACCCCTTCATAATGTTCCTCCACACACCACACACCACACCTGGAAGGCAAAGTTATCCTATTTGTTCTCCATCCCCCTTCCGTTTCTCCATATTTATCCACGATCACCCCTCTCCATAAAGCTTCTCCCTCCACCCCAAGTCTCTGCAACCATTTGCCCAAGAGAGCTTTGTTAAAAACCTTCAAATTCTTAACCCCAAGACTTCCACACTGTTTAGGATATGTCATGGTCTCCCATCGAACTAAGTGAAACATTTTTGCCCCATCCGCAGCATCCCGAAGAAAATTTTTTGCCACCTTTCCAACTTCCCTATAACAACATTGGGAGCGTTGAATAGGGACATGCAATAAACAAGGATACTCAATAAAGTGCTGTTAATAAACACTTCCTTCCTTCCTTCCTTTGGACAAGTATCTTTTCTGCCAACCTGCTAACCTCTTCTCTAACCTCTGAATGACCGGATTTCGGACATCAATATCCTTGTTCGCTGCGCCTAGAGGTTAATCAAGGTAGGTAGTAGGAAGAGACCCTACCCTACATTGCAATACCTGGGCAAGCAATAATGTTATCCACAACACCAACCGGTATGATCTCACTTTTTTTTTTTTGAGGTTAAATTTAAGCCCTACACCACCTGGAACCAGGTTAACATTTGTCCGAGGTAGTCCAGCTGAAGCCCATCTGCATCTCACGGCACCAAAATATCATCTGCAAATAAGATATGAGAAATTGACATGGAACCAACGCCGCCAACCGCAGCCTTGAATCCCATAATAAATCCACCTAGAACCACACTGTCCATCATCCTACTCAATGCTACCAAAAGAAAATAATGGATCGGAGACTACTACTCAATGAGCAGGGCTCATCTCCACCCCTTCAAAAGCTCTCCTATTTCTTTCTTTCCAAATGACCCACATTAGAGCTAGAGAAGTAACATTCCACGCCTTTTGCCTTTTTCTTCTAGCTCCGCTCCTCCAACTGGACATCAACTCCTCCACAGATCTTGGTATCACAAGAATCGCCAAACCATTCGAGGATATCCAAGTTTCTGGAATATGTTTTAATAAATTTCATGTAGCTCAAAATTCCTATATTTAGGTGCCTGCTATTAAAATAAAGCCGATAAGAAGTTTTGCGTCTTATTCTTCTACTTTCACTCGGTATTAGAGTTTCTATGATCTTAGTAAAAATCTTAGTAGCTTCTTGGAGGCTGCTCAACTAAAGTTTTCCTTTACCTTTTTAGTTTTACAATTTTTTGTATGTTTGATGTTTGTTTCAGTGACACCACATCTCTCTGTGTCTGTCTTGTGTGTACTTAATTCCACCTAAATCTGAAAATCCACATTTATGGCTTGTGCTTCTATTGTCCACTTGGACATATCAGTCCAGTTTAGCTGATCTGTCATTTTGACATCCTAAATTTGTCTAGTCTTCACTCTATATCAACTAACCTGTTGAGTCAATAGTATATATTTCTTTTTCGTATTGCCAATGTCATTGTTAAATCATTCCCAATTCAATACCATGGTTTGTGAGATCTGATTAATCTGGTACTATGCATGTTCTCAAATTCAATCATCTCTTGTAGATCCTTGGTAACCCTATAGAATTTAATCTGATGGCAAGGTTAAGTCTTATTTGATTAGGATGTAGTAGTATTAAATTATTCACTAAATTACCATTCAGCTTTATCTTATACATTTGGGAGTTGTTTAGTTGGATCACTAAGATGGTACAAATCCTGCTTAGAACTCCACCTTAGAATGCAATGTTTGATTACCCTTTGAAACTTGCATTAAATTCAGCTTTGTATAATACATGATTTGGCCACTCAAGGTTGTGGCCAAGTAGTCAAATGAAATGGCTTAAGAACCATGAAGTCTCAGGCACAAAACCCAAAGCACTAGGCAGTTTTGGGAATGTAACAAGTAACCCATGGAATTAGTCTAGGTGGCATAAGCTGACCAGGTCACCACGATTATGAAAAAATAAAAAATTAGTACGCTGTTGGATTGGATTTGTTGTTTCCTGCATAACTAATAGGCATAAGTTATATAGGAATCTATTTATTATTTAAGCGGAAAGAAGTTGGAATAGGAATACGGGGATTAGTAAGACAGATTAAAACTCAAGGTTGTGGCCAAGTGGTCAAATGAAATGGTTCAAGAACCATGAACTTAAGTTCAAATCCCAAGGCAAAAACCCTCGGTCGGGAACGTAACAAGTAATCCGTGTAATTAGTCTAGGTGGCACAAGCTGACCAGGTCACCACGATTTTGAAAGAAAAAGAAAATAGTACATGTTCAGTTGGATTCGTTGTTTCCTGCATAACTAATAGGCATAAGTTATATAGGAATTTATTTATTATTTTATGCAGAAAGAAGTTGGAGTAGGAATATGGGGATTAGTAATACAGATTAAAACACAACTACAATGACCAAAATAACCTACATCTATTTAACTATTTCTTTTTCTTAAAATAAACAATACATATCTTAATCCCCGCATAACAAAATCTGCATTTTTAATCCATGCACCTCGTCTCTAAACGACCCTAGTGTGCTTCTTGATTTAAGGGAACATCTTTACTGTAACTGTGATTCTTCTTATTTGACATTCTGTGAATTCTCAGTGTTGGGTTGCAGCTTCAATCTTAAAGCAAAAGATTGACAAAGAGGAGACATTCTTGCTAGCAAAGCAGCACTTACAGTTTGGATGCACTGAGGAGGAGGCGAACAATGTCTGTCTGAAGATCCGTTCCTTGAAAAAGTTGTTCTTGCAGCGGTTGGATCAAAATGATAATGCTTCAAGTTCTTCTAAGTGTTCTTTATTAGCTGCAAGATCCGTTGCAGAAGAGCCATCAACAGGAGGCATGTCACAGAATGTAGAATCTCCCCAGCTTAATGTGCAAAAGGAAATGGAAGAAAGATTTCAAGGTAAAAGATTATACAAGGAATGCACTGTGACACCTAAAGAGGAACTTGTGGATATTGAAAGGGAAAATTTCATTAAGGAGGTTCAGTGTAGATGTGAGAGGCGAATGTCAAACCTGCTACAAAAGCAAAAGGAGGAAATAGGAGAGTTTCAGAAAATATGGGAAAAGAAGAAGGAAGAGCTTGAGCAGGATTACAGATTGCAGTTTGCTGTTCTTCGGTCTATATTTGGTCAGAATGCTGCAACAAAGGATAGACAAAAAACATTGGAAACTGAATATTCAAAAAAAATGCAAGAGCTCAAATGCCACAAGGATCAGAAACTTAAAGAGCTTAAGGTAGAACACTCTGCTATGGAGAACAAGGAAATGCAAAAGGCGGCTTCATGGTTAACCAAAGCAAATTCCTTTAGGGGTATTGGATCTGATCCGATAGATGGCATGGGGTGCTCTCAGGAAACTGTAAATGTCTCACTCAATTCTCCCTGGATTGTTTGCCCTGTGTCTGGACATCTTGTTGAGGAACTGAATGCAGGTAATATTTTGGATAACATGCATTCTGATGTACCTGCATCTACTTCTGATGAGTCAGATATTCTTCCTATTGAATCTACAAATGTTTTAACAACTCCAGCAACAAAGGACGTAGCTGGGGTCAAGCCTGGCGACAGAGGATTGGTTGCTATATCCAAGCGGTCTAATGAAGTATGTGATCCAGATGCACCTGCATCTACCTCTGATGAGTCGAATATTCTTCATATTGGAACAACAAATGTTTTAACGATGCCAGCAATGGAGGAACAAGTTGAGATCATGTCCATGGCTGGAGTGTTGGATGCTAAATCAAATCAGCTAGAGCGTAATGAAGGAGGTGATTTAGGTGGTAGTTCAGAGGGAATTGGAGCACTGGGTGCTAGATCCAAGCAGCCTGATGAAGTAGGTGATCCAGATCTACCAGCATTCGGTGAGTCTAATATTCCTCCTGTTGAAACATCAAATGTTTTAACAGTGCCAGCAATGGAGAAGCAACTTGAGATCACTTCTGCGGCTGCTACATCCAACCAGCCTAATGAAGTAGGTGATTTAGGTGGTAGTTCAGAGGAAGTTGGAGCACTGGGTGCTAGTTTCAAGCATGCTACTGGAGTAGGTGATCCAGATGTACCTGCATCTACTTCCAATGTGTCAAACATTCTTCCCGTTGAAACTTCAAATGTTTTAATTATGCCAGCAACAGAGGAGCAAGTTGAGATTGCCTCTAGCACTGGAGCATTGGTTGCTGGATCCAATCAGCCTAATGAAGTGGGTGATTCAGGTGGCAGTTCAGAGGAAATTGTTTCTGTGTCTCCTCTGCCTCCTGAAGAACATACTGAGGTTCTATTAGAGGATCCAACTAGAGAGCATTTGTTGGAGGTATCTGGGATGGGTTCTGATGTAGTTCGGGGGAACGATAATTCAGGAGTTAATAATGTTACTGAAGAATTGAATGCAGAACATGATAGTCTGGAAAATATTTCACATTTGCAAAATGATGAAGATAACCCGAGAGATGCTGTTAGACCCACTGATACAAACCAAATTTCTCCTCTGGAATTGGTAGTTGACTTTCCTTCGGTAGCAGCAGTTTGTTCTGATGATGGTGGTTCTTTACCTCAAAATCAAGTAAGTGGTCTGTCTTCCAAATTTATGTGGTGCTTGTATTGTGTTATTGTGTAGAATATCTGGATTCAGAATCTGGGCACAGGTGTATACACTCTCCCTAGGAAAATTAATAAAAAATGTACCAAATTGCAAAGACATGTTCTGTTTAGATTGATTGAGAGAGTGATTGGCAAGTTACCTCTTAGTTTTTTTTTCTTCCAATTGTAAAACAGATAATTTGGACTATTTTGTTTGGTGACTTGCAGTTCTACCCTCCAAAAAATTTATATGAATTTTTCCTGATATATTGTGGAAAAATATTATCTGTTCTGTTATTGATGGTTTTGCACTGAAACTGGATCAGCTAAATCAGTATGAATGTTTCCAGTCTTCAGGATATAATGGAACACTCACTCATGAGATGCCATACCCAGAAAATCGGAGTGGAACACAGGTTGAAGTTGATGCTGGGCAGTATGGAGCCAACAGTTCAGAAGCTGTGTTAATTAATAGTTCTGAGCAACAGCAGCCAGCTTCTGATGGTTTATCACTTGCTGCTCATGAGCCACCGAGCGACATTAGACATGAAATCCATAATGGTGAAAGAAACTTAACACCAAACCTTGGGTATTCTTGTCATTTGGACGGGGAGACGATGGAACCTTTACAGACAGGTGGTAATTCCGAAGAGCGTCCATCTGTCGATGTTGAGATGTCACCTCTGAGCTGTGAAATGACTAATTTCTCAGAAGTCAGAAGAGTGGATCCTCAGCCCATTTTAGAACAGGGTGCGTCTTCCCATAATATTGGAACTCCAGTTCAAGTGCCAGGTTCCGCTGAGCTTCCTAATCAAGCAGTCCTGCAACATAATACTAATGCTGCCGTTGTTCAAGGACCCAGGAACAGATCAGTTCATCCAGACCATCAGATGGCCACTTGGAATTCAACTCTTCCTTTCAATGCTGATCCTCTGCATAAAGATTGGGAAAGGATACATAAAGAAAAAGAACAAGGCACCAAGATTCTTGAGGACATGGTTAATTCCAATTTCGTTCTTCGTTATTCTTTGCTCCTAGTCCTTTATTTCTTAAAGTTCTCTTGTTTTAACAGAAATTGCATCTGAGATCTGATTGTCAGAAGGAGGTAGAGGACATGATTGCACAAATCCATAAGAAATATGATCATAAGCTTCAGGAGGCTGATGCAGAGTTTCTTCGGAAGAAGAAAGAACTTGATGTGAATCAGAACAAAGTTCTCATGAATAAACTTTTAGCAGATGCTTTCAGATGCAAGTGCATGAATCTCAAACCTTCGGGGCTTCCAGGCATGCGTCAAGGTATGTAACCAATGTTGGTTATGGATTTCCAAGGAGTGGTTAATTTTTCTATCATAATTTTAAACTGACAGTTGCGTCCAGATTTTACTTAAAGAGTAGGGGGAGGGACGACCCGGTTCATACCTACTCCGTAGGTGTCGGGGAGGGGGGCGGACCACATGGCCTTACCTACGCGTCCTCACCCCAGCTTTGCTGGAGGGACGTTTCGAACCCCCGACCCTGGCACACCACGGTAAGCAAGCTTACCGCTGAGCCAGAGCCATCCCTCTTTTTTTTTTTTTTTTTTTTTTTTTTTTTTTTTTTTTTTTTTTCAACTTAAAGAGTACTTTAAGAGTATATTTTTAATTTCCTTATTGGAGTCTTTCATTACATATATTATCAGGGTAACAGAAAGATGGTGTTAGTTTTTGCAACTTTGCTAGGTTATACAAGTCAGGCATTTCCTAGGAGCGGTTGACTTTTCTTATCATAATTTTGAACTGATGGTTGCGTTCAGATTTTACGTACGAGTACATTTTTAATTCCCTTATTTGAGTTTCCCGTTACATATATTATCAGGTTAATAGAGAGATGGTGTTAGTTTTTGCAACTTTGCTAGGTTATACAAGTCAGGCTGGTAAAAATTGTCTTTTCTCGTGTACTGAAGTATTATTGTTCTTTGTAGTTGTGCCTTCTAGTTATTTGCAGCATCTACGTCAGGTATCCCAGCAGCCTAATTTGAGGTCTTCTCCTGCGACTGCTTCGTCTTCAGCTAGCCAGCAAAGTTTGGTCCTAGCTTGTTTGAGAGCTTCCCCTGTCACTAGTTTGTCCTCAGCTGACCAACCACAGGTTAGACAGGAGACTTCTGTCCCCTCTAACCGTTCAGTACATTCTGGTGGGATTTCTCAGCCTACCATAAGAGGTGCACCTGTTACTGGGTTGTCTTTAGCTGGCCAACCTGTACCTACTCAGCAGACAGCTGCTGTTAGTCGTTCAAAAGCACATTCTGCAGGAACTCCTAGCAGGCCACCTCTCATTAGTGCAATTACCCCTTCCACTGGTAATATTAGGATAGCTGGCGAGATCCGTGCTCCAGCTCCCCATCTTCAGCCTTTCCGGACTCCTCCATGCATGTCTACTAGCAGCAGCTCCTCAACCCTTGCTCAGAGTATGCAAAATCATCAGCAATCTACTAACACGGCTGCATCATCACCCTCACTTCCGCAACTAGCTTCTCTACGAACATCATCCCCATCCCCATCCCCATCCCAACCTCCACAAAATCAGATACCTACGCCATTGGTTCCACAGTTAGCTGTAGATCTTTCTAGTTCTCGGAATGCGGCTACGCAGCATGACTTTGGTGGGTTGCCTGCAGTAAGAAGTCCATCTATCTCTGCTCAGGAACTGCTTTTTAATGTGGAGAATCAACCTCATGCAAAGAGGCCTAGCATTATGCCACCTTTACCAGATGTGGGCTCTGACTTTGATTTATTGGACCTATCTGAATTTCAAACACTGGATGGTGTACAGGGAGTTTCTACCTCTTCAGCTGGAGCTACTAATGTAACTGACGTTGTCTGTGTGTCTGATGATGACTGACCTGTTGACAATGAAGTGTTATTTGTTGTCCATGGGTCAGCTGTATCATGTGTTTGTAAAAATGAATTTAAAAAAAGATAAGAAAAGAAGAGAAGGGTAAGAGGAGGGAAGCTTGACAAGATTAAATAGGGTTGCATGTCCCCTCTCCCTCCCCCATTCTTTTCCTCTGGAATTCCATGAATGCAGCTGTAATTCATTAATCTTTATATTATAATAGGACACAATATCATCTGTTCATGTGTTTTCTTATTTGTTGTTTTCTATGTCGATGTTTGGTTTACACATACTAAGAGGCATTTGATTGATGCTTGAGTTGGACTTGGAAAAAAATGAGTATTTTAACTTGAAGTTGAAAGGTATGTTTGTGAGAGCTGAAATTGTGGTTGGACTTGAACTACACTTAAAAATTGAAGATTTTTGTGAACCCGTGTTTCACATGAAATACATTCAGACTAATCACTTTGAAGTATTGAAATTCTAATTCGGTCCCAAGATTCTGGAGCTGCGGGCTAATGGTGGACTGCGAAGTTTAAGAATTTATTTGGTTTTATTTCCAACTTAACATGCCTGGTAAAATTTCATAAGTGAGGTGCGAGAAAGTAAAGTGTATGTAGATCTTAGCACTTGCCTTTGAGAGGTAGAATGGTTGTTTTCGAAATATCTTTGGTTAAGTGTAGCAAATTCAGGTACAAAGAAGAGAAACTATGAAGAAAATATGACAATTAATCAACAACAAAAAAAATCAGCTGCAAAGTAGTGTGATAATCCAATCACAATAAACAATGGCAGATATTTACGATTAAATCCTAAGCTACCATACTGCAATGCAGTACAACACTTCTATCTGACTAATCTTTTACTCTAGTACTTGTCCGCTACATGTTCTTATCTAAGGTCATGTCCTCGGCAATTTGACTATGTGTTATTTCTTATCTAATCACTTCATCTCAATATTTCTTTGGCTAATCTCTACCCCTCTTCGCACATACTATATCCAACCAATCAAACCTCCTCACTGAGCCGTCTGACTTTGCCTCATCATACGTCCAAAGCATTTTAATATTGCTTTCCCCTTCTTATCCATCACGGAGGCCGCTCTCACCTTATCTTGAATATCCTCATTCATGATTCTATCACACTAAGTATGTCCACAAATTCATCTCAACATCGTCATTTTTGCGTTATGCATCTTCTGAGCATGAAAGTTTTTGACTGGCCAACACTTCGTTCCATATAGTGTCTATCTAACCATCACTATATAAAATTTACTTTTAAATTTCAGAGGTATCTATCATACAAGACTTTGGGGGCAGGCCTCCACTTCATCCACACCACACCAATAAGATGAGTGACGTCACTGTCTGTGACCCCGCTATCCTAGATAATAGAGTCAAGATATTTAAAATAATCACTCTTGTGGAGAGCTTGTGTATTCAAACGCACTTTCACGATTTCCTCTTGTAATTTTTCACTAAATTTGTAGTCTAAATCCTCCATGTTTTCTCTTGTAATTCCTCACTAAATTTGCACTCTAAATCCTCCATTTTTGTTCTTGTAGTAAATATAATTAAGGATACAACAATTCAGTTAACGCTTGAGACATAGGCACAGGGGCGGACCCACATAGATTTAAGTGGGTTAATATGAACCCACTTCGTCGAAAAAATATACTGTATATGAGCGTGTAAGCAGTCTTTACAGTGTACAAGATATATATAATTTTTGAACGCTCTATAGACAAATGGAATGCTTAATCTATATAATTTTAACCATGCATATATAACATAATTTTTCGCCGAAGAGGGTTTGGATGAACCCCTCGGCAAAGGGTAGCTCCGCCCCTAGATGTGAGGTATAAGGGATAAATAGTTTTGAGATAAAATGAAGGATTATTTTATCTCATGTTTGGTTGAAGGTATTAGTTAGTATCAGAATTATTTATCTTATCATTTATAGAATAGTGATAAAATAAGTTATCCCATTTATGGAATAACTAATTTCAAAATTTATTATTTTGGAATAACTCTATCCCAACCAAATGACCCCGCTGTAATTTTTTTGCCTTTAACCCCCCCCCTTTCTTTTTAAGCAGCAACCAATACCCCTTTTTTTATTTTAGTAGCATCATTGTGTTTTTTTTTGTTTTCTTTTGCCTTTACCCTTTTTTTTTCTTTAAGCACCAACCAATACCCCTTTTTTTTATTTAAGCAGCAACCAATAATATTAATTGACTTTTTTTTTATCAATATTTATTTTTTTATATATTAAACCCATTTATTAAAAAATATGGGTCCGGCACTGCGTAGACATATTTACAACATACTAGTTTAGGAAATAAGTCAATCTGCGTTGGTAATCCAAGCCCCCAGCAACCATTTCTTATGGGGAAAAGGCCAAATTTAACCCTCCACCTTGTTAAAATATTGTTTGCATCTAACCTCCATTGTTATATTATGTGGTCAAAATTGTTCTCGCTGTCTCAAACATCCAAATTCACCCTCCAATTAGCGTATTTCCTTGAATTCCTTTGCGATTACCTAATCCACTTGAATGTCCATTTCCTACCTCACGAAGTAGTTCTTTTGGGGTCATTTGATGTGAGCAGTGGTGAAGTCAGGATATTCACTAAGGGGTTCATAAGTAAACATACGAACTAATCGAAGGAGGTTCAACATCTAATATATATACATAAAAAATAATTTTAACCATGCATATATAGCATAATTTTTCGCGGAAGAGGATTTGGATGAACCCCTCGGCAAAGGGTAGCTCCGCCCCTGGATGTGAGGTATAAGAGATAAATAGTTTTGAAATAAAATGAAGGATTATTTTATCTCATGTTTGGTTGAAGGTATTAGTTAGTATCAGAATTATTTATCCCATTATTTATAGAATAGTGATGAAATAAGTTATCCCATTTATGGAATAACTAATCTCAAAATAACTAATTTCAAAATTTATTATTTTGGAATAACATTTAAAAATAAATAAATATACGTTTTGTTAATTAGCTAAAGTACATAATATTAAGTAACATTGCCAGTGTTGTTTGCCTGGTATGAACACGCGTTTTAATTGAAATAATTGTTTCCTTTCAGGGAAAAATGTTCAATATATACCCAAATTTTAGTGAAATTTGATGTAACATATCTGAATTTTGTGGGGGTCTTATGACCCTCCTGAACTATTTATTAGTCTATTTTAATGCTATTTATAAGTTAATAAAAAAATAAAAAGTTTTAAAAGAGAATTTAGTGCAAATAAATACGAATAAAATACGCTAATAAATAGTCTGGGAGGAGGGGGGTCATAAGACTCCTGCAAAATTCAGGTGTGTTACAATAAATTTCGTCAAAATTTTGGTATATTTAAGAGCATTTTTTCTTTCTTTTAAGTATGAGTAAGGGTGAACAAAATCAATTCACAAATTGCAAATTGATTCAAATCGAAAAAAAATTCGACTAATAATTTGGTTTGATTTGATTTGTTGTTGAAAAAAAAATTTCGATTATAATTGATTTGATTTGATTTTAACTAAAAAAGATCAAATCAAAACTAACCTATCCGATATTACATTTGTATAATTTCAAAAAATATTTCATACACAAAATATTTACATGATGTAATTTATAAATATTTCTTAAACTTTTTCATTATTTTTATCTTCAACAGATTATTTTGAAGGGAAAGACTCAAAATATAAAACAACAAAATTATACCCACTATATTCCCGCCAAGTGGGGTCTGTCTGGGGAGAGTAACTGTACGCAATCCATATGACTATCTCAGAGATGAGATAGAGAAGTTGTTTCTAATAAACCCCCAACTCAAGATGAGACAATCCAGATAAGGAGTAGTAAAAGGCCAAGATATAATAGAAATTACCACACCCAATAGTACCATAGGTAAGATTCACCAAGTAATACAACAAATGATACAACATTCTGAAATTACTAATACTATAGCCAATAACATGGATAATAAAGTCCTCCTGCCTACTAGCACTGACACGTTCACTCCTATTTTCCTTCTACCCTAATATGCCTCCTCCACATCCTCCTATCGAGGGTCATGTCCTCGGTAAATTGAAGCTGCTCCATGTTATTTCTAATCACCTTCCTTCAATTTTTCTTCGGTCTACCTATACCTCGCCTGAATCCATCTCTAGCCAACCTCTCACACCTCCGCACTAGGGCATTCATGCCTCTCCTCATCATATGTCCGAACCATCTCAACCTCACTTTCCTTATCTTGACTTCCACCGAAATCACTCTCACCTTATCCCCAATAACCTCATTTCTAATCCTATCTTTGCTAGTATACCCAGACATCCACCGTAGCATTCTCAAAATGTACCACCTTAGATTATTTATGCAGGTCACAACAACTTTTAAAATAAAAAAACAAATTTTCTTTTTTCCTTTTTTAAGAAAACCACCCTTAAAATAAGACATCGGTTATCAAAAATTATCAATCACCCTTAATTTCTCTCCAAAATGATTTTTTTTCTTATTTCAAATAAAAATATTATCTATACAAAAATATTTCAATGTTTTTAATGATTTTCAAAATTATATATGTGTGTGTGTAATTTTTTTTTTTTTTAAGAATAATTTATATATAATTCATATACACATTACTTAAAAATTTTCTCAGAATTTTTATGTAAAATCTGTATAAAATAAATATAAAATATCAATATTTTGCTCAAGGCTTACTTGTACATATTTTAGTGTGTGAATTGTGTATAAATATAGTACATTTAATTAGCTTTGATTTGCTTTTATTTGTTATGTGTCTAAAAGATATATATAAATTGATGTATGTTTATTTTTTTTGTTTATACATATTTGTATGTAAGAAATTTGTATACAAACTGATATGTACCATAAATGCGAAGTTGTTCACTGAATTTACTATTTCATTTTAAGAAAATCATGACTATATATAAATATGTTTTATGTATGCATTGTATCTAAATTATGCTAAATTTAACTAGTTTAGGTGCGTTTTTATTTTTTGGATTCTAAATTTTATATAAAAGTTAGTGTATCTTTCTGCATTGTTAGTTGCTTATCAAGTTGTATTGTTCATTAATAAATACACATAAAAAAGATATAAAACATGATTTTTCAATAAAATTCAAACAAACAATTTTGTATCAACTGTTATGAAAAGTTATTCATTGAATTTGCTATTTCCTACAAATTTTTTTTAAAAATCATGAATGAAAACATAAAATTAATTTGATATAGATTGGCCTATTCTATCAGAACTTTGTCTCTTGAGGTTGTCTCAAGGAAGAAGATGGGTTCATAATTGTGATCTCATTTCATAAATGCGGAATTCCTGAAAATCTGGCAGACTTCATAATTGTAACGTATTATCGATCGCTTTGTGATATCTTCACAATCGTGGTAATTGAATCTCAATTATGAGTTTTTCAAATTTCAAAAGTCTCTTCTAAGACCTATTCAAAGTGTGAATATTCCCTATTAATGACTTATTTTGCAAAACATTTCATATCCATATTCCACTCTTATCCTTATCTTGTGTTTTCAGGTATCAAACAACAATCTTATATCCTCGCTCAAGAAACTCAGTGCATGACAATTCTTCCAACATTGAGGAAGACTATGACCAACACTTGTTCTTCTTCCCCGCCTGCCAAGAATTCTATTATCTAGATTTATCTGGGAAAAAGTGTTAATGGAATTTAGGATCTACATAGACAGGTTCCAAAGATCCTTCTAAAGTTCTATCATGCTATGAGATGAATTTTCTTCTCTCCTCAGGTTTATAAGTTGAATGAGTAGTGGGTGAGAGAATTTTATGCAAATGTAGAAGATATTTAGTTTGCCACTCTCTTCATGAGAATTAGGGGGAAGTTGATGGACTTTGGAGCTGAGGCCATCAACAAGTTCTATCATATATCAAATCATAACATGACACCATTCCTTGCTAGGGCCTACGCTCTAGACTCTTGACTTGTATCAAAACTATGTAGGGGAAAGAATGTGGAGTGGTGGTGGTGGGGAGGGGGGGGGGGGGTAACAATGAGAAATATTATTTTCAAAGACTTCACAGCCAAGGAAAAATTTATTTGGCCATGATATGTAGTTAAGAGTAGGCGTTTGATTCTTCGGTTCAATATTGTCAAAGTTTTATTCGATTCTTCAATTTTTGACTTTTAAAAAATGTGCATCAAATATTGAATTAAACTAATTCAGTTTGGTTCAATTTTCTGAACTTTAGTTCGATTTAGTTTGATATTTCTAAATCAATTTTCGGTGAAAGTGCGAACTAAAATTATATCAAAATATTTGAAATAAACAATGCGTTCAATAATGCTGTCTTCATATAACTTAATTAACTTCTACAATAATAAATAACTTAGCACATTATATTAGGCAGTACCAATAAAATATAATTGGAAGTAGCCACGAACTACTAGCCCTACTAATGTCCAACAAAGGAAATATTGTTAATCTTTCACGAGAAACACTAAGAAAGTACGCAGTGTAGTGCAATACCATATGGACATGTCTGTATCTGTGAAAATAAAGTAGCTACTAGCTTACAACAGTGTAGCACCATAGGAACACTAGGAATGTGAAGATTCTTACCATCCAGTATATTAGTTCCCAACATAGCAAACTACTTAGATAATTCTATTATTATAACACTATTTGAAGAAGCATTATCAACAATACTATAGAACACATTTTTTAAATTTCAAACTAGCAAGCAATTATCAATAGCATCTTCCATTTGCTGACCCATATGACTGGAGATAGGATAAAAATTCAATATTCTTTTAATCAACAATCAATTTCTATCAATAAAGTAAGCAGTCAAACACATATACTTAATTCTTTTCATCGATGTCTATATGTTGGTGGTAAGACAAATCTTTGATTGTAATTCTCTAGAAGTCCTCAAGCTATATCTTAGTGTCATAATACGAGCTTACACCCTGTATACTACAAGGTACTTGAAAACACTAGTAGCTCCAAGAGGATCCTTGGTATAACCTATCTAAGAGTAATATGAGGAAAAGAAGCAAAAGTTGTAAACTAAAACTATAAATAAAATACAATTTAAAAGTCTGTTACTGCTAAATACTAATGTTTAGAAGCCTCTAAAAAGTAAGAAACAATATTTTAGGAAAGGCCCACAACTACCCATGAAATCAAGTCTGAAATGAAGGAGAACAACAACTAAACTATGTCCTCGAATGTGGAGGACTCGCTAACTTCTGGAATATGACCTCCTACTATCTAACCATAAGCCTAAGAATGATCGCATATATCTACATTAATAAAAAATGTAGCGTAGAAGAGGTATGCAGTCAGTACAAAGATAGTAAAGTGTATGTAAGAATAAAGCTAAATAGCAAATCATAACCATATTATAATTTGAGTAGAAGACTGAAGTGTGGCTTTCATAAACGTAAGTATCAAACTGAGAGTAGAAGTAGTTAAGGACCATAAATAAGGATTTTTGAAAATAATGCATATTTAAGATAATATTATTTAAAATCATGTAGTGATCATATCAAGTGAACTATCAAAATAGACAAAAGTATTTAGTGCAAAAATCTCAGCAAAGATTAAGAGAAATCAAGGGTTGTATTAATGTGTAAACTGTTGAGTACATGCTCCTTCATATAGGAATTGATATAGAGAGTTGTAGAATCCTAGGCTAGCTGGTGATTCTTGTCTTGTACTCTTAGAGTTATACTATATTACAACTATAATTAAAAGAAGAAAAGGTTAACTGCTACTACTATAATTACATAGTCTAGACTGACTCTAACTTCTAACAACTAACAAGACTTCTAACAGTTTACTTCTCTACATTGATGTATATTGATCAACTTGGTCATTATCTTCAACTTGATCTTTATCTCAATACTTTCCCTCAAGCTAGTTAATGGTGGAACAATTACTCGTCGATATCTTTTAAAGCCAGCAAATACTTACTTTATTAATGCTTTTGTATGAATATCAGCCAGCTGATCCTTGGACCTCATGAATTGTGTAAGAAGATTTCCTTTGGCCACATTTACCTTACAAAATGATAGTCTATTTCTACATGTTTAGTTCTAGCATGCAGAACTGGATTTACTGTCATATATAAGGCATTCAAATTATCATAATATAGTTTAGGCATTGTCTTGAGGTAAAATCTAAGATCATGAAACAAGTAGATGATCCATGTCATCTCATTTGCAGTGGAGGCTAATGCTCTATATTTAGCTTCAATACTTGATCTTGCCACTGTTGTCTGCTTCTTTGAAGTTCAAGAGATATAGTTTGCACCTAGGTAGATGATATAGCCCATAATTGATCTCCTAGAAGTAGTGCATCCTCTCCAATTAATATATGAATATCCATACAACCTATAAGGTGATTGTGAGATAAGTGTGAGTCCATAGTGTAGAGTACCTTTGATGTATCTGAGGATCCTTTTGACTCCTTTAAGATGTTCAATGTTAGTGTAACACTCCAAAAATTCAAGCTAATATTAGAACCATTCTTCATGTATATGTGAAATCAAAAATTATATTTTAGTAGTATGGGAAGTTATTTAGAGATGTATTAAGGCCACAAGTAACTCCTAGCTCAAAGCTAAGTTGAAACCTTCCTTACCGATGGTTTTCTTGCGAAGAATCTCCTTATAGTCAACTTCAAACGAGAATAATTCTTATATTCTAAAGTATTTTTGTGCTCAATACCCACAACATGAAGGTCATTGAGTCTTTTTTCCAACACATATAGTTTTGCCTTAATCCAATTTTAGAGCTAAGAGCTATGACCATTTTAAGAGCTATGGCCATTTTACTGAAATACTATCCAGTAGTTAGATAGTACGATTGCAACCACAAATATGGGTTAGATTGTACGATCATACAATCCACTCGTCTTTATGAAAAAACCAAAAACTTGAAATCTGACAAGTATACCTTCTAACCATAAAAGTGTACCATGATCTTTGTTAGAAACCATAATTTTGGGCACAATCTTGACTCTTAAAGTTCATTCGGCTTGGACTACCAGCTCACAAACCAAGATATTTGATGTGCTATAGAAATATAGCACTTTCGATGCTTAAAACTATGAAAATATGTAAGTTTCTGAGGTTGTATTGTTAGATATGGTGCGTTTTGGGTATATTTTGCAGGAATCATGTTTTGGATGCTAAGTTCGAGAAATATATGAAAAAGGTATTTTTGGCTACTTATGGGAGCAATTATGGATGTTCGGGACATATTTTGGAATATTCGTGATCAAAACATGTGCGGAAATTGAAGAAGAGCTGTAAAATAACTTCCAACATATGCCAAGTCAACGTACAGACCATATGTAGAACATGTGGACCGCATGTAGGCAAATCATGTGTCAGAAGTCCAAAATACCGAGAGCTAACTTGCAGTAAATTTTAGTCCGAGCACATGCAGTCACTACATGTGCCCAACCTATAGGACGCATGTACCACATACATCTAAGGCCAGGGCGCATGTAGAGACCACATATATCCACCGACCCTTTTTTCTCCTATTTCATTTGGGCTTTAGTTTTAGGGTTTCCTCATGTACTATAAATACCCCTTATGTGTTTTAGTAGAAGTAACACACTATTGATAATTACAAATATATTTTGATTCTAAGATTCAATTTTAGTCTTGGAATTCTCTTGTATTGATTTCGGTTAATTGTTTCAGTTATGGTTTTGGGTTTTTTCTTGTGATCATTGTGATATCATCTTATGCTTTCAATCATGAATGTTGTTGATTACTTCACAAGCATGAGTGGCTAAAAGCCCTTAGCTAGGGTTGTGGAAACCTTGGTGGATTGACGAAGTAAGAAAAGTGCTATTGTCTTTCTGAACCTATAACCATGCATGCATTGTATTATCTTTACTTTAATAGTTTTTATTAATGGGTGCACATGTTAGGATACCACCTAAATTATTGCTACTTACTCCAAAAGAGGAATAGTGACTAGGTAAAGATAATGACAACAGTAATTTGGAGTTTAACTATCGATCCACGCTACTAGGTTTTATCTATATAAGATGGTTAGATTTTATCTAATAACTAGAGACTCAAAAGGTAATAGTTGACTGAGATCAATATAAGGGTTAGTAAGACGACATCTTGAGACTCAAAAGTTAAAGGGTGAAATCTTTCTACTAGTCGAAAAGACTGTAAAAGGTACATAACTTATCGATTCTGCATGCAAAGTATCGAGTTGGTTCAACAAAGCAAAATAAGCCTATAGAGTTGAGAAGACAGGGGGAACACAATCATAGTGTTCACTTACGACTGATTACAACCAAAGTTGATAGTTACTACTATTTCGATATTGATACACAAAAACCCCCATTTACTTTTCTAGTTTCGCCCGTCGATTACAACAATTGAGAGCCACAATTCTGCGTATTTCTTTAGGATTTGAACCCAGCCTTTGTTGGGTTACTTTATTTGGCAGTGATGGTATCATCTTCAAAGTGCAGATGTATCTTGAACGTAACCAAATTTTGGCACCATTGTCGTGGAATACGGTGTTGATTTATGAATAAAATTTGTTCTAGTTTTGGGTTTTCTTTATGTTTTTGTTCTTAGTTGGGTATATGCCGATGTATGCCTAACACATGGAGTAGAGCCAATACCTTACTCCCAGTGAATCTGAATCCATAGAGGATCCTACAAACACCTAGTAGGATGGTGGAAAAGAAAATAAATAATATTTCTGAAGGGGTTCATGATGTTGTACCTCCCTCTCCTCCCAAAGGAGTTTAGTAAATTATTGAATGATAAACTGGTGAGCTTCTAACTTAATCTGAAAATGAGAGGAGGGAAACTGAAGAATCTCAGTGGGTAACTAGGGAGTCAAAGCTAGTTGAGCAAAGACATAAAGAAAACCGCTGAGCAGTACTCAATGGAAATCAAAATAGAGCTAGAGGTGCCCGTGTTCAAGTAATCCTAACATATTAGTATAAGCAGCCATATATCAATGATGAAGAAGATCTGGGATATGTTGAAATAGCAAATACTGGAGCCATTATCCCTTTCATTTTACCCCAGGCATCAAGTTTGACATAACAAGAGTAATGATCCAGATCTTGAATCTAAAAGGTGGGTTTGCCCGCAGATGATACAAATATGCACCTTGTAAATTTTTTTGGGATTTTCAGCTCATATACTATTACAGGGGTGAATTAATAAGCTCTTAGACTGAGGTTGTTCCTCTTCTCACTTATAGGAGAAACATCTTTATGGCTAGGGGAACTGTCAAAAGGATCTATCACTACATGGAATGAGTTATGCAGGCAATTCTTCAACCAATTCTTTCCTCTATCTAGGATGTTGCAGCTTAAGGACGCGATCTATAATTTCAGGTAGCTGCAATTAGAATCTATGTATGAGGCATGGTTCAGGTTCAAGAAGAATCTAAGTATGGTGCCTAACCATTAGATGTTAGGGATTAGCTTATTGGAGATATTCTATAGAGCCTTGATCATCATCTCTAGAGCTATGGTAGACACCATATCTAGATGTGCTTTTATGAGACTATGCTGGGAGGCAGCTTCAGAGATGCTAGACTGGATATTGTTCACTAACTGAGGGTGTAAAACTCGGAAGGCTGAGAGGGGATCTGGCACATATACTTTTGGTGCCTTCTATGACCAAAAAGTAGCTGATGATTCAATAACACAAAAGATTGTGCTACTGAGAACTGATCTTGAGATACTAGCAAAGCACTTTGTAGCAACAAGTTATGAGAAAGTGAAGGAAGTAGTAGCATAGGGGTCAACTTCCAAAGCTTATGAGTCAGAATTAGAGAAGGAAAAAAATTATCTAGATTATTAGTTTGCGAGTTTTTGAACCCAAGGGCAAGGGAACCAAGGTCAGAACTACTATGAAAGATATAAAGATCGTAGTAGGGAGTGAGATGGTAACTGGAGAAAGAAGGATATCTATAGAAAAAAAAGAGATTGGTACATTCCACTTGGTAGACGAGTTAAAGAATCAAGAATAGAAGAGATGTTGACTAAGCTAGTAAAGGGTCAAGAGAATCAGAAGATTAACCTTAAAGAGATTAAGGCCGACATTTATGGATTGACCCAAAAGGTCAAATCTCATGTAACTGCTATCAAGTATTTGGAGCACCAGTTCAGGCAGATTCAACAACTCTGAATCAAAGGCATCCAAGTACCCTTTCAAGCAATACTGTGCAAAATCCAAAAAACTATGGTCATATTCTTACCATTACCATGAGGAGTGGTACTATTACTATGAATCCCCTATTACCTGCTACGAAAGTGTCAAAGGATGATGAGGCTCTAATTAATAAGACACCTGTTATGGAGTCAGAAAAAATAATAGGTGGTGATGATGCAGTTGCTAAGAAAAGAGGTAAGGGTTCAGTTGTTAAGTAGGAAATAAGATAAATTCCAAGATCGCCTCCATCCTTTTCGCAGTGACTGAAGTAGAAAAGAGAAGAAGGAAAATTCAAGTGATTTATTAAGATGCTAAAAGAATTGAGCTTTAATATTCCTCTTCTTAAGGCATTGGAGTAGATGCCTGGATATGCCATGTTTATAAAGCAATTTGTCAAAAATTAAAAAGGAGCTACGATTGAGGATGTTGATGGTTTGCACAACTGTAGTGCAGTCACTACTAGGTCCCTGGACCAGAAAAAGAGTGATCCCAGAGCATTCATTATACCATGCACTATTGGGACATCCCAATTTGCCAGAGCCTTATATGAATTAGGAGCCAACATAAATTTAATGCTGCTAGTGGGCTTGAACCCTTTAAAATCGACTTCAATGCAGTTGTTGATGACTGAACGCACGATAAAGAAACTTGTGGGAATTTCATTTGATATGATTATGAGAGTTGATAACTTCATCTTTCTGGCTAAATTTATCATTCTGGACTGTGAGGTTGACACATAAATGCCCATCATATTGGGGAGACCATTTATGGCCACAGGTAGAGTTATGGTTGACATGGAGAAAGGAGAGTTGAAATACAGAGTTAACGGTGAGGAGGCATATTCAACATCTAAAAATCAATGAAGTAGCTAACTGATATAAGGGTGGTATCGGTGATCGATTTTCATGATGACCCTGGAGGATACTCTTTTGGGTACCCTAATGAATTTTGGGTAATCAACATAATCGCATCGTGACATGATGTTTAATCAAGAACTTTATGGGAGGTTACCCATGGGATTGTTGGTGAAGTCTGAGAAACTAATATAGCGACGTCGTGCCGCGACGTTAAATCAAACGCTGAGTAGGAGACAACATACTATTTTAGTGTTCACTTTTTGCTATTTTTCTTTTGTAGTTTTTATCTTATAACCTTACCCAAAACATGGTATGATTGCTACATTAATAAATTTCCAATTAAGGGGACTGTGTGACTAACCCATCATGGTCATAAGTCCCATACGAGCCTGTTAAGTTGAGCATTAAATTGAAAAGATAAAATTTTCTTGGATGAGAATGATAAGTTTTGAACTTTGGTACGTAATCATGCTTTTGGGACAATAAATGCAAGTTTTGGGACCATAAGTAGCTGGGAAAATATAAAATGACAAATCTAGACTGTAGGAAAGTGGGCTAAAATTTTTGGCCCTGCACATGCTGGCCACATGTGGCATATGCGCCCCATGCTGGTCACATGTGGTAGGCGCATGTAGCTGTCGCGAGTAGGTCACTTTTGGGCCCAAATTTTAATTAAAATTTTGAGCCCACCAATACATATTTAAGACCTAGAACAGCCCCCCCATCCTTATTTAAACACATTTAACCTCATTATAACTCATTCAAATCCTTAAAACTTCACTTTTCTCTTTAAATTCAAACTTTCCTCTTAAACATAAACTAACCCCGCACTTAAGTAAAGGCTAAACTAAAACTTGTTTGAGATACCAACTTGTCCCAACACACTAAAAACAAGTTTCAAATTTGGTTTTGCTTGATTCCTTCTTTGTTCACTTCTGGATTTTCATAAAAGAGGTAATTTTCTCAGCTCCTAATAGTTATGCATTGATTTATTTATTGAGTAAATAAGTTTATATGTGCATTCCCATGAAAAATATATAAAATCTATCATGCTTGTATGTAGGATCCTTGAAGTAGCCTATAATCTCGATGTAGGGCCTTGTTTTGAATCAAATTCTAAGGTTAGGCCCCAACCGAAAATTGAACTTGAATGAGTAGAGTAATACCATAAGTTGAGCATGTTTAGTTTTCTTTGAAAATCATGAATCTTTATAAGTGTGTGCACATTGGGCTTGTTTTTATTTCGAATAGGTTATAGGGGTGTGAAAATTGAGGAAAAATTCAAACTTTTTGAATTTTGAGCTTTTCTTCAACTTTTGTAATCCCTTATTTTTATTGTTAACTAACGACTATTTTTTCAGATACATATGACACCTAGAAATTCTAAGAAAAAAAAGGTAGAGACATCGAGGAGGTGGGATGAGTCCCCTAAACCCAATGGTGTAGTGGAGGAGTACCCGGATGCACTACTTAGAGCAGTTACAGGTGGTGCAACATGCAGAGTTACTAGAGGACAGGTGCGCCAGACAACCAAGACTATTATTTTAGGTAATTTAGTACAGAAACTACCTGAGCAGACAACCAGCTTTTACTACACCCAGGTCTAAGACTGAGGTCATACAGGCTGTCGAGTTTATCTGGATAAATCTTGTCCGAATGAGGATGAAGTCAGCCTGGTGATCACCTTCACACACTTCTCTACCAGATGAGGATGATACTGATAAGAAGGCATATTCAGATCCAGGTACACAGGATGTATCTTAGGATCCCTCGTTTGAGGAGGGGTCCCAGGATTCATCCGAGGATGCTAAGCAGAAGGAGTCATTAGCGGCACCCTATTTTGAGGAGGGTACCACCATATATGTACAATAATTAGATATACCCCAGTTTGAGGAGGGTACAAAGCAGGCTCCCATGATGCACCAGTACAGCAGGGGCAGAGTCCCACACCTACACAAGCCTCAGAGGAACCTCTTGAGAAGGAAACTTTGAGGTGGCTTCTATAGGGGATGCAGGAGATATTTGATATGGACAGTCATATTTTAGAGGCAGGCCTAAAAAGTTTATTTATAAAGAGCGTCAGATTGATTTATCTGGACTGAGTCGAGTACCATAGTTATGAGCTGCATTCAACTATTACCAGTTAGAATAGATAAGCAGACAAATCGATTCTTATATCCGAGATATGGTATGTGATGTATTTCAATGCCCATATTTCCATGCTTGATAAGACATATAAAGCAACCACATCTTGATCACACACTTATGAAAGGGGTTGGAGTTGATCTTTTAGAAGAGACTATCCATTGGGTTATTTTTAGTCTAGATTATATCATTCCTGCATCTACAGTAGAGTGTGACTATAGACTAAGAGTTGCATGATATCTATATATTATATGAGAAGCTGAGCATTGACGAGAGAGGGTTGAGATGGCTCAGTGAATAGCCATCTATAGGTGATGAGACCCCATAGATCGGGGGCGATGGTATGATCAAGAAAAGTTTGTTGACGTTTTATGCCAAGTTCTAGTGGTTGCTCATTCGATATCGACTATTCCTCATAGCTTTAGATAATGTGTTGACAAGGGAGGGATCAACCTTGGTTGCTAGTTTGATGGCTGGATATTCTATTGATTTTGTAGCTATCCTTCGACATGAGATCCATGATAGAACATTTGAGGAGATGACTAATTTGCTATTTCTTTTCCTGATTTAGAGGTTATGTGATGAGGTTGGTGTACCTAAGATACCAAGAGTAGATAAAAGGGTACTTATGAAAGCTTTTGTGCAAAGGAAGAGTATCAAGGATCTAACACATCTAGGCCTTCTAAGAAGATTTAGTAAGCCTGCTATAGTACCTCAAAAATAGACTGAGGGTCCATCAGTTTCCACAGTTCCTGGTGATATACATGGAGGCGATATGGGTGTTAGTGTCGTTATTGAGATAGGGAAGAAGGGAGAGGCCCCAGATATGAGTGTTCAATGGAAAGGGACACCAACCACTTCTTTATTAGCCTCAACTTTGACCTTATAAATGGTTGTCATATTTTCAGAGTCTACTCACCCATCCACTATAGCTACTACTACAGGTATGATTACTATATCTCATGAGTTCTTGCAGAGATAGTCAGAGGGCCACTGATGCTTGGTTGTAGGTTGTTGAGATAGATATGACTACTTTATATAAGTAGATATGTTCAGGGGTTTAGACTAGATTCGAGAGGGCAGAGGCTATATGAGAGGTTGCATAGAGAGATTCCCTGTCTGAACTACGTGCTGACTTACAGACACGTCTTGATGAGTTTGAGAGATAGGTTTCAACTTAATTTACAGAGATAGAGGTGATGTATCTAGCCTAAATAAGAAAAGAGTTGGACATATTGCAAGCAAAGGTATGCTCTCTCATAGAGAGCCATGTAGCAGCCACTCCTTCAGTCACACCCCCAGTTGTCCAAATATTACCTCTGCGCGTACCTTTATATTTTGATTTATTTGCAGAGGATGATGATGAGGTTCTAAGAGTTGGGACCAAGAGAGGTCACATATGAGACTTATAGGATCATGATATGCCATATGACAAGGCCGTTAAAAAGGTTAGACATAATCTACTGGATTCTGCATTTGTTAAGAGATAGAGGCATACAATGATGGTGGTGGGTGCATCATCTAGTAGTTTACCGCCACCCTCACCGTGTCCGCCTGCTGATATGCCCCCATCAAGGGATACTCATGATACATACGCTTATTTATCCCATGTATGTTCTCATTTATCATAGTTTTTTTTAATTATTTTTGTATATTAAGGACAGTGATAGTTTTTTAATTAGGGTTAGGGTGTACCATAGCCATTGTGGGTTTTTGTTGCCGTGCTTCTTTTCCTGTCGACCATAGTATAATTGTAGAACTAACATATCTAGGTTAATTTATGTCATATTGTGTTTTGTTTTGTATTGTGTTGTGTTTTTATGTAATAAAACACATAGACTTTGAACCCTTGAAAAATAAAAACTTTTGGTCTCTGAGTTGGGTACGACTTGGAGCATTGAGTCGTACCCTTAGTTACAATTCGTACCCTTATCCCCTCCTTTTGTATCCTAGGCAGCATGTTGGGGTAATATACTGTACTCCATATAATAAGGCCATCCCCTAGTCATTACCATGCATACGAGTCGTACACTCAATCATATAAAGTGAAGTCTCCAAATCGGGTGGACTATTTTGATATGGATGGAGCCCACGATCGGGGTATGAGTCATACCCTTAGTTATGACTCAAGGGTTCCCACTTATACCCATAATATTGTGGTTGACCTCAGAGATTCCTAGGGTAAGAGTTAGGTCACCACTCGTACCCTAGGGTACGATACTCATGGAGCCATAAAGGGGAGTCGTACCCCTGCATGAGTGAGCTTTTCAGCTTTTTACCAAGGAACTTTTGGTTATTTCCCATGCCTAAAACCCTAAAACCCTTCACTATATAAGGTATTGTATCCTCTTAAGTCTTTATTTACAAGACTTAAACATTCCAAAAAACTATAAAGGTTTCTTGGAGCGACATTGGAGGATAGGGTTTGGGGGTGTTCATTTAGTGCCAAGGAAAAGTCAAGATTGTTGGTGTGTCATCTTGTTTAAGGCATGTATCTCTTCCCATTTTTAAACATCTCTAAAACCCATGTATTTCACACTTGGATTAGTAAGTGTACATGGTGGTTTTGAATCAAATGTAAAGGTTTTGTTACCTAACAATGAATAATGATGACTCTTGCTTATATGTGTGCTGATTTGATGGAAGATTGTATATGTGGGTTCTTGTTGTATGTTTTTTAACATGAGGGTCTTAAGGAATCCTAGTATTGATGATTTCTACTATGAGAATGTCCTTGTTAGAGTTATGCACCCAAGGTGTTTGTAAAAATGCCTAAGAGAAATACTTGTTGTATGTTGACAATATGTGGAGCTAGGGAAATGACCCAAATGAGTATGAATGATTGTTTAATGATATTCTGAAGGTATTATGAGCCATGTATTATATAATTCATAACCTTGTTGGGTGATAACTAATGAAAGGGTAAAGCCCTAGACACGAAAATGAATTTAAATTATGTGTGGAACCAAGTGTGGTGAAGATATGATGTAATATTGTTAATGATATGTGAATAGTTTGTGTGGGTCTTTAGGACCACAAATTGAATTGTATGATGAATTGAATAAATACATTGGCCCATTGAGATGGTTGAGCAATGAAGGCTCCCATAAGGTCCATGTGGTCATGTATAATGATTGAATTGGCTAAATGAGCAAAAGCCCTTAAATGTGTGACATACATTGATGAATGTGAAGGCATGATCTAATGGGTCAAGATTTCAATGTCTACCAAAGATGCCAATAAAAGATTCAAGTTCCTCATCTAATGATATGACTAATGATTTGAGTTCCTAGTTTGAAGAGATTTCTTAAGGTTAAAATACCTTGTCTAATGACAAATCTAGTGATTCGAGTTCCTAAACTAGTGATATGACTAGAAATTTGATTTTCTGGTTCAATGGAATGACACCGCTAGTGATTCGAGTTCTTAGACCGGTAAGACTACTAATGATTCAAGTTCCTAGTCCAGGGAGACGGAATTGAGGTTGTTCAAACGGGATAACTTGGTTGAAAGTTATTCACTCTATTCTTATGAATAAATGATTTTAGAATACATGCTAAGTCATTTTCCTTGTGGCATAATATGATCATGATGTGTATATCCATGTGTATGAGTATATGTTCAAGAATGATATTGAGCCTTGGTCTCTTTATTAGCATGTGGAATTCCTATGTGTAAGGATAAGTATATGAATTATCTATATTGACTTGTTAATGAGAGATGAAGATATATGACTTATTGTTATATGATGATGTTATTTTATCCTTATCCTTAAGTTACATGCTAGAATTCCAACTACTAACCGTGTCCGGATGCTATATCCCCATGTGATGTAGGGGCCGAATCATCCTTTTCTTTATCGGAACAGTGATTAGACGATCAAGCAGTTTGTGCATTGACTTGAAGGGGTGAGCTTTCTTACATCCCAAAGACATTCATATCTTAGTCCTTATATTTAGACTTAGTCTCTTTAAGACTTGGTTTGGATATAGTCGGGGGCTTGTCTCGACGTATATACTTATTGACTTTGATTTTGTATAGAGGTATTATGAACAACTGTGAACTTGGGCGTAGTTATTATAATGAATTTATTGTTGACTTATTATATAATTCCATGATCATAACCTGTGAATTCCAGTTCCTTCAACTCCTATGATATGATGAAGTGTTTAGGTTGGCTTACGGGGCAACCTTCGATACATGTGTGCTTGAGGTGCCCATACAACATGGTCCAAAGTTCAAGATGTGTCAAGATGTATCAGAGCCTAGGTTCATGGTCAGTTGAGTGTTTATAATACTGTTTCAAGTAAAGTCTCTTTTATAGGTGTGAAGCGCGCCACACTTATAAAAGAGAAGCTGTGAGACATTTTAGGAAATGTTTCCCTTTTTGTGTTTCAATCTCAAGCTATAAAGTCTAAGGTCTTGAATTACTCTGATTCCATTTGATATCTTTTAGATCATACCTCAAAGGAGATCTAAGACTGTGGCAAACACTTCATCCACAAATAAGGGTCTTATGGATGAAGCTCATCTAATTTCTAAAGTTTAGACCTGGGCTAGGGCTGCGGCATTTGGCCATCCTCATGGGGTTCCACCTACCAACCCTTCTCATGAGAGTGTCATTCCTCCTCAGTCTCCTCAAAGGGATTCTACTAATATGGAGTTTCATCACTTTATTAACCTCTTGACTCAATTGGTAGCCTCTCAAGCGGAGTGTAGTGCTCTAGTTATCATTTCTTCTTAGGCCACAAGAATTGGCCAATTTATGAGGCTGAGCCATCCTATATTCTCCAATATGAAGGTAGAGAAAGATCCTCAAGGCTTCAGAAATTAAGGCTTTGGAGTTTGCATCCTACCAATTGAAGGATGTTGCTTACTAATGGTATGAAAGTTGGGAGTTGTTTGGAGGTGTTGATGCTAGTCCCGCCTTGTGGGAAGATGTCTCCGAGGCTTTCCTCGACCACTTATTTTCTCAAGGGTTGAGGAAGGCTAACGCAGAAGAGTTCATAAACCTAAAGCAAGGAAAAATATCCGTTTAAGAGTATTTCTTGAAATTCCATCAATTGTCAATGTATGCTCTCAAGATGGTTTCTAGCATGAGGGCTAAAATGCAGAAGTTTGTCTCAGGATTGTCCTATGAGTTAGTCCTTGAGAGCAAGGCAGTGTTGTTGATTGACAACATAGATATCTCTAGGTGAATTGTGTATATGCAACAAGTAAAAGATGAGAAGAAGAGGCAAATTGAGCTTCGTGAGAGGCAAGCGATGAAGTTTAGGCCTTTCAAGAGTAGTGGTGGAGGTGGTGGAAAGTGGCTATGAAAAAAGTGAGGGAGTTCAGGTTTTTTTTTCCTCGGCTTGTATTTGCTCTCCTTACCCAAAGTTTTTGGGTGGTCATCAGTCTCATTATAGTGGCAGGTCCAGGGCACTGGGAGCTTAATTTCAGACTAGTGGTGCCCAGTCAGCTCCATCCCTCCTTCTTTACAGATTCTATGGTCAGAGCCATCATAGTGAGTGTGAGAAAAAGAAAGGCAGATGTTTTTATTATGGTTAGGTATGGCACATGCAGTGAGAGTTCCCCTCTCGGATGGCTACTTCAGACAACAAGTCCCCTATTGCTACTCCTCTTCCATCACCATAGGGTGCTATGTCTACTTTTTGTTCTATTTCTGTCATTGGTGTTGGTCGAAACCACTTATATATACTTGCTACTCACCAGGATTCTGAGGTGTCTGCCAATGTTGTCACAGGTATATTGAGACTTTTCTCCCATGATGTGTATTGTTTGATTGATCTAGGTTCTACCCTTTCTTATGTGATCTAATATGTGACTATGAATCTTGATTATGGTCCTTAGAGTCTATCAGTTCTTTTTTCTGTCTCTACCCCAATCAGAGACCTTGTGATTGTTAGAAGGGTATACAGAGGATGTGTGATATCTATTAGTGGTAGGGAGACTCTTATTGAATTGATAGAGTTGGACATAGTAGTTTTTGATGTTATTTTAGGAATGGATTGGTTGCACACTTGCTATGCTTCCTTAGATTATTGGACCCATAAAGTTCATGTTCCGATTCCTTAATGAGCCAATCATTATATGGGAAGGTGGTTCCTAGTGCCTAAGGGAAGGTTTATTTCCTATCTCAAAACCTAAAAGTTTATTGCAAAGGGTTGCTTGTATCCTTTGGTCCGAGTTAAAGATTTTAATTTGAATGAGCCTTCTCTAGAGTCTATTTTTGTTTTGAACAAGTTTCCTGATGTGTTCCCTAATGATCTTCCCTGTGTTCCTCCCGATATAAAAATTGATTTTAGCATTGATCTTGTTCCAAACACTCATTCGATTTCTATTCATCCTTATAGAATGGCTCCGGTGGAGCTAAAGGAACTTAAGGATCATTTGAATGACCTTTTAGAAAAAGGTTTTATCCAGCATAGTGTGCCTCCATAAGGTTATCCTATGTTATTCGTATGCAAGAAGAATGGTTCTCATCGTATGTGCATTAATTATCGTCAGTTGAACAAAGTGACCGTAAAGAATAAGTATCCTCTTTCTAGGATCGATGATTTATTTGATCAACTTTAGGGTGAGAAGTATTTTTCAAAGATTGATCTTAGATCAGTTTATCATCAGCTAAAAATTAGGGATGCGGATATCCCTAAGACTGCCTTTAGAACCCGATATGGTCACTATAAGTTTCTTATCATGTCCTTTGGTTTGACCAATACCCTGGCGACATTCATGGATTTGATGAATAAAGTCTTCCATCCGTTCTTGGACATGTTTATCATTATCTTCATTGATGATATCCTGGTCTATTCTAAGAGTGAGATGGATCATGTAGATCATGTCCGTGCTGTGTTACGAATTTTAAAGGACCATAATTTGTATGCTAAGTTCTCCAAGTATGAGTTTTAGTTGAAATTTGTAACTTTTCTTGGTCATGTCATCTTTAGTGAAGAGATTCTAGTAGATCCCCAAAAGATTGTGGCGATTAAGAAGTGGCCTAGACCTATAACTCCAACCGATATTTGGAGCTTCTTGGGTATAACTGATTATTATAGAAGGTTTGTGGATAGTTTTTCCACTATATCTGCCCCGTTGACCAAGTTGACCCAAAAGAATATCAAGTTCTTGTGGTTTAATGCATGTGAGGGTAGTTTTGAGAAGTTGAAAGACAAATTGACTTCAGATTAGATTTTGATCTTGCCCAAGGTTAGTGATGGTTTTATGGTTTATTTTTATGTATCGGTCTTGGTTGCGTGTTGATGCAACATGGTAGGGTGGTGGCCTATGTTTCTAGGCAATTGAAAGTTTACAAAAAGAACTACCCCATCCATGACTTAGAATTATTAGCCGTGGTCTTTGCTTTGAATATTTGGCGTCATTATCTCTATGGTGTTCATGTTGATATATTTTCCAATCATAAGAGCCTCCAATATGTATTTACATAAAAGAGTTGAATCTCCAGCAAAGAAGGTGGCTCGATCTATTAAAAGACTATGATATGAGTCTTCATTACCATCCCAGTAAGGTGAATGTAGTCATCGATGCTTTTATTAGATTGTCTATGGAGAGTTTATCCCATGTTGATAAGGATAAGCGGGAGTTGGTGAAAGATATTTTCTGTTTGGAGAATCTTAGAGTTTGACTTGCGGACTCCAAGGAAGATGGTGTGTTTTTGCATTTGGTATCTCAATCGTTTTTTATTGTTGAGATAAAGAAAAAGTAAGTATAGACCCCGATTTGATGAAGGTTAAGGGTAATGTGGGTCAACACAAAGCCGTAAACTTTGTGATTGGTGGTGATGATATCTTAAAGTACTAAGGTAGGCTATGTGTTCCCAACATTGATGGATTGAGGGAAAAATTCATAGCCGAGGCTCATGGAGCCCATTATGCTATTTATCTTGGTTCTACCAAAATGAATCATGGCCTTAGGGAGTTCTATTGGTGGAATAATATGAAGCATGATTTTTCTAGGTATGTGGACAAGTGTATGGTGTGTCAACAAGTGAAAGTTGAGCACATGAGGCTCGATGGTTTGTACTACGAGACTGTGTTGCCCGAGTGAAAGTGGGAGGCAATTAATATGGATTTCGTTACCAGTCTTCCTAGATCTCGAAATCAATGTGATTTTATTTGGGTCATTAATGGTAAAATGACCAAATCCACCCATTTCTTTCCCATGAGAAGTAATTACTTGATGAAAGATTATGCTAAGTTGAGTCTAGTGGATTTGGACGGTGCTCCGGTGTCTATTATCTCTGATTATGGTCCTTTATTTTCATCCCACTTTTGGAAGTCATTCGAAAGAGGTTTGGTAACTAAGGTGTGCCTTAGTACCTCTTTCCACCCACAAATGAATAGTCAAGTAGAGAGATCTATCCAAACATTGTAAGATATGTTGCGGGCTTGTGTAATTAATTATGATGGTAGTTGGTATGACCATTTGAATTTGATTGAGTTTGCCTATAATAATAATTACCACTTTAGTATTAGCATGGTGCCTTTCAAAGCATAGTATGGTAGGAGATTTTGATATCCTATTGGGTAGTACGAAGTTGGCGAGGGTAAGTTTCTTGGGCCTGATTTAGTTCACCAAGGCTTAGAGAAGGTGAAGGTGATTTACGATAGATTGGAAACCGCTCAAAGTCACCAAAAGTCCTATGTGGATGTGAGGTATATGGACTTGGAGTTTAGTGTCGATGATTGGGTATTCTTGAAAGTATTTGCCATGAAGGGAGTGATGTATTTCAATAAAAAAGGGAAGCTTAGTCCCCGCTATGTTGGACCTTACTTAATTGTGAAGAGGGTTGGCAATGTTGCCTATGAGTTGGAGTTGCCTCCTAGTATAGACTCCATTCATCCAATTTTCCATGTGTCTATGTTGTGGAAATGTGTGGGTGATCCTTCCTTGGTTGTCCCCTTAGAAGATGTTAGTATCTTAGAATCTTTGACCTATGTGGAGATTTCGGTGAGGATCTTGGATCGGCAAGTTCGCCGATTGCGAAAAAAATAAGTGGCTTTTGTAAAGGTTCTATGGAGGAACCAAAAGTTCAAGGAAGCGACTTAGGAGGCGGAGAAGGAAATAAAGTCCAAGTATCCGTATTTGTTTTCCATTTTGGAAACTCATGATTGAGGTATGTGTTATTCTTAATTTGACTTGTGTCTTGGATTGATAATGGGTTTGAGTCCCTAAACTTTGAAATATTCATGTGTCCTTGATAAATGATGGGATTGGATTCTATAATGAATGAAATGAAATGGTTAGTTGATGATGATCATGCTACGTGTTGTGTTGTATCCTTGTTGAGTGCTTGTTTCTAAATTTTGAAGGGTTGGTTTGATGCATGTTAATATGTTAACTTATGTTTATGCTTGTCTTACCCTTCATTCTTGGATGAATGATACCAAATGGGGGAGAATTTAAGCACCTAGACTTTGAACCCTTGAAATACAACAACTTTTGGTGTCTCTGAGTTAGGTACGACTTGGAGCATTCAGTCGTACCCTTGGTCCTGATTCGTACCCTTATCCCCCTCCCCTTTTATATCCTAGGAAGCATGTTAGATTAGTATACTGTCCTTCATACGACAAGGCCATACCTTGGTCATAACCATACATATGAGTCATACACTACTTAATCGTATAGAGTGAAGTCTCTAAATAGGGTGGACTATTTTTCTTACGGATGGAGATCATGATTAAGGCATGATTCGTAGCCTTGGTTATTACTCAAATGTGACCATTTCTACCCACAACAGTGTGGTTGACCTAGGAGAGGCCTAGGGTATGATTTAGGGTACCACTTACACCCTAGGGTATGATTACTCAAGAAGCCATAAAGAGGAGTCGTACCCCTGCACGAGTGTGTTTCTTAGCTTTTGATTAAGGAAATTTTGGTCATTTACCATGCATAAAACCCTAAAATCTCTCACTATATAATGCATTGTATCTTCCTAAGTCTTAATTTACAAGACTTAAACATTCCAAAACACTATAAAGGCTTCTTGGAGTGATATTAGAGGCTAGGGTTTGGAGATGTTCATCTAGTGCCAAGGAAGAGTCAAGATTGTTGGTGTGTATTCTTGTTTAAGAAATATATCTCTTTCCCTCTTTAAATATCTCTAAAACCCATGTATTTCACACTTGTATTAGTGAGTGTACATGGTGGTTTTGAATCAAATGAAAAAGGTTTTGTTACCTAACAAGGAATAATGATAACTAGCTTATATGTATGTTGATACATATTATTGATGGTAGATTGTATATGTGCGTGCCTTTTGTATGTTTTTTTAACATGAGGGTCTTGAGGAACCCTAGTATTGATGATTTCTACCATGAGAATGGCCTTGTTAGAGGTATGCACCCAAGATGTTTGTAAAAATATCTTAGAGAAATGACTAATTGTATGTCGAAAATCTGTTGAGCTAGGAAAATGGCCCAAATGAGTATGAATAATATTGTGAAGATATTATGAGCCATGTGTTGTATAATTGATAATATTTTTGGGTGATAGATAATGAAAGGGTAAAGCTCGAGACACAAAAAATGAACTTGAATTGTGTTTGGAACCAAGTGAGGTGCAAATGTGATGTAATGTTATTAGTGATATTTGTATTGTTTGTGAGGGTCTTGAGGACCACACATTGAATTGTATGATCAATTGAATGAAGGCATTGGCCTATTTAGATTGTTGAGCTATGGAGGCTCCCATAAGGACCATGTGGTCATGTATGATGATTGAATTGGCTAAATAAGCGAAAGTCATTAAATATGACATACATTATATGAATATGAATGCATGAGATAATGGGTCAAGAGTTCTATGTAGACCAATTATTCCAATAAAACAACGAGTGATTCAAGTTCCTCGTCTAATAATATGACTAGTGATTCGAGTTCCTAATCCCATGAAAAAACAAGTGATTCAAGTGTCTCGTCAATGACACAGATAATGATTCGAGTTCCGAGCCCAAAGAGATCTCTTGAGGTTAAAATACCTTGTCTAATGACACGGCTAGTGATTTGAGTTCCTAGACCAGTGATATGATTAGTGATTCGAGTTTCTAGTTTAATGGAATGACATAGCTAGTGATTCGAGTTCCTAGACCAGTGAGACTACTAGTGATTCATGTTCTTAGTCTATGGAGATGGAATTGAGGTTGGTCAAATGGGTTAACTTGGTTGAAAGTTCTTCACTCTATGTTTTAAAAATGAATGATTTGAGAATATATGCTAAGTCATTTTCCTTGTGGCCTAATATGATCATGATGTGTATATCCATATGTACGAGTATATGTTCAAGAATGATGTTGAGCCTTGGTCTTTTGATTCGCATGCGGAATACCTATGTGTAAGGATAAGTATATGAATATGAATAATGATATAGCTATATTGACTTGTTGTTGAATGATGATAATATATTGACTTGTTGTTAAATGATGATGTTATTTTATCATTACCCTTGAATTACATGCTAGAGTTCCAACCGCTAACCGTCTTTGGATGCTACATCCCCACACCATGTAGGGGCCAGAGCATCTTCTTCTTTACCTGTATAGTGAATAAACGATCAAGTGGTTCGTGCATTAAATTGAAGGGGTGAGCTTCCTTACATCCGAAAGACATTCATATCTTAGTCCTTATCTTTAGACTTAGTCTCTTTAAGACTTGGTTTGGCTATAGTCAGGGGCTTGTCACAACATATATACTTATTGACTTTGATTTTGTATAGAGGTACTGTGACCAACTGTGAACTTGGTCATAGTTATTATACTGAATCTAATGTTGACTTATGATAATATTATGCGATCTTAACCTGTTAATTGGAGTTCCTTAAACTCTTATGATATGATGAAGTGTTTAGGTTGGGTTATGGGGTAACCTTTGGTATATGTGTGCTTCAGGTGCCCATACGACATGGCCTGATGTTTGGGGCGTATCATGTAATTAGGAGAATTTTAAGTATTTAGGGCAGTAGTCATGTTTTTATTGAGTTTTGAGAAAAATAATACCCCTCCAAGTTGGTGTTTTATAACTGTATGGATGTATTTATGTGTGAAAATTGTTTGGATTAGGGACATGATAATCATTTGCTAACGATTACATGAACTAGATAAGTAGTAGTTTATAATATTGACTATGTGGTATGTGGTTGTGAGATGATACTTAGTTCCCTTTATGTGTTGAATTCATAACTTTCCTGGTTGGTCTTGCCTAGGTTGAAGGATAGTCGGCTAGGAACGGATCATAGACCATTTTTGATTTCAGTACACCTTTAGCCTAAATGAGCTTTCATGTGTGAATTGTATCCCTTGATCCCTAAGTTTGAGCCTTATAGGTTATTTCTTTGTTTTCACCTTTCACTTTCCCATTTTGTGTTACAATAAACCTATTTTGGACCTAGTCCTCTTTGGACATTTTGCACCTCAAAACTCAAGCAAAATGCCTAAGTTGAGGGTGGCTATCATAGGGGTGCATAGTGTAAAGTGAGTATGAAGAAGGGTAAAATAAGAGAAAAAGTGTAACACCCCATACTTTTGAGCTAGAATCTAGACTGCCGTTCCTATGTATATAGACTCAAACTAGATAATTCCTTATTAATATATATATGTAGTTATCAATCCTATAGTGTGGGAATACCTTTGAATATGAATTGAGGTCACAAAAATCCCCTAACTCTAAGACGAGTTGAAAACATTTCTAGCGATTACGTTTCAGTGGACGTCTAAACTTGGGTCAACTTTCATCGACCATAACTTCTTGTATATATCAAATTATAGGTCCTACTATATATCAAATGAAAGTTCTTCGAAGTAGCTTTCCAACGATACCAATTTCGCCAAAATCCAATAATTGAGCGAAAAGTTACAGCTATTTTCGTGAGAGAGGCAGTAACTGCACGTGATTAACGTGCGACGCACGCTCTGTCGTACACACCTAATTTTACGGTTCTATTTTCGCATTTTTAAGGGCAATTTGGACCTTTATCTCACCCAAGGTCTGTCCATAACATAAGATTCACGCCTCAAAAGTAGAATACACTCCATAATTCAATTTTTCTCTCAAATTAAAACCCTAAATCCTTTCCCTCAAGATCAAAAATCAAGATCCTAAGTTTAAGTGGTAATTTTGAGGTATATGTGTATATGACAATGAGTGTTAAAATGATGACTTGTCGGTGAGTCAATAAGTGGATAAGGGCGTAAGTATATAAGAATAAGTTTCCCCCTCGGTAGTATAACGTTAGGTAAGATTTTATAATATGAATTATGCAATTAATGACCATATGTTAGAAGGTTAAGTAGTGGAGAGTGAAGTTTTATGTGATAAGAAGCGAAAAAGTGTATGCTCATGAGATTGCATGTTGTAGGTTGATGACAGTAGAGGATATCAAAAGTTAAGAGTAGCGTTCTCGGAAATCAATGACTTTAGAGATTACCTAGAAAGGGAAAGTTCAGCTTTTATGTGTATATGTGTTTTACATACCTGGGTTGTGTTCTAAATTGTAGTATGGAGGAGTCTTGTTGAGTTGTTGTACGGTATTCATTAGAGTTGAGTTGAGGAAATATTGGTAGGCAATATGAGCCTTGGGTATGGTTTTACAAAGTTTGTTAAGTTGTAAGTTATGTAATTAGAGGTGTAATGCGGGTATTCTAAGGAGTTGAAGATAGAGTGTTAAGTGTTTAGAAGCAGGGATGTCCATGCCCATAATGATGTTAGTCATGAGTTGATGACTTTGAGGTTAGAGAAAGTTGATTAGTATCCCTGGGGGGGGATATCCCAAAAGGAATCTAATACCTTTATGTTAAATCATTGAGAAGAGTTGTATTCATGTACATATTGATATCCCTTGGTGATAAGGAGTGTGAATGCATACTCTCATGGGAGTGGGGGTTTGTCGAGTGGTGGCTATAATAGTTAGCGAAAGTTAAGAGTAACATCTACAGAAAAGCAAGGCCTTCGGGGTATAGATCATTAGGGAGAGTTAGAGTTTAAGTATATGGCGATGTCTCTTTTGTGTTTAGAGTTGTGACTTTGATCTAAGGGGGAGATGAGGAATTAGGTTAGTTCCTGAAATTTTCTCATTGTGGCGAGTTGAGGAAGAGTTATGATAAACCTTCTCCTATTCAAGCATGTTCCTTCTGCTTCAATCTAAAAGGTCACTCTGCTAATGCATTATATTATATATCCAAGTCCTACCTATGTCTAAGGTTTGAGCACTCGATGTAATTAATGACATGTCCTGACTTCCAAACTAGAAACAATAATTTCCCTTGGTTATCCAATATTCTAAGAATCCAAGCTCTATGTGACGTTGCTCATGACTGATAAATTTTTGTCCCAAATCATGATTGGTTCTACAAAACTATGTCTTTCGTATGTTGACGATCCATTTTATATCGGCATTAGCCAAAATGATAAAGTTGTGCAAACTCATGACTAATTTAGTTATGAAAACAGGAAGCGATAACTGCAAGTAGAAGTCCTTACCAAAATCATCGAATTCATGAACTTCACACTCATGTTATAAGACTCATGATGTAAGCTCTCATGTTTCTCACTGTGGTTGTCCTAAGAACTCCTGCTATGTTAAAATTGTGCCAAAACGACTCTTCACTTGTGATCCAAATACTTGATATATGAAATACTCTGTGCTTGTACCTTATCTTTAACTTATGTCCCACCTTTAGTATGGAAATTAGTATATGTTATAACCAAATAGTGTTACTCTCTTTCATGATGCTCTTACTCAGGTCCTTTAATGACCCTCTATATGCAAGTATGATGATGGCTGTGGAAGTATAGAAGTGTGTTAGGTGGGGGAGTAGATGTTCTTGAAGGTAAAAATTTTGATGTGGTTGTCGAGCTAAGGTTATAGTTGAAGGGAAAAGAATGAGATGAACTTTTGTTGTGTGAAATAGCTACGAAGTAGAAATATGGCAGAAATAGTTTTGAGAGTGATTAAAATTACTGGTCTTAGTAGGGAGATCCATGTAGTGGTTGTAATAATGATTAGGCTTGAATGTTCTGAATGATTAAAACACAAACCTATGTGCCATGTGGTTAGTATTCTTTGAATTAAGACTTGATATTATTGAATTACAATGATGAGATGAGGTGATTTCTTAATATGATGTAAGGTGCAAGGCCCCGTAATTTAAGTTAGCCCCTCTTTTCTCTGAGTTAGGCTTGAACAGAAGTATTATACAGAGGGACACAAATTCTTATGGTTAGATGCGTTACGGGAGAATAGTAACTAGGGAATGATGAAGTATGTTGATTAAATGTTGGAGTATAGATAAGAAGTGTTGCTAAGTTAAAGTCTTTTCGCTGTATTTTGTAAGATTCCGAATCCTAATACTCCTATATTCCATGAGAAGCTTATCTCATGTCTTGTATCGATCTTAATCAGGCCGAGGACTCTTAGAAAAAGTTATGTTTTACAATGTTTTGATCATGTGCCATAAAACACATGCCATGATCATGTTGATGTCAAGTTTTGTTATCTCAGGTTTCATGCTTACTCGTTTCCCTAGGGGTTATCATGAAGATCATGAGATGCCTTTGCATATTTTTGTTGAGGAAAAATGTTCAAATCAATGTTGCGTTCTTTATTCTACACTCTTAGAGCTTCAAAAGGTCCCTACCCATCATTCGGGGATGAATGATCCCAAAGGGAAGATAATGTAACACCCCGTACTTTTGGGCTAGAGTTTAGACCGTCGTTCCTACACGTATAGCCCCGAACTAAATAATTTCTTGTTAATATATATGTGTTTATCAATACTATAGTGTGGGAATACCTTTGCATATGAATTGAGTTCAGAAAAATCCTTTAACTCTAAGGCGAGTTGAAAACATTTCTAGCGATTAAGTTTCAGTGGACGTTTAAACTTGGGTCAACTTCCATCGACCATAACTTCTTGTATATCAAATGAAAGGTCTTCGAAGTAGATTTCCAACGATACCCATTTTGCCAAAATCCGATACGTAAGCGAAAAGTTACGGCCATTTTTATGAGAAAGGCAGTAACTGCATGCGATTAGCATGCGATGCACGCTCTGCCGCATGCACCTAATTTTTTTGTTCTATTTTCATATTTTTAAGGATAATTTGGACCTTTATCTCACCCAAGGTCTATTCATAACATAAGATTCATGCCCCAAAAGCAGAATATACTCCATTATTCAGTTTTTCCTCTCAAATTAAAATCCTAAATCCTTTCCCTCAAGATCAAGAATCAAGATCTTAAGTTCAAGACTCCAAGAAAAGGGTCAAGATCCGGGTTCTATCTATCAATATCTAGGTTCCATCTTTCAACTCTTATAGTCTAAGGTACGTGGGGTTTATCCTAAAAACTACATGGGCTTGTAAACATTAGAGCATGATTTAAAGATTATTAAGTATGAAGTTTAAAGGGGTTTTGGAATCTATATTTAAATTATGTATTTCGAATGTTTCAATGTTACTATTGCTTTGGCCTTGTGGTATTTTCCCCTAAATTGATTTACATGTATATGTATATGTATAAAAATTGAGATTTGAGATTGTTTGAGAGAACAAATTATGAATTCCCTCTCGTGTATTGAATTAAAGTTTATGGTTTTATCAAAAAAGAGTTGAAGTGCATGTTTTACGATGTGAAAGTAGTTTTCTCAATGTCATACTAGTTGAACATAATTTAGAGATGATGAAAGGGTGTTTCTTGAGATGTCTATGTTTTGTGTTAAGGAGAAAGAATTGCATGGAATTAAGAATTTTGACATAACCACCTTTGTTTATTGAATAATTGATAAAGAGAATTGCTTGCATGGTTTCACATGAGTTTTAAAGAATGAGTTGCTTGAAAATAATTGTTGATATAGTGGTCCTGAATTCCATGATTTGAGAATAGAGACACAGTTTGCTATAAATGGCTCAGAGAATGTGACCTGAAATTCAATGGTATGACGATACCATGTAAATATATGCCATAATAGAACTAGAGTCTTCAGAGTTTGATTTTTACAGATTGCATGTTTTAAAGCATTAAAAATGGGTTTAAAGAGGGTTAGGTGGTTACCTGAAGAGGGCATGAGTCAATCGACTCATAGCCTAAAATCATATTTTGCCGATACGGGTATGTTACTTTTGTACGCTGGTGACAGTCCTATGGTATAGCAGAGATTCAGAGACTCCGACCCTTGTGGCAAACTTGGGTTGGGGGATTGGCTTCCGAGTTAAGGGCAGATTCCATATAGCCCATGTAATTACAGAATTATAGGGTATACCACCTAGCGCAGAAGTAAAGCAAAGAGTATGTCACAGAGTTCAGATGGGTTTATAGAGTCTTTTAACCACGCCCATGTGACTTACTATGTGATATATTTATGAACCATTTTTAAATTGCTCTCTTATATGTTGAATATCAAATATTATTTTGGGTTTGCTCTGCATACCAGTAAAACTATATTGACCCCTACCTCTCAGGGTCTGAGGCTCAATCTAGCAGTCTAGCTAAGCAGTAGATCTTTCCAAACAAAAGTGCAGATTTCAGTTGATGAGCCTTCTATGTTTCAGAGGGCCTATTTAAATTTCAGACATTTATTTATGGTTTTGGTCTACTGGGGGCCTTGTCCCAGTTTTCAGACATCTTCACTTCATATGTAGTAGAGGCTTCACAGATGGAGTTAGATATTATTTTAGATATTGTTGAATTGCAGTCTTTAACATTTTGTTGATTTCAGAGCATGACAATGATCCCATACTCAGTTATATTTCCACATTTTTTTCAGTATATAAATGGTGTATGTGATTACAAGTTAGATAGGCGTCTGGGCCTTCATGGTTTGGATTGCTCGTCATGGCCAGGGCCTCGGTTCGGGTCATGACAAAAAGTTAGTAGGGATAGGTGTGGTAGCAAAAGAAAAGAAAAAGAAAAAGAAAAGAAAAATTATGAAAAAGTCAAAAAGAAAGAATAAAAGACCACACCCAACCTAAATGTGCTTTAAAATAAGAAGGGAAAAATAAGGGAGGAAATAAAGTTAAAAATTGGCTAATTTCTGATTATTAAGTCTAATATTAACTTAAGTCCCTCATTCCTCCTATTACAATCAATACTTAACAAAAACAAAGAGAAAGAGACAATTTTCTTTCCTTAAGGAAGAGTTAAGGTTCTTCAACTTCAGTCCCCAAATTCAAAGATTTCTTGAAGATTCTTGTCTCTAGGTATGTGGGATTTCATCAATAGGTTCCTTTTCACTCACTGAGTCCCAAAGTTAGCTCAATTCCTTAAGTTTAATGCATCCTTCAAACTGAGGATTTCCATGAAAAGTATGAATTTCTTTAGCTATCAATTTCTTTCTAGGACTAAGCCATGATTATATGTCTTCCTATAAATTGGAATATCTTTACATACTCATGACTATAAACTCTCATTATATTGATAAAGTTTTTATTCTTGGGCTTGAGTTATGAAATTCCTTATTACTTCAAGTTTATAGAATTGTTATAGTTGTTGCATTCTTTAGAGATGGAGGGTTATGAACACTTGATGACTCGTGATTTTATGCATATATTTATGAATATTCAATCCTTTAGTTTTCATAATTTGAATGCTTTCAAATAAAGTACTTATTTTTAGTCTCCAAAATATGAATATTATTGAGCATTTTAGCTATCAATTACTATTCAGTTGGGAGTAGTACTTAGCACCAAGCAGATGCATAAATGGAAGTTCCTAAGTCCCTGAACTATGACACCATTATAGGTTCTAAAGGGTCACCCATTAGCCCAGGCTTGATAACTTAGTCCTGATGGACATCAGTTTAGTGGATCCACGTTATTTAGTGTTCCTACCTTTGGCAAGGTACAAAATACCCTTATATCTGGGGTTACAAGTTAGACCCCAATTAGATGATTATGTGTATGTTTGTTATCGATAGATCCTACAGTTAATAGTTCAAATTCAGATAGTTGCATGAACTTGTATTCAGTTATTCAACATATTATATAGTACATATTTATTACTTGGTCTCACATTAGTCTATCAAGTTACATTCATCATATTCAACCTATTTTAGTTATTTCCTATCCCACATACTCGGTACTGATTGCATACTTTTCTTTATGCTATTGTCGTATAATATAGGTTTCAAAGTTCAGCATTCCACTCGATGCTAGAAAACTCAACATCACATCAAGGTTAATGTTTTGGTGAGTCCTCATCATTCAAGGACCAATTATTAGTATTTTCTTTTAATATTATTTCAATTTCAGATTGTTGGAGTTAGTTGGGGGCTTATCCCAATAACTCATCTTAGTAGAGCTTTTATATGGACAATAGAGGTGTATTTTATGTTATATCCAATGATTTACATTTTTTTTTAAACATTGACATTTGGATTTGATTATTTATATGTCATTCAGGCTTTAGCTTCTACACAATGTTATTCAATTTTATACAATATTTAGTGTCATGCCAGTCCATGGGTTAGCTTGATGTCACTTGTGAACCTAAGCACCACATTATGACTAGGGGTAGTCTTGAATCATGACAAACTTTGTATTAGAGCATCATATTAGAGTGTCCTAGGGTATCCAAAAGCTGCATTGAGTAGTGTCTTATTTATGGGTGTGAAATGGGCCACACTTATGCATGAGAGTCTTTGAAACATTTTAGGATGATTCACTTCTTTCATGTTCATATCATGTATAAAGTATTAACTCTATTAAAACCTTCTTCTAACTTGTGCTCTACGTGTTTGCAAAGAAATGCCTCCCTGAAGTACCAATGAAAAAAGAAATAGAAATGGTAACAGAAATAAGAACCAACAAGCACCACTAGTTACTGTAGACCATTTAAATGATAAAGTTTTTTACAACCAATTCAAGGATACTTCACAGTGTTACCCAAGTCCATGACCATCAAGAGTAACCCGCAATTTATAGAACCAACCAACTTGGTAGTGAAAACGACAAAAGTCAGAGTTTGAGCCTTCACTTGAAAAATCCTCTAGTATTCTTCAGGTCTAAGTATTAAGAGGATCCATAGGAGTTATTAGATAATATTTAAGAAGTTACTGATATCATGGGTGTCTCTCTAATTGAAAATGCTAACTTGGCCGCTTATCAATTGCAAGAAGTGGCTCACACTTAGTTCAAAAAATGGAAAGATGATAGAGGTGCAAAGATAGGACCAATAGAGTGCGGTAATTTTATTGATGATTTCATAGGTAGGTTATTCCTACCTGAGTTAAGAGAAGCCAACGTTTACGAGTTTATCAATTTAATAGGGTAACATGATTGTCAAGGAGTATTCTCTCAAGTTTATTCAATTGGCTAAATATGCACCAACAATGGTTGCTAATTCTGAAGCTTGCATGAGTAAGTTTGTGTCTGGTGTTTTTGAGGATGTGGTCAATGAGTGTGGGGTTACTATATTGGTTAATGAGATGACATCTCCAGGTTCATTGTTCATGCTAAATAGATTGAAGAAGAGAAAATCAATAATAAGGAAAAAGTGAGTAAGAAGGCTAAAATAGGTAGCTTTAATTTCTCCCAGTAGAGGCTAGATGGTGGTAATCGTTCTCAGTACCACAATAAAACTTTAGCTCAAGCCCCATTTTTTCTAGTTCTTTAATGCCAAGTTTAGGCAAGATAATGGGGATAGAGCACCAGGCTCTAAGTCCTAGGGTAGTGTGAATAGTGGTCATACTAACTTGGTTTGTAAAAAATATGGTAAGAAGCATAAGGGTGTGTGTATGACTGGTAGTGATGTTTTTTTGGTGTGTCAATCCAAGCCACAAATTAAGGGAATTCCAGTGGCTTCACAGAGAAGTAGGAATGCTTGTTAGTAAAGTCAGACTAACTCTTTAGCCACTCCAGTAGGTTTCCCAACTTAGAAGGGTGCCTTATTTTGTGTACCTGGCAGATAACATCAAAATACGTTCTATGCCCTTCAGACTTGACAAGATTAAGAAGGTTCTCCTAATATGGTCACTGGTACATTAAAAGTTTTTCATATTCATGTCTATGCATTGTTAGATCTAGAGACTCACTTTCCTTCGTGACTCCTGATATAACATTCGACTTCGGCGTCAGTCCTAAAATTTTATTAGAACTCTTCTCATACTCTACTCCAATCAGAGAATTAGTCATAGCAAGATGGGGGTATACCAAGATTCTCCAGTAATAGTTTCTCAAAAAGTCACCTAAGTTGATCTTGTAGCGTTAGACATGACTAATTTTTATGTCATTCTTGGCATGGATTGGATACATTTTTGTTATTCCTCCATTAATTGTATAAATAGAGTAGTCCAATTTTAGTTTCCAAATAAGCCAGTCATAGAGTGGAAGGGTAGTACCTCGATGCCTATAGGTCAGTTTATCTCTAAACTTAATGCTATAAAAATAATTTCCAAAGGATTTATCTATCATCTTGTTCAAGTTAAGGATTCAAATTTTAAGACCCAAACTTTTGAGTCAGTTCCTGTGACAAATTAATTTCCATAAGTATTTTCTAGAATCTGCCAAAAGTTCCTCTCGAGTGGAAATTGACTTCGAAATAGATCTCCTTCTAGATACCCAACCTATTTCAATTTTGCCCTAAAAAAGAGCTTCAGTAAGTCTTAAAGAGTTGAAAGAGTGGTGAAAATATCTACAGACAAGGGTTTCATCAAGCCCATTATCTCTTTATAGAGTGCTCCAGTTCTTTTTGTGCGTAAGAAAGGTGGGTTTCTCAAAATATGCATTAACTATCATCAGTTGAACAATATCATAGTCATGAATAACTATCGTATTCCTTAGATTAATGACTTGTTCGATCAAGTTTAGGGTGATAATTACTTTTTGTATGATAGACCTTAGATCCATCTATCATCATCTCAGAGTAAGAGAATGTAACTTTCTGAAGACAACCTTCAAGACTCGGTATGGTTATTTCAAATTAGTTATGTTTTTTGGGATAAAGAATGCTTCTGCAAATTTAATAGAATTGATGAACAGGGTGTTCAAGTAGTACTTGGAAACATTTATTATAGCCTTCATAGATGACATCCTCGTTTATTCTTAGAGTAAGGATAAACATGCAGACCGTTTTAGGATTATCTTGCATACTTTCAAAGAGTGCCGGTTATTTGCTCAGTTCAGAAAGTATGATTTTTTGTTAAAATCAGTAGCATTCCTTGGTTATATCATTTCTTATAAGGGTATTCAAGTTGATCCTCAAAAGACTGAAGCAATTTAGAATTGGCCTAGACCTATCTCTCTATCAGATATCAGGAGTTTTTTGGGTTTAGATGGGTACTGAAAATTCTTTGTTAAGGGATTTTCCTCTATTTCTTCCCCTATGTACAAATTGACTTATAAGAAAGTTAAGTTTTAGTTGTCTGATTTTTACAAGAAGAGTTTTCTAGAGTTGAAGACTCGACTTACCTCCACTCTAGCTTTCACTCTACCAGAGGGTTCAAATAGGTTTGTGGTTTATGGTGATGCTTCAAAAGTTGGAATGGGCCATGTGTTGATGCAACATGAAAATTTTATAGCATATGCCTCTAGACATCTCAAGCCTCATGAGAAGAATTACCCAACTTATGATCTTGAATTGGCAGCAGTGCTTTTCACCTTAAATATTTAGAGGCATTATCTTTATGGGGTTCATGTTGATGTGTTCATGTATCACAAGAGTCTTCGACATGTGTTCAATTAGAAATATGTAAATCTTCATCAAAGGAGATGGCTAGAGTTATTAAAGGATTACAATATGAGTGTCTTGTACTATCTGGGTAGAGCAAATATTATAGCTGACGCTCTTAGTAGGTTGTGTGTGGGAAGTGTTGCTTCTATAAAAGATGAGAAGAAATATTTAGTTTGAGAGGCTCACCAACATGCTAGGTTAGGAATTTGGTTGGTTAATTCAGTGGAAGGGAATATTTTTGTTCAAAATTTTCATTAATAGTTGAGGTGAAAAAAAGCAAGAGAGTGATCCTATTTTACTTAGGTTGATAGAAGCGGACTAGAGTCAAAAGGTTGAGGTTTTCTCCTAAAAATGAGATGGGTGTTCTTTATTGTCAAGGCAGACTATGTGTTCCATATGTGGATGACTTGAGACAATGAATGCTAACAAAAGCTCAAAGTTTTTGATATTCTATTCATCCATGAGCTACTTAGATGTATCATGATATACAAGAAGTTTATTGGTGGAATGACATGAAGAATGATATTGTGGACTTCGTGGATAAGTGTCCTGATTACCATAACTTAAGGTTGAGTATCAGAGACCTAGTGGTACGATTTAGGATATCAGTATTCATACATGGAAGTGAGAGGTGGTGAAGATAGGCTTTATGAAAGGGTTTTCTCTCGATAATTGATAACTTTATTATATTTGGGTTATTATGAACCAAATGACTAAGTCGACCCATTTCTTTCTAGTTAATACTTCAAATTTAATTTAGGATTATGTTAGACTCTATCTTAGGGAGTTGGTGAAATTGTAGAGTCCCTTTGTCTATTATTCAGATAGGTTTACTCAGTTTATATCTCGATTTTGGATGACTTTTCAAAAGGATCTTGGTACCCAAGTTCATCTCAGTATGGGTTTTCATTCGTAGATGGAAGGTTAGGCGAAGTAGACTATTCAAACTTGAAAGGATATGTTAAGAGCATGTGTGATCGATTTCAAGGGTAGTTGGGATGATTATTTTCCTTTGATTGAGTTTTCTTATGATAATATCTATCACTCCAGTATTTAGATTGCCCCATTCGAAGCACTCTATGGTATGGGGTGTAGATCTATAATTGGTTTCTTTGAAGTTGGTGAGGCTTCATTGATAGGGATAGATTAGTTCATGAGGATATGGAGAGATTTAAATTGATTAGAGAATGACTGAAAATAGATTAGAGTTGTCAAAGTCCTATACAAATGTAAGTAAAAGAGATCTTGAGTTTCTATTGGTGATTTTTTCTATTTAATGGTTTTACCTATGAAAGGGGTGAAGAGATTTGGTAATAAGGAAAAGTTCCGCCTCTTCTATGTTAGTCGTTGTAAGACTATGGGTTTCTATGGTAATGTATCCTATGAGTTAGAATTGTTTGCAGTCTTAGCATCAATGTATTTAATTTTCCATGGGTCCTTGTTGAAGAAATGTATTGGTGATCCTGCATCGGTTGTGACCTTAGAGATTATGGATGTGAAAGATAGTCTCTCTTACGAGGAGGTCCCAGTTGAGATCCTAGATTGTCTGGTTTGTAAGTTGAGGAGAAAAGAAGTCACTTCAGTAAAAGTTCTTGGCAAAATCATCTAGTTGAGGGGGTTACTTGGGACGCAGAGGTGGAGATGATAACCAAGTACCCCCCATGTTTTCCCTTCAAACTCAATTCCAGTTTGAGATAATAGCTTCTCCTTAATTAATTCATTCCATTTCATGTCACCCAGTTAATATCGTGCCACATGCATTTATAGGTATAGTTTAGTCCATGTTTCAGTTATAGACTCAGTTATCATGTTAGTACTCATCTCATAGAAATTCAGTGTTGGGATTGCAATACTTCTCCTAACATTTCAGCTTAGTTAGTTTTCATTTGGGGACGAATATTCTCAAGGGGAGATATTGCTACACCCCAAAATCCAAGATAAGATTAGAACCATGCTATCAAACATCATGTTTGGGTAGTATGAGAAGTGGTTTAGACATGTATTAAGGCCACAAGTAACTCCTAGCTCATAGCCAAGTTGAAACCTTCCTTACTAGTGGTTTTCTTGTGAAGACTCTCCCTTTAGTCAAATTCAATTTAGAATAACTCCTATATTCTGAAGTATTTTTGCACTCAAGACCCTCCAAATGAAAGATTTTTTTGTCTTCTTTCCAACATATCCTGTTTCTCCTTAGTCTAATTCTGGAGCCAAGAGTTATGACCATGTTAGTGAAGCACTTTCCAGTAGTAAGATAGTATGATTGTAACCACGATTATGGGTCAAATTGTATGACTGTACAATCCACTCATTTGTTTGAAACAACACAAAGACATGGTAGTTGAAAATTACACCTTCCAACCACGAAAGGGTACGACGATCTTGGGCATGATCTTGACTCCTAAAGTTCATCCGACTTGGACTACCAACCTACGAACCAAGGTACAATTATAGGTGGGTCCCATATTATGCCATGGTTCATCTAACCAAGTACGGAGAGCCTCCGGTCCATACTCCTAACCACTTATCACCACCCATGATTGTATGTGGGTCCTATAATTTTGGGATAGTCCGTATATCACCTTTCATAGCTTTTTTAGTTATGAATTTAAAGGGGTATAGTAGTATTTTACCACTCTTTTAACATCAAAACTAATTTGTTTAAGAAATTTCAAGGATGATTATTAAGTCTAGTATTACCCTAGTTTCATTCCTTATATTACAATTGATACTTAGCAAAACACAGAGAAAGATGCGATTTTGTTTTGCTAAGGCGGAGTTAGGGTTTTTCAACTTCAGTCCCCAAGTTCAAATATTTCTTCAAGATTATTGTCTCCAAGTATGTGGAATTTCATCAATGAATTCCCTCTCTCCCATTGAGTCCCAAAGTGATCTTAGTTGTATTCATACACCTAAGTGTCATTATCTACACACATTTAGCTTAGTTTTGAGGATACCTTAGCGTGTTTAGGTGAAAAATTAGTGACATTGGTGTATTTTTGCGCTAAAACTCATTTTTAATCGGTTTAAGGTTTATTTGAATTAATTCAAGAGCAAAAATAACAAAGGCAAAGCAAGATGATTTAACTAGTCAAACTAAGCTTGAGTTGTTTTCTCGAGTGATTTTGATGAGCTTAAGCCATTGTATTCTCTATTTTTTGTTATGATAATGTGAAGGAGGTGAATTTGATGACATTTGAATATGAAAATGAACTAAAATGATGATGGAACAAGGAACAAGTTTGATTGACAATAAGGGACAAAACAACGCAAAATTGTGTCTAGTTATTGCTCCTTCCGTGCCACTCATCTGAGACCAAGCACCCATACATGAATTTCCATACATTATCGATTTATATACTGGAAATATCTGTTATAGGCTTACTGGAGAGCCTCTCAATCAGTCTTACAAGCTCTGAAACGTGGAGCTCCTACAAACGGGCAAAGTTGGTCCCAAAGTCCTAGTTTGAGTAGGAAACATGTGGTGCTTGTACCCAATCCTTATGAGACTTGTATTAGACGATTTGAAGGATATTTAAACATCTTAAAACACTGAAAAGGAGTGGGAAACTCATGGGGGAAGTCCACAACAAGAAATTAATACACGCACACACACTCCTAAACCTACTAGGATTTAGTTTTCTACTTATTTTAAGTTGAGGGCAAAGGGTTAATGTGTATATTTAATGTGGGGATGCATATGACGAAATTTTTGTCTATAAAAGGATTAATTATACCACTTAGACACATCTTTATAGGCTACATTATTTGTAGAGCACAAAAGACATCAAGGAGCTCAAACTAGGGTTCTTTCTTCTTTTACTTTTCTTTCTTGTAGTTTGAACTTGTGAATTCAATTATGGAGATTTCTTGCATGGATATGAGTGGATAAAACCCCTCTTTCTAGGGTTAAGGCTACAATATGATTGTTTAGTTATGGTTTATTAGTTGGTGCATATGTTTATTAAGTAATGTAATTATTTTCGCGTTCTCGTTTTGCTATTCTAAAAAGTCATGAACTTTGGAATAAATCCAAGTCCCAAAAAAATTGAACATATGACTGGAGGAACAAAATTAAGAATGTAAGAAGTGTGGATCATTTCTTTAATTGATTTAAACTTTAATGTTAAAGGATAATTTGTGGTTAGGTTAGAGATGTACTTGTACGTCCCCACTTGGTTAATAAACAGGAAAATAACTTAGTGCATCCAAATTTGAGACTCATATTTGCGCTAAAAAATGTAGTAGTGACATTAATTTGGGTCTATGAATTAGAGGGTGACCATTCTTGAGTTATATTATCAACCCATAAGTCAATAATTATGGTAAACACCAAGACCAACTAGAAACCAAAGTTATGCATGAATTTGAAGTAAATGCCTCAACCATGGAATACTTCATATATTGCTTACAATACAAGTTTCATATTGCTATTATTTTTGTTATTTCATTTATAAGAAAACAAAATCAAACTCTTTTGGTTGCAAATGACATTTGTTTAAGTTAAATAGTAACATTGGAATTTGATCATCCGCTAAGCACCATGTCTCTGTGGGATCGATAGTCAAATCGCAAGAGTCACTTTACTACTTATTTGACCACGTATATTTTCATGTGTTCTTGGACGCAACAAAAAATTAACTCAATTCCTCAAGTTTAAGTCACTCTTCAAACTTAAGATTTCCATGAAAAGTATGGATTCCTTTAGCTATTAGTTTCTTGCTATGACTAAACCATGAATATATATTTTTCCATAAATTTAAGCATCCTTACATATCCATAACTATGAACTCCCATTATATTGGTAAATTCATGATTCTTGGGCTTGAGTTATGAAATTTCTTATTACTTCCAATTTATAGAATTGTCATAGTAGTTTCATTCCTTAGAAATAACCGGTTATGAACACCCGATGACCTAGGATTTCATGCATATTTTTAGTCCTTCAGTTTTCATGATTTGAATTCTTTCAGATAAAGTAATTATTTTAAATCTTCATAATATGAATATTATTGAGCATTTCTATTATTAACTATTATTTAGTTAGGAGTAGTACTTAGCACCGGGTAGACATATGGATGAAGGCTCGCCCATTATTTAGTCTGATACCTTTAGTAGAAGTCCCTAAGTTCCAGAATTATGGAGCCACCATAGGTTCTAAGGTTTCTTCTGTTAGACCATGCTTTATACCTTATTCTTGATGGATATCAATTTAGCGGATCCACGTCAGGGAGTGTTCGTACCCTTGGCAAGGTACAAAGAACCCTTCTAGTTGGGTTACAGGTTGGACCTCAATTAGCTAAGATTGAGGATGTCGGTTAAAATTAGCTCCCACATTTCAAAATTTAAATTTAGATAGTTACATAAACTTGTATTCTGTTATTCAGTATATCGTACAATACATGTTTTTTACTTGGTCTTACATCATTTTATCATGTCATCATGTTCAACCTATTTTAGTCATTTTCTATCTCACGTACTCAGTACATTCAAAGTATTGATTGCATACTTTCCTTTGAACTATATTTCCTTATATTATAGGTTCTGATGCTTGATTTCCACTAAAGGCTAGTACAACTCAACATTACATCAATGATAATATTTTGGTGAGTCCTCATTATTTGAGGACCTGTTATCAATATTTCTTTTTAGTATTATATTAGTTTATATAGTTGGAGTTAGTTGGGGGCTTGTCCCACTAACTCATCTTAGTAGAGGCTTTTAGATAGACTATAGAGTTTCAGTTTTATGTCCAGTGATTTCTATTTTGTTTTAAACATTAACATTTGGGTTTGATTATTCATATATCATTCAGGAATTAGATTTCACATAGTGTTATTTAGTTTTATACAGTATTCATAGTGTCTTCCAGTCCATTGGTTATCTTAGGGTCACTTATGACTCTAAGAACCATGTTACGACTATGGGGTAGTCTCAGATCAAGATAATTAGGGCATTGCATAAACTAACTGATTACATTCACTATGTAAGTGATATCAAGACTTGCAAGTGTCAAATTCTAAAGGATACCTACTATTCTATTGTACAAAAAGACATCAACAGAGCTTCTACTAGCTTCATGTACGCCATGTTTTTACGCCAAAGGAGTAGCTATAACTTTAGCCAGTGTCATATAATGCTTGCCAAGTAGCTTGACAATATATTTCGACTCAAGTGAATTCCTCCAAAAAAATGTTTGAATTCTACTCCCAAAAAGAAGTATATGGGACCAAGTTCTTTCATAGAAAATTTTCTTCAAAGCTTGGGAACCACCTCTGAGACATGTGATTATTTACTTCCTCTTACATGATATCATCTATATGTAGTAAGAGGAATATGGTTCCTCTTTGATTTTGTAATATGAACAAGGAGGGGTCTACTTTACTACAAGTGAATCCAAGGCATAGAAGATGTATGCCAAACCTAACAAACCAGGCTCTTTGTAATGCCTTGAAGATACCCCCTGAATGTCATGCGGTGCTTAGGACTATGAATAGCCCGAAGCTAACCCATGATATATGTACAACAAAATAAACTCAAACATGAGTGGAAACTGAAAATTTTTATAAATGGTTTTAATTTTATAAACAATCTTAACAAAATACTGCAACTCAGCAACATTTAAATCTATGTGAAATTGAAAGAACATATGGTTGGACTAGTCTTTATAAGCCTCTAATTAAGAAACTGAAGAGCCACTGGATAGACCCCAACTGACCCAAACTAAAAATTGAATAACTTAAATAATAACGATGATATCTGGAACCAACCAAAGCTTGGCTCTTAAACTCTGAGGACTCACTAACTGTCTAAATATAGAAAGTGGTGCTCCTGGTTAATCGTGCTGCTGGGGACAAACACCAAAATCTACATTAAGAAATAATATTACCATACAGACATATATGTGGTTGTTACTTTTGGAATGTACTAAGTATGTGGGGTTGAATGCAAGAAGTAAAATTAAAGCTCAACATACTTACAAATTATGCATGCTAAGTGTAAAACAACTCACCTTGATCATATATAAGACTGAAAGCTGAAGTCTCATAAAATTTACTTATAAGGTAATATTTGGAAAAAAATTATGAGTCATTACACTTAGTTTCTAAAATCCTTTTTGTGGGATATTCTCGTAACTGACATAAACCATGCAAGCAACATGGAGTTTGATGTCTAAAATCCCATCGAAAGGGCCTAATATACTTTACCAGAGTATAAAGGCTAATGTGGTGATCACCTAAATATGTTCAAATTTGATAGGTTGAATAATATAAATGACATGTCTATTAGGACAAGCTATATGCCCATTTGGACAAGCTAAAAATAACTTATGATGTCACACAGTTCCAGGGAAATAGGATGTGGTAAACCTATATTTCATTCTCGATGCTAGATACTACTCTCAAAATCATACTATTTCTCGTACTATATCTACGAAGTTGACCTTAAAAATAAGCATATAAGCTAATAAGTCTGAATAGGTAAAAAACCAAAAAGTGCTCGACCCAAACTCAAAAAAATAAAATTGGTATTTCTATGCCCTTGGGAATGGCACACCCTTTTTGCGCCACTCCAAGGGTATGAAACACCCTTATTGTGGCACACCCAGAGCGTGTCACGCTCTAATTATGGACCCTCACTAGTTTGGTGTCTCGAAATGACCCCAAATGTGTTCTAAAAATTCTAATACACTTCCTAATGGTCCCGTTACCGTTCCTTATCATAATTCAACTAAAAAATCACCGTTAAAAATGAAGGAGGTACCAAAATTAAATCATAGAAGTTTTGGGGCCTAACACTCTTGGTTCCTATTAAGGCCATACAGTGCTTTTTAGACAAACATACTATGGATACCTCAAATTGATAAATCCCAAAGGTAGACTCATGTATACCTCTTATTGAAAGAGAGCACATACGAATGCATTTTTGACATCTAGTTACCTGATTTCCCATTTGGAGCTAGCAACAACTCATAGAACTACCTTAATAGTTGTGGCTTTAACTATTAGGCTAAATGTTTCTTCAAAGTCTACCCCTTCAAGCTGAGAAAACCCCCAAGCAACAAGTCTTTCTTTGTGTCTATCCATTATTCCATTATCCTCAACTTGGTCTTGAACACCCATTTTTAACCACTAGGTTTATACCTATAGTTTTGGGTACTAATGTCCATGTCTCATTGCTATGTAGAGCATTGACTTCCTCTTGCATAACTATAAGACAATATGGTGAATTGAGTGCCTAATTAGTAGATTTTGGTTCTCTCGATGTCTCTTCTTTGTTAGAAATAAGAGACAAGTGATGCTGGGAAGTTAAAGCTACCTTTGCCTTATGATAATATGATGCACTTTAGGTGTAGGAGGTGCTTTAAATAAGTCAGTTGGTTGTAGTGTAGTGACCCTAAATTATTGGTTTTCAGTCTTATTCCAGCCTGAAAGATCAACTCTGATTTTATCCCTTGTGGATTTGTCACAAAAAGAAGTAGAATATGATGGATCACTACTATCTTAACATGCAGTTGAGAGTTTAACACAATTTTCATCATCAATAGGTATGAGTGTTGGTTTATGTGTAACATCACCACCAACATCATGTCCAGCAGTATCACCACCAATATCTTATGTTTGATGAGATGTATGATGCTGAGTAGTTGGTGACATAGTAGGAAATATTTACAGTAAATTATTATCATCTTATGCCTACAATTTTGAGAAAAACTCAACAAAAGTAGTTAGATGAGGTGAGACATCAATTTTAGTCTAAGTTTTTAATTTGAATCATAAAACGTATTGTTCTTCATCATAGGTCACATGCCTAGGCACATACACTCTCCTTGTTGATGAATGATAACATCTATATCCTTTGTAAAAGCTCTTGTATCCTATGAGCATACAAAGGTAGGCCTTTGGACAGAACTTGCTACTACCCTTGATATATGGAAAAAACCTAGAACTAAGTACATTTAAGCTTTTGTAATCAAGTTACTCACCATATAATTTAAAAAATGGAGTCACCATCTTTAAGACCATGGAGGGAAGTCAACTAATGAGAAACACTACAGTGAGAAAGGCCTCAACTCATATATAAAAGAAATATTAGCATGAAGTAGAAAAGTTAATCTAGTCTCAATAATATTCTTATGTTTTCTTTCTGAAACTCCGTTTTGTTCAGGTGTGTTGAGACATGAGATATGTCTGATGACACCACAATCTTCTTATGCTTAATGAAGTCCCTTTTGATGAATTCACCACCTCCATCTTACTAGAATATTTTAATCACATGAGAAAACTATTTTCCTACAATTTTTTTTAAATTTGACAAATACTTCACAAAAATTAGACTTTTTAAGTGGATAAAGCCAAGTATATCTTGTATGATCATTTACAAACACAACATAATATCTTATATGCTAGGAAGATTCAACAGGGGCGGGACCCCATAATCACAATGTATTTTCAATATGGTTCCCTTCTAAATTTTATTTCTCAAGCCAAATGGAACTTTACAACATTAGCCTAACCAAGAACTAGAATAGATAATACACATTTCATTCTAACTACTAACATTAATGCAACTACTACTACTCAAAGCTTTTAAAATCTTCAAACTACAATGTCCTAATCTAGCATGCCAAATACTATTTGATGTATTCCTGTCTTGTGTAGCAGTCAAAGAATAAAGATTGTTATCCTCCAAAGCACAACGTTCACTTCTCTTAGATCTGTTGGCCATTAGTGGCCTTGTCTTCTTTTCTTTACAACAAAGTCAATTTTATCAAATTTAAGAGTGCAACAATTATCTTTTACAATTTTACTAACTGAGAGTAGATTCTTAGCAATTCTAGGAACTATAAGGACCACTTGAAATTTCAAACCTGATTTAGTTGTATTCCTAATATGTGTTATGTCTAATTGTGATCCATTCTCGATAATGATTCTATCAGGTCCATTATAGTGTTAAAGATCAAATAGTATACTTGAGTTATTTGTCATATGTCTACTGGCTCATAAGTCCACATACAAAGTGTCATCTGTAGATGATGTATTCTGAAGGTTCATATCTGTCACGACCTAATTTCTCAGGTCATGATGGAACCTACCATAACCCACTGGTAGGTAAGCCAAGCCATAATCCAGAAAAGCTAGTAATGGACTATCTAAAGAAATAAAAGGAAACATTGGAAAGGATATGATAAAAATCCTAGTATATATATAAACAACCCTAAAACTTGGTGAAATCAGTACAAGATCTTCTAATATGATAATAGTTCAAGTCAAATATAGAATAAATATACATGTTCAACCCATATCTGAATACAATATAGAGATCAGTCTAATCCATAAGAGGGAGAGTAGTAATGCTCCGAATGTCAGGAGCTCACCCAAAATCTCTAATCCACAGTTGCTCCACATGATGCACACACAAATAGTGAGAACTTATACTATAATCTGCAGGTTACAGAGTGTAGGATGAGTACCAAACACATGGTTCTCAGTAGGCAACTACCGACTGAGCTACAAAGATAATACAAATATAGATAACACGCAAGTAGGAATATATACTACAATCCAGGAAGCTAACAAAAAAAAAGCTTTAGAGGCAGTAAGGATAAACTATTCTATTCTAGCCGTATTTAGGAACCAAGGTACTATACAGTATATCACTAGCCAATATGCAGATAAAGAGTAGAAGAAGGATAGTAGAATACAAGACCAAGTAATACATATAAATATGATAAAAAAGGAAAGTGCGATATATACGGTAATACCATAACTAGACATATACACATACATATAGGTATACAAGACTAACTCAAAGATAACAACCTAAGGTAGCCAAGCTAACCTCTCTAAAAGAACATAACCTAGTAGAAAAGATAATGCTATCATGCTCTGGGCCTACAATCAAAATGTCTACTATGAATACACTGTGTATATGCAATGTACCGTAAAAAGAAAGAGATCAGAATCATATCCTCAACCTTAGTATTAGTCCATAATGAGCCTGTCATGAACTAATTGTAATAACAACAATAAAGTAACCGACTAGTTTGGTAAAATAATACCTAATCGGGGCCCCATAAATTCAGAAGGTTCAATCAACACTCATCACACAACAATTATAGCCTGTACCTATGCGAACCCACATAGGGATGATAAATATAAGCACCAAATAATATACTGGTGATAGATAATGCATCTGAATAAATGAATGCAAAGTAATTCACAGTACCATAGCCGATAAAAATGCCATAATGTACCAATTATATACACCTCCTCTAACTCAACAGTTCGCAATGGCAGGACCTACGACAACCTCTCTTCCCCGGCATGACGACTCACGAATCAAGGGGCCCTTAGGGGATTAGGGAATATCTATATTGTTATGACTCGATTTACAAGTCATGATGGCACTTATTTTAACCCACTAGTAGGTAAGCCAATACCTGAACCTAGAGCTAACATAATGGTTTAATTAGGTAAGAAATGCTCAACTAGGCTAAAAATCAACGAACACAAGATATACATAAATAATGTTCTAATATAAATAAATAACCAAACATAGATACTAATCCCACGACCTAGTATAATCAGTACAAAAACATCTAATATGGTAGTAATAGAAATACAACCCAAGAATCTTAAATAGTCAATACATCTATCTCAATTACAAAAGACTGAATCAAAGATAGAAAGAAATAGGCAACCCAAAACTCTAAGAGCTCACCCATCTCTGAAATGTCAACACCGTATGAACCCAACTAAATAACGGCAATAGTACTCAAATCTGCACCAAAAGAGTATAGAATTATAGTGTGAGTACCAAAATAATGGGTACTCAGTAGGCATCATCGGTCGACTGAGTTAAGTTATGATATAAAGATGATTAGTGCAAGATAAACATATCTAAGTCAAGGTACAAAATTAAACTTGAATCATATCCATCATCACTGTATTTAGTAATTAATCAACCAGAATAATAATGACATAATGTATCATCATATACAATATCGTCATTCATAGGAAATAAATGACTCAGAATCATAAAGCAATACAAGTACAATCACAAGCAACACAAGTACAAAGTTGGCACCCGTACATAAACTAGTGCATAAAATAAAGGAACCCATCATGGCGTCCCATACCACTAGAGAGTACACCGAAGGAAATAATACAATACAACTATTTACCAACAACGTATCCAAAACTCATCATTATTCACCATATTTCTCATTTATCGTCAATTGGTATTTTACCCAACTTTCATTATTTACCAACAACAACCAGATAATAAAGTCCATACGATTACCATAATTGGTCATATATTAACCATATTTGCTAACTACTATATTTTAGCAAAACAAGTGTCATTAACTAGTCCATGGAATCTCTAGTCATCAAGTAATATATTTATTTAATAGACAATTAGTCACCACAAAGTTTATTCTAATAGCCAACATATATTAATTAACCCTTATTTGATACTAGCGTTACTCACTAGATGGATCCTTATTTTAACAACTAGTTCCCAATTATTAACTAGTCTTGATTCCTCATTTAACAACCATCAAAATCCCCTAATTACCATTAATCATTGACTACTCCCATTTATAAGTATTCAACGCTAGTGATCTATAACCGACACCCTAAGGTCAACATTATACTCTTATTTCACACATGGAGGTATACATATAAAAACATGTATATATTTTTCATACATAGGGCTAGACGTAACTCGAACCAGTAGGTGCCCTCATAGGCACATCAATAATTATCCTCCGGTCTTTCTAGTTATCATCATCACATCAATATATCCTATGGCCTTGCCGGTCATCATCTTATTTTAATATATCCTTTGGCCTTACCTGATATCATCATCACATCAATATATCCTCTGGCCCTATCGGGTATCATCATCACATCAATATATACACATCAATAATAAAGAACAAGTCCCACAAGGGCTAAAGTAAATGACAAGCCCCACGGGGGCTAAAGTAAAAGAGAAGTAAGGAGAAGCATACCTTTATGTCTCATCATTCATCGTCAACGAAAATTTATCTATAAATATATGAATATATATAGCATGAATATTACAAAGCATTTCCGGATTCAACATGATTAGTAGAATAACTTCTCATATAGTCAACATCAATAGATATACCTACTAGAGCCCTTTAGCATCACGACTCATAATATTAGAAACAAGCAGGATTTCTAGCAAAAGCACTTGTTTGGTTACTAGAACAAAGCATAAAATAAGTAATATCATAGCCCAAGCCTAAATAGTAGTCTGGTCAATGTTTAAGGTGATAACATAACCATGGGCTCAATTAATAACATACTCCATAGCTCCTTATAACATTAGCAATAATTTAGCCAACAACCAAATACATCACTTTTAATGCAAGCACCATAATTCATTTACCAAGGTTAGCCAACATACTCCCAAAGGCATTCTGTAAGTATCTAACAAGTGTCTAAGGTCTTCAATGGAACTACATAAGTCCAAGCTTAAGGCGGGTCAAAATCCCATTTCAAATTTCCCAAAATACATTTAAGTCTAGATTTTACCCAGAACTAGGCTAAAGTATCTATATTAGGTCTTAGATCCCTAACAAGCCACAATAGTCTTAACATAAAGATCTTTCTCAGACACTACTCTTAAATCATCCATATCAACTATGGAAAATCCATAAATATGTACAACTAGGGTCAACTTGCCCTTCACATGAGTGACAAAGTCACCCCTTTCTAAATAAAGCAACTAGAGCCTTATCATGCAATCCATGAGACATTAAGTCCAATTAACCAAGGTTCTAGCCTACAAGTCAAGCATTTCAACCTATGAGTTCCAAATATCCAAAATGATTCAATTAATCCCAAGTGTTACAATATATCAATCCAACACCTAGAACCCCTCCCAATCTAACAAGATATCACAATTATACTATAACATAGATCAATCTAACAAGAAGTAAGCCTAACCTACCTTAAATCCAAAGGAAGCTTACAAACTTCTAAACCTTTGTTTTCCCCTTTTGAGAACCGTCTTCAAGGTGCCAAGCTATCAAAAATACAATCTACATATCATTATAAGAATATCAATAACCATTTTGCACCATTGTACTTCGAGTCTAAAAATCCTCAAGTAGGTCCCACATACAGAAAATACATTTCGGAGATCAACTTAATGTTCATACACCATTAAGGAATCATAACCCTCAAGAATTTGTGAAAACCAAGCTTATTTGGGCTAAAATCATGCCCTCAAGCTAATTGGGGTTTTGATCAAAATTTTAAGAAATTAAAGCTTGAAAAAGAAGGATTCTTACCTTAATTCCATTGTTAATAATGAAAATATATGTTAAAAAAGCTTCCAACTCACACCTAAGACTCAATTTGAAGTTAACATATTATTCTAGGGTTTTTAGGTCTCACGGAGAGGTGAAAATAACCAATTTCATGACAAATGGGCCTATTTACAGCCTCTCCAGGTATGTAGGTACCACAATCTCCGTTACTTGGGCCACAATCTCCATGACGCAATCACCATTAGCGTGGCCACAATCGCTATGCTTCGGTGCCAATAAGGTTAAAACTTATTTTTGGCCTCTAAAGCTCATTCGAACTTCAATTTTCATAAATGAACTATGTAACCCCATTGAATTTGACATTCTGGATACATTGGTGAAGTTAGATTTTCCATCCAAGGTCATTTAAACTAATTGTGGGACCTATACCCATATTTTCTAATTTTTTGACTTTTCGACCAATAGGTCGAAATGGGATTGGGTGCAATGGGAACCAAACCAAGGGTCTAACGAACCTACGCTGATATTTCAGAGCTGCTAGTGTAGTCAAAGTTTGCATCCAAGATTATTTTACTAAAGTTTTTGCTCGGTGTTCATTTGGATCCAATGAAGACTTCTAAATAGGGAAAAGACTCTAAGAACCAAATGAGCTACCTGGTGACCGAACTAGCAGTTCCAGCAAGTCATAAATGACTTGGGGCAGCTATGGAGAAGCTCTAATAATAGAAATATGCATAGATATGGAAAATGACCTGAAGGGTTATTACACATATACACTTACCTTGTTTGGATCCAGGATTTTTAATCATCATCATTATCAATCTATTCCATACATTAGCAGAGAGATGTATATTTAAAAAATATATTGACTCAAATTATGGATAAAAGAATGTAAATCTATAAATCTATTGCTGGGAATCAACTCTGAGACTAATCATCATATTAGAGTAGAAAGGGTCAGAATCTCTCATGACTGAAGTAACTAGTAATGGTAAAAGAGTGGATAAACCATAGACTGAAAACAATCGTGATCTAATTTTCAAAACATCATTTTTAGTTCCAAAAACTCCTAAATCATCCATTAAAGGAGGTATAATTCCCATCATAAAAGAATCCATTTTAAAAGTGGCAAGTAGGAATAAATCCCTTTTTAGAAAATAATTGTAAAATCATAATTTTAGTTGAAATCGTACCACTAAGTGAGCATGAATGTACCAAAATCTATGCATGACATCACCATTATCCAAACAATATAGTCATAAGCGGCCAAACTTCTAAAAACTAAATCCACGTCTTTTATAAGGATAGAATACTCACCTGGATTCCAACTAGTATTGTAACTATGACCTAGGGCCTAGCGGTATATAACTAATATACCAATAATAATGTAATCTGATAAACTATGATAATCACTACGCCAAGTAGTAAAACTTATACTAAAAGGGTCAACTATGATTAGTATGCTTATAATATAGGGTGATAGGAACTCATAGCCACAAAAAGTATTTTAGCTTAAGGGTTGATTAACCTTTCTATCCCCAAACACCTAAATTAGACTAATTCATGGTACTCTAACCATAATCATATTCTATAATCCGTACCTAGCATGTAATATATATCATACACTATCCCGTGAAGAAAAGTAGACTGAAGCCTACCTTGGTGCCAAACCGTAAGTCTCGAGTACTAAAAAATCTCCCTCCTTTGCTCCACGATCCTGAAATACCTCTATGCTACTAGAATAGTAATATACACATCATTAGAAGTAAAATGAGGCTTATATTTTTATATAAAGGCTTGGGTATGGATTTGGATCAATAACGAGCCCGCAAGGCTCGCAAAGGAAATCCAATACTGAATCTTTCATGAGGTACCTCAAAAAACAAGGAATGTATGCTCAAAAGTTGAGCATTAATGGTGCATAAATTGGGGCTCAAATCATTCCCTAAGGTCTAAGGATTTAAATACCAAATTTCTGAGAATTTACAATGAAATAGGATGGAAATTGACGAAAACAATAATGGGAAATGAACAAGGAGTGTTAGGCTAATTTACCTTAGCTTCAATGGATGATTCCACACTATTTCCCTTACTTCAAGATATCAAGAGAGTTGAAAAAAGGTGGGGAGAATGAGGAGAAATCAGATGAAGAAAAAGGGATTTAACAATCCCAGGTGCCACTAAAGCGGTCACTTGTCCTCTTAAGAGGCTACCACTTAAGCGGCATAAGTCCACTAAAGCGGTCATGCCATGGGACAAAGGCATCACCAAAGAGATATACTGGCCATTAAAGTGATGTCTTCTTAAGCTTTTCCTAACTTCTGAAGCAAACCTTAGCTAAATGGCCAAGGCCGCTAAAATGGCCAAGGGTCGCTAAAGCGACTACCTCTTAAGTGACCAAAGGTCCACATACGCGGTTGAACTAGATAGTGCCATGCACCAGATTTTGCTAAGTCCAAAAAAGACTTAGACTGGGTGCTCAAAATTCATTTGGAACTCCGTGCATGCAAATAAAATATGCTATCTTACAAATTTTGACATTCCAAAATCAATGAAATCATCAAAATTTTTATTCGATATTGTTTCAACTAAATATGGGGCTCACATCTATAGTTTCATTTTCATATACTCCACCCAACACTACTAAAAAAATAGAAAAACCGACCACATGTGATGGGTTTTCTTGTACTTGCGACCAAAAAACTGACCAAAAGCGTGGTAGCATTTTTAAAACCTACCACGTGTTGTCATTTTATATATATATATATATATATATATATATATATATATATATATTTAAAATTCAATATTATTTTTTTAAAAAAATAATTTTTTAAATAAAAATAAATTTTCAAAATAAACCAACCACAAGTGGTCGATTTTTTTATATAAATTAAATAAATAATTTATTAAAAAACCAACCACATGTGCTCGATTTTATTTATATTAATTAATTAATTTATAAAAAAAACCGACCACATGTGGTCGGTTTTGTATTTAAATTAAATAATTAATTTATAAAAAATTGACCATATGTGGTCGGTTTTATTTAAATAAATTAATTAATTTATAAAAAAACCAATCATATGTGGTCGGTTTTGTATTTAAATTAGATAATTAATTTATAAAAACTTTCCACATGTGGTCGAATTTATTTAAATCAATTAATTAATTTATAAAAAAGCCGACTACATGTGGTCGATTTTTTTAAAATAATGTATTTTAATAAATTATTTAAAAAATATTTTGTAATTAATTATAGTAAACCAACCACTTGTGGTCGGTTTTTAAAAAATTACCAATAAAACCTACCACATGTGGTTAGTTTTTTAGATTTTTTTTGAAAATCAACTACATGTGGTCGGTTTTCTGAAAATCTTTCTAAAAGTTGACCACTTGTGGTCGGTTTTCTGGAAATATTTTATAAAACTCGATCACATATGGTCGGTTTTTGTAAAATTTCCAAAAAACCAACCACATGTATTCGATTTTTCTGCTAATTTAAAAAAAAACAACAACTTATAGCTATGCTACATTCCATCAACCTGCATAACAATCAACTAACATAACAATACAAACAACCAGCATAACAACACAAACATTTAAAATCAAGTTATTTTCAAAATTTATCAAGGTTTCAAATTCAAACTACAAAACATACAAAAGTATAAAAACTACAACTAATCATCCTCTTCGTCATCCGCATCCTCAGCCTCTTATACAGGATCTGATTCCTCATCTGTGGTGTAACAATCATCCAGTGGGCCTAGACCTTTTGCATCTCGAACTGCATCACCAGGACAAGGAGAAATTATCCCTGCAGATCAAATAAAAGAGTTGATCTGGTCCTGCATCATTCTGATTTGTGATGTTGTTTTCTCCTCCTTCTGCTTCGCCCTCCCAGTTTGTGCAGCAAGCTCTTTAGTGAGTTAAAAAACTGTTTTTTTAGTAAATCAATGGTTTCTCTATCATCTGATGAGGGATCGGATGTATCACTGGACGAAGACCTAATATTCTAGATAAAGCATTTTCTGTGGTACCCGTAGTATTGGCCTCTAACTGGATAACCCACAGTTTGTTTCCAGAACTCCTCCTCTACATCTTCAGGTATTGTTTCACCCTGACTTTCAGGTGGCTGAGTACTACGATAAATATTAAACTACTCGTACTTGAATAATAACAATTTTGAGAAAAAGATTCATAAATAAAAAATTTGATTCTTACATGAGTAGCTTTTGCAAGAGGCTCAATCCAAACATCTTCACCAGTTGGGTTTTTTTCTTCCTTACATGGGTCTTCTCGAATATCTCATGTTGTTGTATATTCCTACCCAATTTTTTTCCTGCATATGATAAAATTATTAATCTTTAAATAATTAAAAACTTAAATACAAACAAATAATTAAAGTTGTAAAAGTTACATACCATTTTTTGCTCCACAGTAATCCGACTAATTGCTCTCGTAGTATGTAGAGAGCCACCCTTGGATAATGCCCTGACTTTCTTTTCTTTGTCACTCACCACTTGGTATTCGATGCTATTCCAATAGCGAATATAATCTTGCCACATGGGTTCAGTTATAAAACTTGGTCGTACTCTCTTTGTTCTGGCATAATCCAACAGACTATTCATTCTGAGTCTGACTCTTCTATAAAAATTCTTCTGTATAACAAAATCATTTTTTGGATCCCACCAAAAATATTTCTACAACAAAAATAAAAGTTTAATATTCAATTTTTTGTTCTAAAACTGTGTTAAGTAGTCGATAAGTGAAATCTTTACCTAAAACTCTTTAAATATTTTATTTCTATCAAATTCTATAACCTTTTGCCAACTGGTCCAATAGCCGTCGAAGTACCGATAAATGTATTTAGAAGTAATTTTTCCAACTCCATTATCAAGATTAAACCTACAACACAAGATCAAACATTAAGTTCATAGAGCATAATAATATAGTAAATGAAAAATGAATAATGCTACTATATTTAGAAATCTTACCCTACTCCATATGAAATAATATACTACCTCTAATTAGCATCTCTGTCTCTAGGCTGTGGAAAAAGTATTGGTGGATGCACTGATGTGGGTGGATCTGAAGCACCGGATGGTGTGCCTTCAAGATAAAGATCTGTCAACCTGATAGATCCAGCAGAATCACTGTGAGAAAGTGGGTGACTACTAGTAGAGGGTACTGCAGACGATGGTAGATGACTGTATATGCCAGCGATTGTCTGATAGTACTATGAAGGCGATGTCATGATGATGGAGCAGAATGAGTCACTGTAGAGACATGAAGAGGACCCACGTGCGCAAAAGCAGGAACCGAATGATATGATGGCCTTAAATAAGAGGGTTGTGCTAGCGCGTCATCAAATCAACCCTCAGATATATAAATACCTGACGGTTGTCTATGAGGCGGAGGTTATTTTTTCTTTTTTGTCTTTGTAGGATCAACTTTTTGCTCACCTTTGTCATCTTTACCTCCCATCTAAATTATGTAAAGTTAGCTAGTAGTTAGTCCTTACAAAATGAATACAAGAAAACACCTGTGGTTAAACATTCCAAGTAACTAATTTCAAGTTACTAATTCACATTTCAAATCACTAAATCAGTATTAAAACACCAATGAAATAGTTACATAACCATAGCAAGTTTAGGCTCGCTCCAACAACACGAGATAGATAAGAATATTTCTGTTACTAGATAACTTATGGAAAACTGACAACAATAATCTTACATAGTATATTGCATAACCTTAAACAAGAAACATAAAGGTAAATAGTACAAAGCATAAAGACATCAATACATAACAAATACAACCTACACAAACTAATACTCCTCTCCCGAAGATTCTCCGCTAAACCATTCACCCTCTTCAGAAGTTTTCTCATCTCCTACCCACTCAGCCTTTTTTTTGTAATATTAACTTCTTTAAATATATTTTTCGGGTGGTTCAAACTATCCACTAAATCAATGTCCACTAATTGGTGATCAATATGCATTTCATTTTGATACACAGTCTCCAATATATTCTTAACTTCTACCCATCCTATAGGCTTTGTTTTTATTATAGCCCACCAATCAGACTTATCACTGTGCAACGGATAAGGATCATAATACACTTGTTTAGTAGTTTGCACAAGAACAAAGGGATCATAAACAGGATACGTCCTATTGTTCTTCGCTTCAATGATGTTATGCTCCTCATGTACTTTTGTGCCTCTTGTTCTTGGATCAAACCTCTTACATCAAAAGAGGATAATTTTTTAATTGGTAGACCAACGTACTCCATTTCTAATATCTCTTGTATGATGCCAAAGTAATCAACATCATCATATCCCTTAACCCAAACACCACTATTGTTTGTTTTCCTTGTTCTGGAGTGTTTTTTGGTGGAAAATTTAAATCCAGTTACTGTGTAAGTAAACATTGTGTGAGCTTTAACAGGTCCTAAAGAAATATCTCTCAAGAACTGATTGTATGCAGCCGCATTTGGTGAATGGTATACCTAAAAATATTATAAACACATACACACACACACACACACATATATATATATATATATATATATTATTTGGAGAATGTGTAAATGTTTAAAATTTGTAGAAATATTAGTACACTTACACACCTCATCTCTAAATCATGTTGTAAAGGATGCATACAATTGATTTTTGTGGAATTGAGTCTTAAATGAACTGAAGATCCAATATGCGAATCACAATTAGTTTTCTTAAAGGAATTAGTAAATAAATATGATATATTAATATTAATATCCTTACTTTAGAGAGGGCTTAACTTTTGGGTAATTCAGCAAGACTGACAAAGTTACTGATTTGTGCTCCATGGTAGTGAGCCGACGAAATATGATCTTTTTAGCCTTACTACAAGATTGATTGAAAATTGATATCGGTTGCAAATTAGGCTTATTCTCATCGTCTGATGATGATTCAGTCTGCTTCTTAAATAAGCAACTTCATCACCAAAGTAGTATGAACAAAAGTGAGATATTTCTTTTGTAAGATATGCCTCAACTATAGAGCCTTCCACCCTATATTTATTTTTGGGACCCCTTTTCAATTTTCTAATTGTCCTACATAATCTTAAAATTAGATGTTTACTATATAAAAATAGATATGTATGAATTTAAATATGTTGCAATTGCTAACCGCTCTATTAGATACATCCACCTAGTTTGAACTGGACTGCCTAGATGAGCTCCGTGGACAAGGTGAATGGGAAGATGTTCCATCATTTTGAAGAACCCAGGAGAAAAAATATTCTTCAATTTGTTGGTGATAACAACATTATTACTTTCCATTTGAGCCAGATTTTCTTTTTTTAATGTGGTGGACATAAGTCTTTGAAGAACAAACTAATCTCTGCTATCAATTTCCATATGTTTTTAAGCAAACCAATAAAAGCAATTGGAAGTAATTGTTCCATGAAAATATGACAATCATGACTTTTCATTTCATGTAAGATTCCTTGTGTCATATCAACCCTCTGTCGTAAATTTGAGGCATATCCATTGGACATATTTAAACTTTGGACCCACTTACATATTTTTTGCTTTTGGTCTAACTTGAATGTATAACTAGCCCTGGGCTTAAGAACATTGCTATTGGGACCCTCCTGTAAGTGTAATTCTATATGCTTGCAATATTCTGGTAAATCAAGTCTGGCCTTAGGATTATCTTTTGTCTTGCCGATAACATCCATAATTGTATTGAACAAGTTGTCAAAATAGTTCTTCTCAGTATGCATGCCATCAATATTATGTCTAAGTAAATTATCTAGCCAATATTCTAACTCCCAAAATGTACTTTGCTTAGTCCAATTATGTGAAACGCCATATCCAACAAGCCTATACAATGGTTCCTTGCTAACTTTTGGCAAATTCTGAAATATCTCCTAGATGTCATGACCAGATAACCTTGGAGGTGGACCATCATGTTCAGTTATATTCTTTTTGAATGCATTCGTGAGTCTCCTAAACTCATGATTAGGTGGCAAGAAGCAATGATGACAATCAAACCATGAATTTTTCCTGCTATGTCTCAATATGAAAGATTTTATTTTTTTCATATAGTATGGACAAACCAACTTTCTACCTGTTATCCACCTAGACAACATTCGATAAGCAGAAAAATCATTAATAGCCCACATTAGATATGCACGCAGATTAAAAGTCTGTTTAAGTGAAATGTCCAAAGTGTCAACACCTTCATGCCATTAAATTTGAATTCTATCAATCAAAGGTTGCAAGTAGACATCTATTCCGATTTTTGGATTATGCGGTCCAGGAATAACACAATTCAGAAATATATATGGACTATCAACATTTTAGGAGAAAGATTATACAGGGTGATAAATATAGGCCAACATGAATATGGCGCAACACCAAAAGAAAAAAGTGAGAAACTATCTGCACACAATCCCAAACAAATATTTCATGGCTCAGCTGCAAAATCTGGATAAGTTACATCAAAATACTTCCAAGACTCTCTATATGATGGATGACACATAACACCAACGGGCCTTCTATTTTCATTGTGCCATCTCATATGGGGAGCTGAGTTATTTGAAGCATACAACCCCTTCAACCTTGATATTAGAGCTAAACAATGCATCACCTTAATAACAATTTTATTTCCACGACAACCATAATTATATTGAGGGTATTGAAAAAACTTACAGGATTCTAGATTAGCATCTCCTTAAAATATAACATGCAATCATTTTCACAACAATCAATTCTAATTGAGGAGAGACCTAACTTTGACACCATTTTTTTTTGCTTTATAGAAAGAATCAAGCTCTAAAAGGGGGTCAACTAACTCATTAATAAGGTCTATCATTGAGTCCATTCCTCCTTTAGCAATATTCCAATCTGATTTAATACTTAACAAGCTAACAGTAACAGACAAGCGAGAGTATGAACACCCGTTAAACAAAGGGTGCCAATCAACATGCAATTGTTCATAAAAATTGCCTGCTTCTCTATTGAGAATTTGTTCAACATTTTTCCTATAGTCTCCCCCGTGTTACATCCCAAAACCATCATGCACCATTCTGTCATCCTAGTATCTTGATAGTTATTATGCCCTGCAGACCTACTACTTTCACCAACAACAAAGTTAGTTTGCTCAACATCACCAGGAATAGTCTTCAATCTTAAAAAGTCCTTGTAAAACCCTTTTCTATAAAGATGATCCTTCACAACTTCTTCTTTTAAAAGACTTATACTATCATATTTAACACAAGGACAATGAATCGCCCAAAAACGTGACCAAACATCAAGTGTCTTGGCATGTTCAATAAATCGATTGGCACCTTCAACAAATTCCACCCTAAAACCAATTCTATTATTATTCCATTGATATATCCAGCTATAATCAGGTTCCATCTACACAACCAATCACATTCAAGTAATTAATTCAAGTAACAAAAGTTCACATTTCAAGTACAAAAATTCAAAACAAAAGTCACATTCAATACAAAAATTTACTTTTCAAGTACCTACACTTCAACAATTTCAAGTCACTAAGTCACCTCCCAAGTTACCAAGTTTAACAGTATTCAAAATAAAAAATTCACATTTCAAGTACCTATACTTCAACATTTTAAAGTAACTAAGTCATCTCCCAAGTTACCAAACAAAATTACATTCAAAATAACAATTCACATTTCAAGTACCTACACTTAATCAATTTCAAGTCACTAAGTCACCTCCCAAGTTACCAAACTAAACTACATTCAAAATGAAAAATTTACATTTTAAGTACCTACACTTCAACATTTTCAAGTCACTAAGTCACCTCCCAAGTTATCAAACTAAACTACATTCAAAAATAAAATTCATATTTCAAGTACCTACATTTAATCAATTTCAAGTCACTAAGTAACCTCCCAAGTTACCAAACTAAACTATGTTCAAAATAAAAAATTCACATTTCAAGTACCTACACTTCAACATTTTCAAGTCACTAAGTCACCTCCCAAGTTACGAAACTAAACTACGTTCAAAATAAAAAATTCACATTTCAAGTACTTACACTTCAACATTTTCAAGTCACTAAGTCACCTCTCAAGTTACCAAATTAAACTACATTCAAAATAAAAATTCACATTTCAAGTACCTACACTTAATCAATTTCAAGTCACTAAGTCACCTCTCAAGTTACCAAACTAAACTACATTAAAAATAAAAAATTTACATTTCAAGTACCTACACTTCAATATTTTCAAGTCACTAAGTCACCTCTCAAGTTACAAAACTAAACTATATTCAAAATAACAATTCGCATTTCAAGTACCTACACTTAATCAATTTGAAGTCACTAAGTCACCTCCCAAGTTACCAAACTAAACTATGTTCAAAACGAAAAATTCATATTTCAAGTACCTACACTTCAACATTTTTAAGTCACGAAGTCACCTCCAAGTTACCAAACTAAACTATATTCAAAATAATAATTTGCATTTCAAGTACCTACACTTAGTCAATTTCAAGTCACTAAGTCACCTCCCAAGTTATCAAACTAAACTACATTCAAAATGAAAAATTTACATTTTAAGTACCTACACTTTAATATTTTCAAGTCACTAAGTCACCTCCCAAGTTACCAAACTAAGTTACATTCAAAAAAAAAAATTCACATCTCAAGTACCTACACTTAATCAATTTTAAGTCACTAAGTCACCTCCCAAGTTACCAAACTAAACTACATTTAAAATGAAAAATTCACATTTCAAGTACCTACACTTCAACATTTTCAAGTCACTAAGTCACCTCTCAAGTTTCCAAACTAAACTACATTCAAAATAAAAATTCACATTTCAAGTACCTACACTTCAACATTTTCAAGTCACTAAGTCACCTCTCAAGTTTCCAAACTAAACTACATTCAAAATAAAAATTCACATTTCAAGTACCTACACTTTATAAATTTCAAGTTACTAATTCACCTCCCAAGTTACCAAACTAAACTACATTCAAAATAAAAATTCACATTTCAATTATCTACGCTTCAACATTTTCAAGTCACTAAGTCACCTAACAAGTTACCAAGCTTAACAAAATTCAAAATAAAAAAATCATATTTTCAACATTCTCAAGCCACTAAGTCACCTCCCAAGTTACCAAACTAAAGTACATTCAAAGGAAAATTCAAAATAAAAGTTCACCTTCAAGTAACTACACTTAATCACTTTCAAGTAACATATTCATTTATAGTATAAGTCAAACAATTGAACAAGTATAATAAAGCAAATAAGTAGAGGCGTCACATGTCCCTCTCACACCATATAATCATCACAAAATTTCTATGGCTTTCAAAACCTCCTACAACAAATAATCCCAAACTAAACTACGTTTAAAGACTTGATTATAAGAAAATAGAGAGAGATCAAATTACCTTTGCTTGGACTAAATTAAAGAGAAAGAGATAAGCGGTCACTAAAAAATAACAACACAATCCTTTTCCGAATACGTATTCTGTCAAACAGTAAAATTATTAAAAATAATAATCTTTGGCTTAAACAATTGCAATAATTTAGTAAAAGATATCATATTTATGACTTCCATTCTGACTAACAACAACAATAACATACCCAGTGCAATCACACTCAATTTTTAACCTCAAACAAGTAAGAAAGACGCAAAATCAACAATTAAGAAGAAGGTAACTATCAAGTGATCACTTACTTTATCACTTCGATCCCCCATCTTGGATCACAATGAGTAAATTTCACCAATAATTAAGCAAAAATCGTTTAACAAAACAACTAAAATACACTTAATTTTCACCTCAATTAAGTAAAAAGACCCCAAATAAGCTCAAACCGCACTTAATTTTTTAGCAAACTTCACAAAAATTACTCAAAACCCACAAAACAAAACATCTATATGACCCAAAACAAGATGAATCAAGTGAAAAAAGGCCCCAAACACAAGTTGAATCAAGTAAGAAGAACAACAATTAACTCAAACTCATATTTCTAAAACTTAAAATTGCAACTAGGGTTGTGTGTCATTTAGTAACTGAGAGGGAAAGGGGAAGTTAACTGAAAAGAATAAAACAACGTACATATGTGTGTGGAGTCGCCAGAGGTCGAGTTGCCGAAGTTCGCCAAGCTGTCGTCGCTGTATTGCTGTATGCATGTGTTATGATGTGTGTTGATGTGTATTATGATGCGTTTGTGTGTATATTATTGTATTGGTGTGTGTGTGTGTTATTTTGATGGGTTGGCTCGGATTAAATTTATTTAATAGAATTTATTTTTTAATTTCTAGAAAAATCGACCACATGTGGTCATTTTTTTGAAAATATTTTTAAAAACAGACCACATGTGGTCGATTTTCTGGAAATCTTTTTGAAAACCAACCACATGTGGTCGATTTTTACAAAATTGTTGACAAAATAAAATATAAGTGTTTGATTTAGTTTTAAAAAAGTTACTATCGAAAAACGATTATATGTGGTCAATTTTTTTTAAAAATTTAAACCATATAATTAGTTATTTTATCATCATATTAACACGAGTAGTATATTTCCTCAATCATATAATAATACAATAAATTTTACAAATTAAGATGAATTATTGGTTAATTAGCTTTTAAATACGATAAATACGATATTATATATAATATACAACTGAAAAAGGGCAATTTAGATTAGGTTGAGTTGGGTCATTAACGGGTAGTACCAAAATACGTGGTTGATTTTTTTTTTTTTTAAAAATCATTTGAAAAATGAATACTTGTGGTCGATTTTTATTAAAAACTTAAAATTTTAATAAATTTTATAATATTTATAACAACATCCAAATAATTTAATGCAATGCGTATATACATAAATCAAATAATTAGTTATTTTATTGTCACATTAACACAAGTAGTATATTTCGTCAATCGTATAATAAAATCAATGAATTTTACAACAACAACAACAGCAACAACAAACCCAGTGTATTCTACATAGTGAGGTCTGTGAGGGTAAGATGTACGCAGTCCATAAAGTCAATGAATTTTACAAATTACGATAAATTTTTAATTAATTAGCTTTTAAATATGATATTATATATATATATATATATCATAATACAACATTTTAATCAGATAAATTATTGATTACTTTTCTTACGTTATTACAACTTCAACAATATACGCGTGTCTACATTAACACAAAATAGTATATCTATTTCCTCAATAGTATGATATCAACGTATTTTCAAAATATTTTGATATATAGATTCAGTTATCTAGCTTTCGATTATTGCATACGTCACTACACAAGATATACGTATATATAAATATATTCAATTGGCTATCAACTTTCAAATATGTACTATATACATCACATACATGATTTTACTACCCCATAATAATAGACAACGTATTTCACATATACTCAGATGAATTATCGATTAGTTTATCTTATGTCATTAATATACCTTCACTATATAATATGTATATACTATATATATACCTATACATACACACATATACATACTATCGACTATATCAAGTTCTAAATATGTACTATATACATCACATACGTACACGAGTATATTATCCAATAATATAATGCGACGTATTTCATACACATACTTTGTTGAGTTATCGATTAATTTGATTAGCTTACATTAATATAACATCAACGTACAATATATTATTACTTCTATCATTTCAAATAAAGGTATTCAATATGTTTGGATAGATTCTACTAGTTTTTGACTACATCGTTCATCGATCGATCACTACATCATATATGTATATATAAAGATATTTATATCTATGAACTCTTGAATGCGTACTATATACATCATATCCACAAGTATATTACCTCATAATAGAACACATTCATTATATTCTGATGAATTATTGATTATATATGTACGTAACATTATTATAACTGTAATAGTAGCATAATATCATTATCTCAGCGGTATGATATATATAGACATATTCATTATACAAATGTTATGCATGGTTAACATCATTTAACGTATATATAAAGGAAAATATTTATTTTACATATTGAAACAAAAGTAAAAGATAAAGATTATGTTCAACATAATATATTTATTTTATTTGATATTTTTTAGTATAATTTTTTACAAAATCTAAGATTGATTAATTATTATTATTATTATATTAGTTATCGACTACGTGTGATCAGTGTGATTTCAAAAAATAATATATTTGATTTTACATATAATTATTTATTAATAAAAACCAACCACAAGTGGTCTCTTTTTAAAAATATTTTATTTTTTTAATATAAAAGCAACCACAAGCGGTCGGTTTTCTAAATAATTTTCTTTTTTTTTTAATTCCAAAATCGACCACATGTGGTTTCTTTTATAAAATATTTTAAATTTAATTTTAAAAATAAAACCGACCACAAGTGATCACTTTTTAAAAATAATTTTTAATTGTATTTTTTAAATATAATTTTTTAAATATAAATTTTTAAAATTATTTTATTTTTAAATTTTTTTAATTCCAAAACCGACCATTTGTGGTCTCTTTAATCAAATATTTTAAATTTAATTTTTAAAATAAAACCAACCACAAGTGGTCGTTTTTAAAATTACTTTTTAATTATATTTTTTGTAAAATCAACCACAAGTGGTTGGTATTTTTAAATTATTTTTTTAATTAAAACCAGACTACTTGTGGTCGTTTTTATAAAATATTTTAAATTTAATTTTAAAATAATATCAACAATAAGTGGTCGCTTTTTAAGCAATTATATTTTTTTAAATAATACGGACCGCAAGTGGTTGATTTTTTAAAATTATTTTCTTTTTTCTTTTTTAATTCCAAAACCGACCACAAGTGGTTGCTATTTTTATTTTTATTTTCATTTATTAAAATAAATAATAATTAATATAAAAATTATTAAAATGATTATTTTGGAATTTTCAAATATAAAAGCGACCACATATAACCGCTTTTATTTTAAAAAAATTATTTTTTTTAAAAAAAATTAAATGGTCGATTTTTTTGTGACCACATGCTGTGGTCGGGTTTTTGTGGCCTGAAAAACTATTTGTTTTAGTAGTACAATAGCCCCAATTGAGTTTGGAAGCCTTGAGACCTGAACCAAATGTCCCCTAATCTAAAGTCAATGTCTCACAGTTGATGGCATTATTAGAATTCTCATTTGAAGTTATTTACTACGAGTTTTGGTTCGAGGCAAATTCCTTAATAACAAAAGATATGGAACAAAGAATTGCACCTAAAACCCAAATAAATTGTCCGATAACCAAATCGATAGTTTTGACAAGTCACAAATGACTTGTTACCGCTGTAGGAAGGCTAAAAAAGTCAGAAATATGCATAAATCAAGGAAAGAATCTAGAGGGTCATTCCAATATTCATTACTAAAAGGATTTTCATCCACAAAAGTCAATGGATAGGAGGAGCAAGAATTCTCAAAGGAATAAGGTACTGTACCACATGCTTTAAACATGACTCCCAGATAACCTCTTGGGAGAGACAATGCTTCCAAGAAATTTTGCCATAGGTATCCCTTTTTCAACCAATTTCCTTAATTCAGTTTCCAAGCAAGCAAAACTCAACTTCAAAAACCCACTGGCCTCCAATTAAACTGGGAGTGGCTGATGCAAACAAATCCAAACAACAACACACAGATACCACACTGATACGAGCACAACCAAGAAAGACCGAGCCAAGATAAAGGCAATCCAAGTCATGAATCATACGATCAACAACCATATCCAAATTTAGAATTCTCTTTCCTTTTTGAACTTGCTATCTACTCCAAACCAAGAAAAAAGTCATTCGAGTCCAATTCTCTCAAACCCCATCATACTAAACTAGGAGAACTAAAGCTGATCCACTAAAATCCATAATGGTAAGCCCATTAGGCGCTACTTGGACACACAAATGGTGATGACCAATGCATTTAATCTATGCCAAAGCTACTAACTAATCTAAATGACTCTTTAAGCTAACAGGTGGGATTTTGAAGCACATACAATCACCACTAAACGATTCGCTCCTGGATATCCCACCAACTGAGGATAAAACCATGATAAGCCCAACCTGAGCACACCACTTCTACTACAGAGATAATCCAAAATTCCAATGAAAACTAAAAATCAAAGTTAGGAGATGAAGAAGCTATTATCAAGTGCCTATGGCTTATCATCCGAACATCTTCCAACTATAATCCATCTAAACTAAAAAAGACCAAATAGTTAGCTAAGGAGTAGGCTTAGCCAGCCTATAGGTGAATGTGCAACTGACATAGATCTAAAAATGAAGGCTGCACCCAAGCTTTACAACTGCCAGTTGAAACCCCAACACTGAAGCTGAATCACCCGGTCTCAATTGTCTGAACTAATCCCAAAAATGAGTAAGCATTCACATACCAAAAATCTATCATAATCTTCAAGCCACTATTCCAAGACGTCAAATCTAAAACTAGATCTGACAAGTCTGCTGAGGCCAAATACCCAAATCGACCTTACTATGAAAATCGAGCATATCCCACTGTATCTTACAGAGCTAAAATCGAAACATAACTGAGAACTAAAACCATAATGAAGGATATCACATGATAAAAGTACAACCAATCAACTCTATATCTATTGGAAGGCCTGAATCACTATAGCATACTTAAGAACTCATTAAGGCTTCAAATAGTACTAGAGATAACTAAAACCCTAACAACCTAGAAAAATGCAACCTTTGCCAGAAACTGGTCAATCAATGATCCATACAAAGCAATGAATACCCATAGGAACATATCACAAAAAAAACTCAACCAGGTCTTGTTAGGCAGAATAAATGCCAAATAAGGATTTCCTTAATACACCCTTGCAAGACAACCTTAACCCAATTAAACCATTAATCAAAGCACTAAAGAATAGAGTACTAATCCCAATATCAATGTCAAGTTCATGAACACTATTAAAAAATTAATCAGCAACTCAAGATAATGAATTCTCAATTGTCCAACTTAAAAAATAGGGATAAAAAAAGATCACCTATCTCTACCTCTCTTAACTTCACTAGAACAAGAACCACATCACGATAATAATGGAATATCCAAATCCACACCAATACTAAGATCAAACTATCACCAGGAGACAAACCCTACAAGCCTAAAAGGAAAGTTCAAGACCTCTCGATATTAATATCAAGACCATTATCGAGTGTTGAACTAGCCAAATTAGAAGAATGAATCCTAAACTAGTCAATCTCAAAAACTAGATATATATAGATAAGGATAACTGATAACGCTCAATCTACAGCTCTCTTAGGAGTGTAAAGCGGTCGTCAGCAAATATAGAACCCAACCTGGGTTAGGTATCGATCCCACAGGGAATAGCTTGGCCAACAAGTAAGCAACGGTTACTAGACTTTTAGTGCAAGTCTCGTAATGAGGGGGGATTGCAATGTGTAACCAAATTATTAAAGCAAAATTGAAAATAGCAAAGTAAAAAGAAAAGGATTATTACGTAAGTTGTAAACAATGAGAATTGAAGCGTTGGGGTTATGTCAACCTCCTGAGTTATACGTCTTTATTGACTATGAGTATGTAGAATTCCGACATACATGTGCTTATAGAGAATTATATTCGATGGTAAATCCAGGCGTCTTTCGACCTATTCAAGGATTATTTCACTTTAACTCTTTCGAGCTTAAAGCGTGTCTAACGGTACGAATTCTCCAAGAGGTTAATCCAGTTACGACAGTAACTGTTTAGTAGGGAATTTAGGGGGTGACCCTACTACCTTGACATTATCTCTTTTGCAGACAAATAACCTTTCTTTCAAACAAGTTAAATGTTATACTGGCGTATTCTTGTGTTTGCAACCACAAAGAATGTAGATTAAGATGAAGAGAATAATGATATAAGCATCATACGTGTCACGAACTCACAAACTCATAGCAATAGATAGTATTTCAGTTGGCTTCCATAACCCCAACAGAGAGGTTTAGTTACCCATGATTGCGAAGGAGATCACGATTGACATTGTTGTTATACCACAATAAGGATGAATTTCGTGTGGCTCAAGAGGTAGGCGTTAGACGTGAATTTCCTAGGCAAAGTAACGATTCTCTTGTTGTGGAAATTAAGAATAAATGAATAGATGAATAGAAGAAGAAAAATAGAATTAATGGAAAGATTAGAAGAGTGGAAGAAGAATGTATTAGAAGATGTCTTTTTGAAGTGAAGAATTGATAAAAATCTCTAGCATGATAGGGTATTTATAATACCCATATCCTAATTCTACTAAGCTAATGAAATATCTAACCAAATCCTATTAAGCTAATGAAATACTTAACCCAATTGTACAAGGTTAATGTATCATTATCCAAATCCAACTAAACTAATGGAATACTTAACCCAATTGTACTAGGTTAATGTATCATTATCCAAATCCAACTAAGTTACTGCTAGTCCCCAAAGTCTTCAGAAATGCTGTTTTAGTCCGGGACAGATTTTCCCTGCATCACTTTTGGTCCTTTAGGCGTCCCAGCTCCCTTTCCTTCCTTCGTGAGCTTTCTTTGGCGTCCAGTAAGCCATAAAATGCTGAATTCTGCATCATTTATACCTGAAACTTTGCTAATCATGTTCGTTAGCTCACTTACAGGAAAAAGGACTAAAAGTGCATGAAATATATAATTTGTTCTCAAAACATGGCACAAATATGGGCAAAATATATTGATATAGGCGTGTAAATTCGCCTATCATCAATAACTAATGCTAAAATCTTAACAACTAGAAGTCATGTCCTAGAATTCCAAGCTAAAAAATGAGTAATATAACCAAATTGGCAACTCCAGAGCCATAATAGAACAATAGAAAGCCCACCTACAGTCTTTTTTATAGCCCCCTTTAATGGCCGATCTAACATCGCAACAAAAGAGGGAAAACAACCAATCCTCACCTTACTATAAGAGAGAAACCCATCCAACTAAGCTATCCACCTAGGCTAACAAACAGAAACTATGAGAAAGGAAATTCTAACTAGATAATGCCAATCTATTCATCTATCAAGTAAGAATCCATCAATGTCAAATAATGACAATAATAAAAACAATAATATAGGTATAAATATAAAAAGTAGGTGGTACCAAAAATAAAAATCAATGACAAGTACCACTCCAGGTCCATAAGAAGGACAATATACTAAAGTAAATAGGACTCAAACCCAAATGCTACACCCCTAGGGAAATATAAATACCGATCCACTCTATCCACTACTAAAAGAATCAATCTCAAGGGTAGTAACTTAATCATGAACTCTACACCAAGGCATACAACAACCAATATAAAAATACCACAACATATAATCATTGATGGGTATGAAAACCCTAACCCAAATCAAATATTGAGGCAAGGAATAAAAGGGGCACCTATCATGGTAGAAACCCAAAATAATTATCCTAACATTATCAAAGGAGTATAAATATAGGCGGTTCAAAACTTTAACTAAGCATCTGAATCACTAAGTAAGGCACTAAATATACTACCTCTAGATGAGGGTGCCACAATATTATGAGACTAATATGGATGAGTTTAATGATTAACAATCCCATACTGGGACACCCTCTGGACTTATGACCAATATTTTTGCAGTCATAACAAATCCCTAAAGCCCTAACCTGGTGAGAAACACGAACTAACTCCAATTGGCTAACCAAATGATACTAGGGACACTCTCTACTAAAATGACCATACTCCCGTACATACCTTAGAGGCCCTAGAATGGCAAGGAAAATATGTTGACCTTATCAGGACATCTAAATTACATTCGGGGCTCTAGACCAATGGTTAATCTTGTAATAACTAAAAAAAGCTCCTAGAATACACTGAGGTACTATACCCACTAATCCAGAATAGTCTCCATGACCTAAGGGTCCATACCAAACACTCCACAAGGTTTGATGAGAACCCTACCTTCCACGACTACCATGATTGATGTGAGAGCTGCCTGCAGTCTGAAATGCTACCTTTGTAGAACTGATAACCTATAAGTAAAATAGATCTTTATTGGGAGAATTCTCACTCCTAAATAGAATATTAATAACACTGTACAGATGACATAGACTCTTATCACCACCTCTATAAGTCTCAATACATGCTCTCTCGATTGCCCTCACATGATCAACAACCTGACTGTCAAATGCTCTGATGCTAAATGCAGTGACAAAGCTAATTCCCTAAACAAAATCCATGCACCATCTAATGCTCTAAAGGATATAACATAGGAGTATGTTTGGCCCATTAAATAAATCCAACCTCGTACTCTAAAACTAATAAGGAACCCTTCTGAACACCAACAAACCTAACTCTAACTCCCTAGTGTTGTGCTAAAACATTAGGAACATATGTAATAGTCTCATATATACCTATAGATAACCTCATATCATCCATATGGAATTGAGTAGAGTCAAAGAATATATTAGAGGTTCATAAAAATATGAACAAACGACAAGAGTCAATAAGAATTTCCATTGAATACCCTATAGCCTTTCGAAAATAGGATACAAATATCTCCTTACTAATCCACAAGACTCTACTAGACACTTAGCTCTTATAACAACACACTTGTAAATTTAGACTTTGATATTAATTTATCATAACCTAATTTCTTAGGACATGATAGCATCTGCCATAACCCACCAGTAGGTAAGCCAACCCATAATTCAAAAGAACTAGTAACTGACTATCAAAAAAATATTAAAGGAAACATCAAAATAAATATGATAAAAAGTCTAGTATATTTATAAAGCATCCCTAAAACCTGGTGGATATATTATAAGAGCTTGTAATATGACAAAAGTATAAGTCAAATATTGAATAGATATATATGTACAACCCATATCTAAATACAACAAAGAGATCAATTTAATACATAAGAGAAAGAGCAATAATACTCTGAATATCAGGATATCACCCTAAATATTTGATCTGTAGTTGCTCTGCATGATGCACATACCAATGACGAGAACTAGTACTATGATCTAAAAGTTACAAAAGTTTAGTATGATTAACAAACACGTGGTACTCAGTAGACAACTTCCGATTGAGCTCCAAAGATAATGAAAATATAGATAACATACAAGTTAGAATATTAAATATAGGCAGCTATCCAAAAATCTAACATAATAAAGCTAGAGAGAAAATAAGGATAAACCATCATATTTTAGCCGTATTTAGGAACTAAGGTACTATACCATATATCACTAGCCAATATGTAGGTAACGAGTAGAAGAAGGATATATAGTAGTATACCAGGCCAAGTAATACATATACAATATGTATAAACTAGGGGAGAGAGGAATATATAGTAATACCATAGCTATATACAAGACTAACTCAAAGGTAACAAGCTATGGTAGCCAACCTAACCTCTATAGAAAATCCTCACCAAGTTGGAAAGCTAATGTTAGCATGATCTCAGTCTATAATCAAAATGTCTAACCATGAATACACTATCTATAATACAATTTACCATAAAAAGAAAAGGATTAAAATCATACCTCCTACTTCAATATCAGTCCATAATGAGACCTCTACAAACTAACCATAATAAAAATAATAAAGTAATGGGCTAGTTTGGAAAAATTATACCTAATCGAGGTCCCATAAACCTGGAAGGTTCAGTCAACACTCAATACACAACAACTATATCCCATACCTATGCAACCACCTAAAAGGGTAATAAATATAAACATTAAATAACATACTGGTGATAGGCAATGTATATGAATTTATGAATGCAAAGTAAATCCATAGTACCATAACTGATTCAAATTCTATAATGTACTGTGTATACACCTTCTACAGCTTAACAACTCAGAAAAAAAGGACCTACGGTGACCTCTCTTCTCTGACCCAACAACTTATGGATGAATAAGCCTCTTGGTGATTTAGGAATATCTATATACACTTACCTGGTCCTGATCTAGGATTTCCAATCAATCATCAACATCATCATCAATATACTCCATCCAGTACCATATATATAATCATGCATGGACTCAAACATGGCTAAAAAGTGTTAGTCTTTAAATTCATTGCTTTTAGGATCAACTCTGGGACTAAACCATCATAATATAGTAGAAAGGGTTAGAATCTCTCATGACCAAAGTAATTAGTAATGGTAAAAGAGTGGATAAACCATGGACTAATATCAATCTTGGTCTAATTTCCAAAATATTATTTTTAGTTCCAAAAGGTCATAAATCATCCATTAAGGTATTACGATTCCAATTATAAAAGAATCCATTTTAAAAGTAAAAAGTGGGAATAAATCCCTTTTTAGAAAACAATAGTAAGAACATGATTTTAGTTGGAATCGTAGCACTAAGTGAATAAGAATGTACCAAAATCTATGCGTGCCATCACTAGTATAAAAATAATATAATCATAAGAGGCTAAGCTTCTATATACTAAAGCCATGTCCTTTATAAGGATAGAATACTTACCTGGAGACCAACTGGTATCGTAACCACAACCTCGAACCAAATAGTATATAACTAATATAACAAAAATGCTATAATCTAGGAAACTATGATAATCCACTAAGTTGTAAGCCTTATACTAAAGGGTCCTTAGCATCAACTATGATTAGATGCTTATAATTTCACTATTCCACTCACAGGGTGAAATTATATCATGTTAGCATGTATGCAAGTTCATGTCATGCAAGTGTGCTTGAATTTCCAAATGAATGAATGATGACTAAGTAGTAGTTACCATGTCTCAAGATTATGCCATGTCTTTAACATTTATGCTATCGAGTCCTGGGGGTATTTAATACCTAACAATTTAGCTTCTTATCTAGAGCCATGGTCAATCACAGATTAGTATCAATTATGTCATGATAGGTAGAATTCAGTCAGCTACAAAACTTAGAAAAACTCAGTGAACTCAGAATCAGTCCAGTTTAGTTCAGTAAAATTAGTTCAGTTCAGTTATATAGTATGATCAGTAATAGTTTAGTCCAGCCTACTACTGTATAGAATTCAGTGCAGTGTCTATTCAGTTGGGAGTAGGATTCAGCACCGAGTGAACCTAAGAATACGGACTTACCTGGCAGTAGAGGGTGTAATCCTTATAAGTAGTCCTTGCATTCCAGAACTATGTAGCAGCATAGGTTGAGACATTAACCTGCTAGTTGAGGGTTGATGAGGTGATCTACCTGCCAGTTGAGGGTACCACCATTCTCGTTCAAAGCACCTTCTAGATGAGGGTGACTCAACACTTGTCCTTACCCATGGCATGGTATTGACACCTTTCCAACTGGGTTACAGGTTAGACCCAAAATCAATTAAAGAAGAGGCATGTTGGTTAAATGATTTCTTCCTACAGTCTCAGTTTCAGATTCAGTCTCAGTATGGAACTCAGTTCAGTTTTGCAGATTCAGGACTATTAGACACAATCACTCAGCTTAGTACGAGACTCTATATAGTTCCACAGAATTAAGATTGTTAGATATAGTCATTCAATTACCAGTAATCCAGTATTAAGTGTTATTACGATCTCGGTACAATTTATATATTCATGCATGTACTCTCATTCCGTCATACTTATGATATCCATTTAGTATTGTTCATGTAAATGAATCCATGTATTTCAGACTACCTCACTAAGCATACCAGTATATTTAAAGTACCGATATATTTTTTTGTGCTATGATGTCTTATTAGGTTCAGATGCAGGGCTCTCGAACACCCTTTAGCAGTTCAGATTCTCAGCATACAGAGTTAGTGGTGATTCCTTATAGTTCGAGGACGTGATTATTTATTTCAATATTTCAGTTCAGTTTTGGTAGTTGGAGTTAGTTGGGAACTTATCCCATCAACTCTACAGTTCAGACAGTGTAGAGGCTTTTCATACTAGAGTATTTTCAGACAGTTGTTCAATTTTCAGTATTGATGTTCAGTTTTGGTTTTGTGATACCATATTCAGTATTATTTATAGTATTGAACCTTATGGATAGTTTTTCACCTATTTTCTGCATATTTACCGTATTATTATTTAGTTATTACAGCAAATACCATTCATGGGTTAGCTTGTGGTCCTTTAGGATTATGAACACCGTGTAGTATCTGGGGTACCAACTCATGGAATTACAAACTAGGTATCAGAGCCTAAGTTTTAATAGAGTCCTAGGAAGTCTAAAAGCCACATCTAGTAGATTCTGGTGCATGGGTGTGTTGCACACCACACTTATGGACACGAGGCTACGAGATGTTTTAGGAAAAGTTTCCCTTCTTTCAGTATTCATATCGTGCGAGTGAGAATGAGCTCTAGTTAAACTCTTAGTCTAATTATTTCTCTTCCATTTATAGAAATATGCCTCTAAAGAGAACTAAGGGAAGAGGAATAGGAGACCAGCCAGAACCCTAGCCTATCCAGCCAGATCCACTGGATGAACACGTCTCCTATGCTGAGTTCAGAGCAACCATCACCACCCTAGCTCATTTTGTGGAAGCCTAGAATGAACGTCCAACTACCATTCCGGCCAACCCAGTAGCCTATACTGTTGCTTCCAGGGTTTGGGACTTTACCTGAATGAACCCTCCATCGTTTATTAGGTCTAAGTCAGATGAGGACCCTCAGGAATTTCTTTATTGGGTGTAGAAGGTTATTGATATTATGGGGGTGACCGTAGTTGAAAGTGTCGAGTTGGCCATATATTAGTTGAAGGGTATGGATCACTCATGGTTTAAATAGTAGAAAGCATAAAGGGCCATAGATGCAGGGCCTATAGAATGGGAGGAGTTTTCCACTGCTTTTCTAGATAGGTTCTTCCCACTGGAGTTGAGGGAAGCAAAGGTTTTGGAATTTATCAATCTGAAATAGGGCAATATGACAGTGAATAAGTATTCTCTAAAGTTTACTCAATTAGCTAGATATGATCCTCATGTGGTGGCAGACAGCAGGTCCCGAATGAGTAAGTTTGTGTCAAGGGTATCAAGTAGCATGGTCAAGGAGTGTAGGACCACAATGCTTATTAAGGAGATGGACATATCCAAGCTCATGGTCCATGCTAAGCAGATAGAGAAGGCTAAGAAAAAGAGAAAGAGAGAGAGAACAAAAGAGTAAGAACAGGTAGTTTCAACTTTGCTCAGCCTAAGTCAAAGGGTGGAAATCATTGTAATTTTCAATCAAAATCTTTAGTACCAACTCCATCCTCAGCCAGTGCTCTTGTGCTTAAATTCAGAGACAGCAGTATGGATAGGGCACCAGAACATAAACCCCAGGGCAGTATTAGCAGTTCCCGAACCAATCCCCTTTGTTAAAAGTATGGCAGAAACCACCAGGGTATTTGTAGAGCAGGTAGCGATGTGTCTTTCGAGTGTGGCAAGCCAGGCCACAGAGTCCAGAATTATACCCAGTCAGGTTTTCAGGTTTAGAATAACCGTCCCCCAGCTCAATCCGATCACTGGAATTAGCAAGGTGCCATTTCTAGTGCCACCAGTGGGTAGCACCCAAATAGACTCTATGATTTTCAATCCAGATAGGATCAGGAAAGTTCTTTTGATGTGGTCACTGGTATGTTACAATTTTTCCATTTGCATACTTATACTTTGCTAGATCTAAGAGCTTCTTTATCCTTTGTTACTCCATATATAATAGTTGATTTAAAAGTCAGTTCTGAAATTCTGGTAGAGCCTTTCACAGTCTTTACCTTAGTGGGTAAATCTATCATAGCCAGGTGGGTATACAGGAACTTCCCAATTATGATATCTCTAAAAATTACTTTAGCAGATTTAGTCGAATTAGATATGACTAATTTTGATGTCATTCTCAGCATGGATTGGCTTCATTCCTGCTATGCCTCAATCAACTGCAGAAATAGAATTTTTTAGTTTCAGTTTCTGAATGAACTCGTCCTAGAGTGGAGAGGTAGTACTTTAGCACTAAGGGGTCAGCTTGTTTCTTACCTTTAGGCTAGAAAAATAAAATGTAAGGGATATGTCTACCATCTCGTTTGAGTCCAGGAATCTAGTTCAGAAACCCTTACTCTTGAGTCAGTGTCAGTAGCATATGAATTCTCAGATGTGTTTCCCGAAGATCTTTCTAGAGTTTCTCCCAAAAGGGAAATTGATTTTGGAATCGATCTTCTTCTAGATACTCAGCCCATATCTATTCCGCCATATAGGATAGCTTCAGTAGAACTCAGAGAATTGAAAGAAAAGTTAGAGAAAGTCCTAGATAAGGGATTCATCAGACCCAATATGTCCCCATGAGGTGCACCAATTTTATTCGTGCATAAGAAAGATGGTTCCCTCAGAATGTGTATTGACTATCGTCAGTTAAATAAAGTAACTGTTAAGAACAACTATCCACTACCCAAAATTGATGACTTGTTTGGCCAACTTCTAGGTACCAATTATTTTTCTAAGATAGACCTCATATCAGGCTATCACCAACTCAGAGTCAGGGAGTGTGACATCCCTAAAATAGCTTTCAGAACTTGATATGGTCACTTTGAATTCTTAGTCATGTCCTTTGGTCTTACCAATGCCTCAGCAAGCTTCATGGACTTGATGAACCATGTGTTCAAGAAGTACTTGGACATGTTCGTTATAGTTTTCATAGATGACATTCTTGTCTACTTCCGCAGTAAACATGATCTTGTAGGCCATCTCAGAATAGTATTACAGACTCTAAAAAATCATCAGTTATTCGCCAAATTCAGTAAGTGTAAATTTTGGCTAAGGTCAGTAGCTTTTCTCGGCCATATCATTTTTGGAGATGGCATTAGAGTTGATCCCCAAAAGACCGAAGTAGTGAGAAACTAGCCTAGACCCACTTCTCCATCAGATATCAAGAGTTTCTTGGGTTTAGCCGACTATTACCGATGGTTTGTTGAGGGATTTCCATCTATTGAATCTCTAATTTCCATATTGACTTGGAATAAAGTCAAGTTCCAGTGGTCAGATTCTTGTGAGAAGAGTTTTTAGGAGTTGAAGACTCGACTTACTACAACCCTAGTTTTAACCTTACCAAATAGTTCAGACGACTTTGTTGTGTATTGTAATACCTCTAGAGTTGGATTGGGGTGTGTTTTGATGCAAAGAGGTAAGGTCATAGCCTACACCTCTAGACAACTTAAATAAAATAAAAAAACTATCCTACTATAATCTTGAGCTAGCTAGAAAGACCTATACCTCCATTAGAGAAGGTAGTTGGAGTTATTGAAAGACTATGACATGAGTGTCCTTTATCATTCGAGCAAGGCCAATATAGTGGCCGACACTCTCAGTAGAATGTCTATAGGTAGTATTACTCATGTCGAGGATAGTAAGAAGAATATAGCTCAGGAAGTTCATCAGCTAGCCTAACTTGGTGTCGTTTAGTCGATTAGCAGAAGGTAGTGTATGGGTGCAGAGTAGTTCAGGATCATCCCTAGTTTCTGAAGTAAAGGAAAAGACGGATAGAGATCCCAGTCTAGTCAAGTTGAAAGAATTAGTTAGAGGTCAGAAGGTAGAGGTTTTCTCCAAGGAGGAGATGATGTTTTGCGTTGTCAGGGTCGACTAAGTGTACCGGGAGTAGATAACTTGAGGAAGAGAATTCTTGCAGAAATGCATGGTGCATGCTACTCTATTCATCCAGGGGCTATTAAGATGTATCGTGATTTGTGGGAGATCTATTGGTAGAGTGGGATGAATAGAGATATTATAGAGTTTATGGCTAAGTTATCGACATATCAGTATGTTAAGATTGAGAATCAGAAGCGTAGTGGGTCCATGCAGGAGTTCATCATGCATTCACACCTAGAAATGAGAAGAAGTGAACATAGACTTTGTGAAGGGTTTGCCTCGTACTCGTTGTCAGCATGATTCAGTTTGGGTCATTATAGATAAGATTTCCAAATCAGCTAATTTCCTACCAGTCTATACCTCTTACTCAGTCGAGGATTATGCCAAACTCTATATTAGGGAGTTAGTTAGATTGAATGGTGTTTTGTTGTATATTATCTCAGATAGAGGTATCCAGTTCATTTCTCATTTCTGGAAAGCATTAAAAAAAGGTCTTGGTACTCGAATTTACCCCAGTATACCTTTCATCCTCAGACAGATGGTCAAGCAGAAAGGACCATTCAGACTTTAGAAGATATGCTGCGAGCATGTGCGATAGATTTTAAAGGTAGTTGGGATGACCACTTGCCTTTGATTTAGTTCGCATACAACAACAGTAATCATTGCAGTATTCAGATGGCTCCGTTTGAGGTGTTTTATGGGAGGACGTGTAGATCTCTCATTAGTTGGTTTGGGTGAGGCCACAATGGTAGGTCATGACTTGGTATTTGATACCTTAGAGAAAGTTCTATTGATCAATGAAAGGCTTAAGAAATCTCAGAGCCGACATAAATCGTATGTAGATATGCATAGAAAAGATCTCAAGTTCGAGATTAGTGACTATATGTACTTGAAAATCTCTCCTATGAAATGAGTGAAGCAATTTGGAAAGAAGGGGAAGCTCAGTCCCCAATATGTCGGTCCTTCCCGAATTTTCAGTCATTTTGGAAAGGTAGCTTACGAGTTTAAGTTGCCTTCATATCTATCTCCAGTCCATCCAGTGTTTCATTTCTCCTTGATAAAAAATGCATAGGTGAACCATCAGCTGTAGTCCCCATAGAGGGCATAGATGTTCAGAACAGCCTCTTTTACAAAGAGATTTTAGTCGAAATCCTTGATTATCAGATTCGTATACTGAGGAACAAAGAAGTCCTTCTAGTCAAAGTTCTTTGGCGGAATCAGTCCGTTGAGGGAGCTACTTGGGAAGAAGAAGTAAATATGCAAACCAAGTATCCTCACTCTTCTCCGCAAACTTAGATTCAGCTCAAGGTAATAGTTTTCCTTAAGCTTATTTAGTTTTATGCTTAGATTTTCCATTGCAAACTTGGTATCAGTTACCATTGCATATTTAGTCATATGTTTAGGAGTAATTTTGGTCATGTACTCATGCACCAGATATGCATGTTTAGTATAAAACTCAGTATGTCAGTAATAACAATCAGATCATCATGTTTCAGATGTTTATGTTCATGAAGTAAGTTTAGTCTACCAGTATTCTCAGCTTCGTTAGTCTCATTCAAGGATGAATATTCCCAAGGGGGAGATAATGTAAGACCCCGCAAAAACTCTTAGCTTAATTCAGTCCTTTAAGCTGGTTAAAGGGTCCCAGACTTATAAAATTCTAGCTAAGTATTTAGACTTAGTGTTATTTTAACCTTTAAGAGTTGGCAATATTATTTCGCAACCTTTACATCCATTAAATATTGATATTTGAGATAATTCATGATCAAGAATATCAATAGGTGTTTCGGGAAAGTTTTGAATTTTTTGGACTTCGTTTGAAGTAGCTTTGGAATCCTAAACCAGTGAATCAACTTGATCTTGTTGTGTCACGTCGACTATCACATTGATGAATGTTTTCTCCAGCTCTCAGCATCCAATTCCAGTGAACCGACGTGAACTCAACGCAGCACGTCGACCTGCGCATCGATGGTTCAATTTATAGTCATTAAAAATACCACATCCTCAGGGTTAATTAAGTCTTTTTCCTATGCCTGTGAGCCCTCATAACACGAAATTTAACCCTTTTTTATCAAAATATAATCATTCTTTCACAAATTGCTCAATAACAAAAACCCTAGGTGAATTAAATTCAAGTTTATGGCTCAAGATTCAATTGTTAATTTTCCAGAATTCACCAACTAAGGTATGTGAAGTGTTTATCCAAGGGGTCCTTCCACCCTTGGAGTCCAAGAAACTCGTTTAAATCTCATGTAGAGTGATTTCATAATTTCTATAATTTGAATTAAAGTGTATTTATGATTATTACTTAATTGGGTTTCTATTTCATGATGTATAACAAGATTCATGTAGAGTTAATTGATATGTGTGCTTTATCATGTGAATTCATGTTGAAACTCTTGGAATTGTGTAATTGGAATTGAATCATGATGCCTACCTGTTGTTTTAGTAGTATGTGCATGTATTATGCCCCACAAGTGTTTGATGAATTATCCATGTGAGTGGAATAGTGAAATTATATCATGTTAGCATGTATGCAAGTTCATGTCATGCAAGTGTACTTGAATTCTCAAATGAATGAATGATGACTAAATAGTATTTACCATGTCTCAAGATTATGCCATGTCTTTTAAGTTTATGCTATCGAGTCCTGGGGGTATTTAATATACCAGAAAATTTAGCTGCTTGTCTAGAGCCATGGTCAGTCACATAGTAGTATCAGTCATGCCATGATTGGTAGAATTTAGTTAGCTATAGAACTTAGGAAACTCAGTGAACTCAAAATCAGTCCAGTTCAGTTCAGTAAAATCAGTTCAGTTCAGTTATACAGTGCGATCAGTAATAGTTCAGTCCACCCTACTATAGTCTAGAATTCAGTGCAGTGTCTATTCAATTGGGAGTAGGATTAAGTACCGAGTGAACCTAAGGATGGGGACTCACCTGCTAGTAGAAGGTGTAATCCTTAGAAGCAGTCCTTGAATTCTAGAAATACATAGGTAGCATAGGCTGAGACATCAACCTGCCAGTTGAGGGTTGATGAGGTAATCTACCTGCCAGTTGAGGGTACCACCATTTTCATTTAGAGTACCTGCCAGATAAGGGTGACTCAACACTTTTCTTTATCCGTGGAATGGTATTGACACCCTTCTAACTGGGGTTATAGGTTGGACCCAAAATCAGTTAGAGAAGGGGCATGTCGATTAGATGATTACTTCTCACAGTCTCAGTTTCCAATTTAGTCTCAGTATGGAACTCAGTTTAGTTCCATAGATTTGGGAATGTTAGACACAGTCACTCAGCTTAGTATGAGACTCAATATAGTTCCATAGAATCAAGACTGTTAGATACAATCATTCAGTCACCAGTAATCCAGTATTCAGTGTTATTACGATCTTAGTACAGTTTACATATTCATGTATGTACTCTCATTCAGTCATACTTATGATATCCGGTTATTATTTTTCATGCATATAAATCCATGTATTTCAGCCTACCTTACCGATCATACCAGTACATTCAAAGTACTGACTCATGCTTTTCTTTTGCGCTATGATGTCTTATATTATAGGTTCAGATGCACGGGCTCCCGAACACCCTTAGCAGTTCAGATTCTCAACATACAGAGTTAGTGGTGGGTTCTCATAGATTGAGGACATGATTATTTTAGCATTTCAGTTCATTTTTCATAGTGAGAGTTAGTTGGAGACTTTTCCCATTAACTCCACAGTTCAGACAATGTAAAGGCTTTTCAGACAGAGCATTTTCAGATAGTTGTTCAGTTTTCAGTATTGATTTTCAATTTTGGTATTGTGATACCATATTCAGTATTGTTTATAGTAACGAACCTTATGGCTATATTTTCTCCTACTTTTCACATATTTACCATATTATTATTCAGTTATTGTAGTAGGTACCAGTCATGGGTTAACTTGTGGTCCTTTGGGATTATGAGCACCGTGTAGCATATGCTGTACAGACTCGGGGCAATATACTGTACCCCTCGGCTTCTCAACTTTGTAGGATTATCGTTCTTTATTTATCCAATCCGATACCTTGCATCCAAAATCTGATAAGTTATGTACCACCAACCGTCTTTTGGACTAGTTGACAGATTTCACGCATTACCTTTTGAGTCTTAGGATGTCGCCTTACTAATCGTTATCCGAGATCCCAGTTAACTATTACTTTTTAATTCTCTAGTTATTAGATGAAAGTTAACCATCTTACTTAGTAATACCTAGTAGCGTGGATCGCCAATTAAACTTTAAATTACTGTTGTAATTATATTTTCCTAGTCACTACTTCTCTTTTGGACTAAGTATCAATAATCTAGGTGGGATCCTAATGTTTTCAACCGCTAAGATAGCTATTAAAGTGAAGATAATACATATATGCCTGGATATCGATTTAGAACAACATAGCACTTCCCCTACTTTGTCAATCTGCCAGGGTTTCCACAACCCTTGCTAAGGGTTTTTAGCTGCTCATGCTTTTGAAGAAATCAACAATGTTCATAATTGAAAACATAAGATGTAATCACAATAATCACAACTGAAAACCCTAAACTTTAACTAAATTAATCAATTAAAAAAATACAAGAGAATTCCAAGACAAAAATTGATTCTCAAAATCAAAATATGTTTGAAAGTATCAAATGTGCGTAACTTCCACTAAAAAACACATAAAGGGTATTTATAGTACATGAGGAAACCCTAAAAATCAAAGACTAAACTAAAAAGGACAAAAAGGGTTGGTGGCCACTTACCTCTGTCCATATGCAGTCTGCCAATAGGCGCATGTACCAAATCCAGTCTGTATATAGATCCAGGTAAGTACCAAAAAAATTTCCTGCACTATTCATTCTCGGGATTTTGGACTTGTAGTACTTACCTTACCCATATGCAGTCCGTATGTAGACATATGTAAGTGCCAGAAGTTCTTCTTTAGCTCTTTCACTCTCTATATCTTTGATTCTGGTACTTACCTTAGTCACATACGTACCACAAGTGCTATATGTGGTTCACATGTAGACATAGGTAAGTTCCAAGCATTCCAATTCATGCAACCAAGCTTCCGAACTTTAAGTTTTAGCAGATGCTTTGGTCACATAAATACGGTAAGTGTTACAAATGCCCAAAAATGATCAAGTAAGTAGCCAAAACTCCATTTTACATCCCTTTTCTTGAACTTAGCATCCAAAACCTAGTTTCCTATAAAACATACCTAAACACATCATATCTAACAAAACAACCTAAGAAACTTGCATATTTTCATTGTTTTAAGCACCGAAAGTTCTATATTTATACAACAAATCAATACCCTCAACTTAGAACGTTTGCATTTCCTCAGGCAACACAACACAACAAAACAAAACACGATGCTTAACTAGGATAATCTAAGCTATCCAAGGCAATCAATCAATTCTTTAAGTTCAAATCATGATACCCTCTCCTATTTAAACTTTTCAAAACTAACTACATATAAACATGAAGCACAACAATATGACACAATGGGATCAAGGCATGGAATTACATTAGCAATAGACAATCATGTATGTATATACAAGTTACACTACCCAAAATATGTAAGCGACTAGCAATATGACTCGTGTGCCCTTACAACAAACAAGTCCCACTCACTCATATGAAATAATACATCTTAGTGCAGGAAAAGTCAAGAGACACTCACACTCAAAAGAGAAGTTTCAATCAATGTGCATCAAATACCATAGTCTAAGTTTTTAGATAGTTAAATTGGAATCATTATAGGACTTTATTCGGCTTGTAATGTAGGCTTGGAGTACTGGTATGGTACATATGGATATCAGGTGACTAAGCCTCCTTGGCACTACACTAACTTTGTGGTCCACTCATTAACCATCTTTCTTTTATTCCACCTTTATTACTCCCCCTTTTTATTGTATATTCAGGTTGGGTGTGGTCTTTTATTCTTTCATTTTTACTGGTTCACAATTTTTCTTTTTCATTTTCTTTTTTTTATTTTTCTACCACACCCAGCCAAACTAACCTTTTCTCTCATTTTACCCTTCCATATACCCACTTTACATCATACCCCTATGATAGCCACCCTCAACTTTGGCGATTTGCCTGAGTTGAGGTACATAATGTCAAAGGAGGAACAAGCCAAAATAGGTTTTTGCAACATAAATAGGAAGGTGGAAGTTGTAACAAGAAAAACAGGCTATAAGGCTCCAACTCAGGGATCAAGGGATAAATTTACACACAGAAGGTCATTTAGGCTAAAAGCGGGCTAACATAAAAAATGACCTATGATTCTTTCCTAACCAACTATCCTACAACCTAGGAAATACTAACCAAGCAAGTTCTGGATTTAACATACAAAGAGAACTAAGTGTATCTCACACACACATGGCACAGAGTCAATATTACAAGCTACTACCTATCCGTTTCATGTAAATGTTAGCAAATAATTATCATGTCCTTAATCCTAATGCCATAACAAGATCTACAATGGTCACACATGTATACGTTCACACAGTTCTAAAATTTTGGAGGGGTATCATTTTTCTTAAAAATCAATCAAAAACATGACAACTTCCCTAAATACTTAAAATCTCCTAATTACACAAAAACACAACATAATATGAAACAAAACACAATACAACCCAAATTTTACCCTAGACATGTCGGTTCTACAATCATACCATGGCTAATAGGAAAAGAAGCACGACAACAAAAACCTGCAGTGGCTATGGTATACCCCACCCCCATCTAAAAAACTATACACTATCCCTAATGTACTAAAATAATATAAAACAAAGGGAATGACGAAATACCTAGGATGCACTAAGCTTCCGTGTACCTTAGTTTGCTTCCCAGGAAGCGCCTAATTTATCATCATGGTATGACTTAGTTTTCTTGGCTACACAGATTTTGTCAAGGTTTATATCAATACAAACTTTTACTTCTTCCAGGTTTCCCATGTAGTGATTCACTCACTACCTATTCACCTTGAATGGGATTTCACCTTCACGCTTTATTTCTATAGCACAATGTGGGAATATCCTAACCACAGTGAATGGCTCAGTCTAACTAGATTTTAGGTTGCCAGAAATAAGAGGAATCTTGAATTATACAACAAGACCAAATCACCAAGTTTAAATACCCATTTCTCAACTTTTCTATCATGATACAACTTCATTCCTTATTTGTATATAGCCGAGCTCTCATAAGCATAGCGTCAAAATTCACCAAACTCATTTGCCTTGCTAAACCTCAAGTTTGCTGCATCACGCCACTTAAAATTTAGCCTTTTCAGTGCCCATAATGCCTTATGCTCAAGCTTAACCGTTAAATGACATGCCTTTCCGTATACAAGATAATATGGGGAGGAACTTATGGGGGTCTTTTAGGCTGTCTGGTAGGCCCACAATGCATCATCTAATTTTCTAGACCTGTCAGTCCTGTTGTCATTCACAGTTTTTGCCAATATGGACTTTATCTCTCTATTAAAGACCTTAACTTGCCCGCTTGTCTAAGAATGGTAAGGTGTTTCCATCTTATGACTTACACCATATCTATCAAGCAGGAATTTAACCAGGTGGTTGCAAAATTGAGACCCACTATCACTGATAATTTCACGTGGAGTGCCAATTGAGAAAATATATTTTTATTTAAAAAGGCGATGACACTTCTACCTTTATTGTCTGGAAGCGCAACTGCCTTCAACCATTTCAACACACAGTCAACTGCTACCAGAATATATCTCATGCTATAGGAGCTCACAAATGGGACCATAAAATCAATCCCCTACACATCAAACAACTCCAACTTCAGAATAGGTGTCATAAGGAGTTCATGGAGCTATGAAATATTGCACTAACGCAGTTATTAGTCACAGGCTAGTGCAAAATAATGAGCATCCTTGTAAATTATAGGCCAATAAAACCCACACTGCAAAATTTTGTGGGCTATGCGAGTACCACTATGGTGACCCCCAACTGGTGATGAGCGACAAGCTTCCAGAATGCTCATCATGTCTACTTCCGAGATACATCTCTAAATCACACCATCAACACAAATACTAAATAGATACAGCTCATCCTAAAAGAACTTCCTCACCTCTTGTATAAATCTCCTTCGCTGCTGGAAGGATAGATCTTTTGGGATAAGATCACTTGCCAAATAGTTGGCAAAATCAGCAAACCAAGGGATTAAGTCTTGAGGTGCAGCTAATACCCACTCATCTGGAAAAGTATCATCTATCTTAAGATCATCCCATAGTTTTTACTTTGCCTCTTCCTCAATTCTGGACAAGTGATCTGCAACCTATTTTTCTGTCTCTTTTCGATCCTTCACTTCAAAATCAAACTCTTGCAGCAAGAGAACCCAATGAATTAATCTTGGTTTGACATCTTTTTTCGACATCAAGTACCTCAAGGTTGCATGGTCGGTGTGAAATATGACTTTTGTCCCAATTAAACAAGACCAAAATTGTTCAATGGTAAAAACCACCAAAAGTAACTCTTGCTATGTAACTGTATAATTTTTCTGTGCAGGATTTAAAAACTTGCTGGCATAATAGATAGGATGCAGGATCATTTTTCTTTTTTGGCCTAGTATAACACCCAAGGCCACTCCACTTTTATTACACATGACCTCAAAAGGTGTAGACCAGTTAGGATAAACAATAATAAGCCTCGAAATCAACCGCTCTTTTAGGCATTTAAAAGCCTTGAGACATGTATCATCCAGACATTTGAAAGCCTTGAGACATGTATCATCAAACACAAATTTCACCTCTTTCTATAAATGCTTCCATAGAGGATTTGTAATTTTAGAGAAGTTCTTAATGAATCTCTATAAAAGCCTGCATGGCCCCAAAAGCTTCATATGCGTCTAATTGACACTAGCGGTGGAAAATTTTCAATTACTTCAATCCTAGCTTTTCCACCTCAATACTATGTTTGGAGATCTTGTGCCCTAGAAATATACCATCTTTCTCTATGAAGTGGCATTTTTTCCAATTCAGCACCAAATTACACTCTTCACATCTCAGTAGTTGACACGAACCGAACTAGGGCCTTGTCAAAATGGGCATCCCAAGTCCAACCAGGATTGGGGACTACCCCTGTTACCCATCCCAACCTCTGACATATACCTCGAGTTAGATGAATTTTGAACATATAATGCGGAATCATTGATTATAATTCTAAACTCTGGGATACGTCTATAACCGTGACCAACCCAAACAAGTCCAACCATCCAATACCAACCAAAAACCTTAACCAAACCAATGTAAAAATCGAGTTCCTATCCATAACATAATATAAAAGGATGGAGTAATCATAAATTTAATCAAATGTTACTATCCCCAATACTAGTGCCAATACTAAGGTTGACACCAATACTGACAATGCCCATTCCAACCCATAGTAGTTCCACAAAGCCTCTAACCAAAGGAAAAAGAATATCCAGTTGGAATATGCCCTCAACCATAGCCAAAACCAATATCCATAAAATAACTGAAGTAAGAAAAGATGTCCATAATATGAAATAGAGCCTTCTAGAGTATGGAAACTCACCACTTTAATCCAATAACTGATCTTAAATTTGATCATTAAGCAGTAGGAGTAGAATGGCCGATTCCTACATGGTGTGGGGATACATCCACCCAAAAATAGGTTAGTGGGTAAATGCTAGAAAGTACTCAGGATAAGGATAAAGTTACTCAGGATAAGGATAAAGTTACTCAGGATAAGGATAAAGTAATTCCAACCTTTAAAACCAAACAAACAACTATGTGCACACATATTCATACATGTATACATATATAAACCATGCTGGGAAAGAGAACTGGGTTTAGCATGCATTTAAACTATTAACCTGAGTATATGTAGCTTAACCATCCTAGAATCCCCACGAGCTATATGGGTCCAGTGTATCCCCCTAAACGGGTCTTGATGTGCTAGATGCACAAATTGGAGATACCATAGGAGTAGGAGATTCCCAAGTACCCTTAGCTCTCCATGATAAATATATACAAGTGTAACTTAGGGGAATCCTATATACCCCATATGGTCATCATGAACAAATCCTCATGCCGACAAACATGAGTTTCCAGTGTACATCCATTGTACTCATACCTTCACGGTTAGCTATCATACCCCACCATTATTACTCAATTAAAACCATTACCACATAACCCAAACCACCATTCTATTTCTTATTAACCAAGTCTATAAGTATTGGTATTGTCATACTAACTGTAGCTTGCAAGCAATGTCCTTAGCCATCCTTTTTAAGAAGAAGGGATTCTCATGTACCCATAGATTATATAATTAAGTTGACTTGGGGGACGTGTACCCCACAAGTAGTTCATTATTAAGTTTTATTGGGGGATTCCCTTGTACCCCATAAGGATATTTAATTAACCATAACCATGACCACCAAACTTTACCATTTAACCATTCCAAACTATTTAAACCATTTATGCTATTTAGGATTCCATTACTAAGTTAAACCATACAATAGTTCTATTAAAAGTCCAACAATATAGTAAAAACATTCTCATAGGCATTGTATCAAATATATTGGGGTCATAGTGTTTCAAAAACCAAAACCAAGTACAAATTAACCATTCCCATACAACCAATTCTCCAAACCACAATTAAAACATGTAAATCCATAATTAAAACATAGGAAAACCATAACCATGCTTTTATAACCAAAACTCCCAACATATATTTGAAAACCCAAAACCATATAATATTCATGCCATTAAATCAATTCATAAAACATGGATATATTGGGAACTAACAATGAGGGATAAGTATCTTGCCTTAGATTATGATGATGTTGGAGAGAAATCACTCGTACAAGCCCTAAATTAATCCTTTAGATGAAACCCTAGCCTTTCTTTACCCAAGAGCCTTAGAGGGAATTTGATAGCATTTAAGTGTTTAAGATTAGAATATTAGAGGGAATAATGTCCTAAAAGAGTTAAATGTCATGGGGCCTTAAGAGGTTAAGTGGAGAAATATCCTGATTACTCCTACTTAAATGTATAAAAATCCCATAGGAGGGTATGACTACCCCATACCAGTCGTACCCCACCGTACGAGTGGTACCCATCACTCGTAGCTTAGGCCTCCCCTTGGACTACAACACTTCCCAATATATGACCATTGAATCCAAGTCGTATCTGATCATACGACCTGTACCCTTAACCTATACCCACCATAAAATGGAAATAAAAGAGGATTTGGACACTGTCCACCATACGAGCGAATGGTATAACTCGTACCTTATATTATGACTTATGGTGAGCCACTCATACTCAGATCTAAGTTAAGTTTCCAAGTTTAAAATTAAGTGATGGAATAACTAAACCAAATGAACTATCACCCACCATACGACTCATACCCACCCAAGTCATACCCATACCAGAAACAAATCCACCCCACCAACTAACACTGGTTAATATTCAACCAAAACAATACCAACCTTACCCCATCATATGAATAGTACCCCTAGTTATATGATGTCCAAAAACCTAAAATACAGTATATTTTCTAAGGTTCCAAAAATCTAGGGTGTTTCAGAAGTGCACTATCTAAATAGTCCAAACAATCATCGAATAAGTCCCCAACTATTGAAAAGTCATCCATGCATACTTTGATTATGTACTCCACTATATCAGAGAATATGGACATCATGCATCTTTAAAAAGTGATAGGTGTGTTGCATAACCTAAAAATTCCCACAAAGGTAAGTTAAAGTAGTCTTTTATTGGTTCTTAGGAGCAATCACAATTTGATTGTAACCCGAGTACCCATCACGAAAATAATACCAACCCCTGCCTGCTACTTTATCCTATATTTAATTCATGAAAGGCATAGGGAATGGTCCTTCTGCATCTAAGTGTTTAACTTCTTGTCATTGATGCAGACTCTCCAAATGATCACTGGCTTCATGGGTACTAATTCATTCTTTTATTTCAGATTCTCTATGATTCCCCTTTCTTCAGCACGTAATAACCCAAGCTTAACTATTTTCTATTTGGAATGGGGAAAACTACTCCAATATTTAATCACTTAATTATTTATTTTTTCACCATCTCTTACTTAAGAGGGTTCAGTCGCCTTTAATGGTCAATGCTGGGAATGCTATCTAGCTCAAACTGTATCTTATGTGCGTATATACCTAGTAGAATCCCCATAATGTCTACAATAGTCCACCTAATAGCTCCCTTGAATCTTTGAAACACCAATATCAAAGCTTTCACCAGTGATCCTGTAAATCTGCTCCAATAATCATCGGTAGGGTATTGTTGGCCACCAAGAATGCTTACTGCAAATAAGGTAGAAGGGGTTTTAATTCTAATATTGATGTCTCTTGAATGGATAGTTTTGAAGAAGGTGAGGTTCTATTTTTCAAATCAAGATCTATATTTTAAGGCCATACTTGTAAGAACCTATGCCATTTAATTATTAACCAACTCATGATATTTCTCTATCCTATCACTCTCAAAATTTATAATCATTGCTGATAATGCTTCGACCCCTAATCATCCTAATAATGCTTCTACCCCTAATCATTCCTTAATAGGCATATCTTATACAACCACGTCATCATCCACAATATCATCATTGCCATTACTCTTATATTATTTGGCTATGGTACTGTTATACACACATCAAAAACTATTTACTCATCGTTTGGTTTAAATGTAATCTTCTCCAAGTCCATATCAATCAACACTTGACCAGTGAATAAGAAGGGTCTACCCAAGATAATCAAAGCTTGGGCATCCACTTCACAGTATAAAATCATGAAATCTACTGGGTATATGAAGGATGACATCCTTACTTTTACGTCATGCAAAATACCCACTGGTTTCTTTATAGATGAATCATCTATTAGTAGCCTTACAGATGTAGGCTTGATTTCACCTAACCCCAATACCTTGTGTATAACTAGTGGCTATTCCTTCTCCCAAATCACATCGAGCCTGTTTGATATCAAAAAGTTCAATAGAATATGGGATAGTGACTGCCCCTTGGTTCCCTTTTTTTCTACTAATATTGCAGAAAAAATCACGTTAAAATTTTGCACCTTATCTTTGGATTCATCTACGACCTAGTCATCACCATTTTCACTCTCATAATTATCATCACTATAAGTCAGCTTTTCAAATTCATCTTTAGCTGGATCATCAATAGTAATATTTTTCTTTTTTATCTTATGATTAGTAGGTACAGAGTAATCATCAAAAGGGCTGCCATTCCTAGTGTTAATAGCCGACAATGAACACGGGTTAGGGGATTTTGCACTGTGTCACCAGGAAGGGCACCTAGTTTTCTTTTATTCAAACAGGCAGAAATTTACCCAAACTGATGTTCTAACTGCTTGATAGCAGTTGTATATGACTCAACTTTATGGGTCAACCCTGAATTTTAGCCTTAAGTTCTTCTATGTTTCTTGACTCGCTTGACTCTTCAACAGTGTGGACAACATTTCTTCCATTCTTGACTCTGTATCTCATCTGCTAAGTGGAGTGTACCTATCTGCTTTCTCCTTCTAATCCTTTTTTCATATCTAGTCACCATTTATGTATCTTTCATTATAATAGTTTTGACCTTTATTTCCTTACCCTTTTCTTTGAGACCTGCCAACTGATGATCCAGATATTTTTCTTCCTCCTTAAACTCTAACTCATAAGCTTTAACAACTTTACCATGTGCTCATACTACATTTACCTTTTTAGAATTTATTATTGGAAATTGCTTTTCCAATATACCAGTATCAGTCCTTAATAGTGTAATCTCTTAAGCTATAAAATCCTTAGTCGCTCTCTGGTCATATGCAACTCTATTTGTATAAGTACTAGAATCCCTCTCAACCTCTTGAGTTTTCCACCCTTATTTAGCTAGCGAGATCTGATCCATAATCCTAGAAGTTATCTCCCATTGTAATCTCATAAAGGCTCCTTCAGAGATTGTGTCTATCATGGCTCTAGAACTGATGGTTAAGGCTCTATAGAATATCTCCAATAAGCTTATCCCTAAAATATAATGGTTGGGCACCATGCTAAGCTTCTTCTTGAACCTAAACTAGGCCATGTACATAGACTCTAATTATAGCTACCTAAAATTATAAATCTTATTCTTAAGTTATAACATCCTAGATGGAGGAAAAAATTAGTTCAAGAATTGCCTGTATAACTTGTTCTATGTAGTGATAGATCCTCTTGGTAGTTCCCCTAGCCATAAAGATACTTATCCTGTAAGTGAGAAAGAGAACAACCTTAGTCTAAGTGATTTATAATTCACCTCTAGATTTGTATAAGCAGTGAAAATTCTAGTAAAATTATCTAGATGCATGTTTGTGTCATCTGTAGGTAGCCCCGCAAACACACCCTTTAAGTATAAGAACTAGATCATAGCACTAGAGATATTAAACACGACATCGGGGGGCAAGACAAGAGGAATAATAGCTCCAGTCTCTATTGACTTAACGTAACCCAGATCCTCTTCATCATCTTTATATGGATACAAATATTGGTATATTGGGATCGATTAAGCATGGCCACCTCCAACCCTATTCTGATTACTGCAGAGTGCTGCTCGATGGTCTACTTCCTGCCTCTGCACAACTAACCTTCCCTTTTGAGATATGTGCTGAGCTTTTTTATCCCTCTTCTAATTAATAGCTTGTGTTAACAACACCTCCGTTTGCTGGTTAATAATATCCTGAACTCTTTCAAAAGGAGGGAAGGCACCTAGTGTGCATCATTATGAACCCCTTTAAGAATATTATCTTTTTTTGTCTCTATCATCCTACTAGGTGTTTATAGGATCCTCTCTGGATTCAGATTCACTAGGAGTAATGGAGTGACTCTAATCCATATTATAGGCATACACCGACGTATACCCAACTAAGAACAAAAACAAAAAGACCCATAAACTATAAAAACTTCAATTTACAACACAACACTATATTTCATGACAACAATGCCAAAATTTTGATAACACCCAAACTACATGAAACACCCTAGATTTTGGACCTTGAAAATTTCTTGAGCTTTGGGGTCACTGTCTTGGTTATGAAAAGACCCTCAGTGTTGTAGGGTATCTTGATGACTCATTGAGATGAGTCATACCCAAACCAGTAAGTTTGAGTCTTGAATCTACTCTGAGTATGAGTGGTTCACTAAGAGCCATAAGAATGTATTATCTGTCGTAAGTTCAAATCATAGGATGTCCAGTGTTTAATTTATTTGGGTTCTGTGTTGCCCACAAATAGGAACCTACGAGTCATAGGGTCATGTTATGAGTTGGTAGGTTGAGTCATAGGGATAATAGTGTTGGGGGTCCTAAAGAATGTTCTATTTATGACTTGTGGTCATGATTTGTAAGGTGTGGGTACAAGTCAAGGGGTTGACTCATAATGAAAGATGATGCTTTTCTAGCTTTTAAGTTTGGGGTACTTTAGACATTTCCCACTTTAAACCCTTTAGACCCCACACCCATAAAACAGTATTGAAGTATTCATTCAAGACTTTAATAGACTAAACACTCTCTCTAAATCCTCTCAAATAAGTCAAGCTAAGGTTTTACCAATTTGGTCATCTAAGGGCTCAAGGGTTGATTCCTCTTGGTAAAATCTTTATGATTCAGTCATGTTACTCTTCCGTCATTATTAATTTTGCAAAGGCATATTATTTAAAGTATTGTTCATAAGATCATTGTTTGGTTTTGGACATAAAGATTGGGGATTTTGAATGTTGTGAATGGAATAATCTTTCTCATGGCTTATATATATGATTTTCATGTTTTTAATATGGTTTTTAACTTGTGGGTGCATGTGTATGGTGAATGAGCTAGGGAATAATGATTTTCCTAAACTTGTGGCTTTAAAGTGTTTATAACCCCAACCCCATAATGTGAAATTAGTTTTAGTTATGAGAACTATGAGAATTTGTAAAATTGAACTAGTCTTGAAATATTGCATGATATAAAGAGGTGTTTAAAAGACAATGGTATGATTTAATGAACAAAGGGGGTCGGTGTTCCCTAATGTGTATTAATGAACAAAGGGAGTTGTTCTTCCTAAGTTAATGGAAATTATTTTGGAATGATGAGTTACCTTGCAAGTGCAGTTAGAACGACGATACCAATAATGTATGCATAAAAGCGTAATGTTGTTCATTGATTGGGAATGTGTAACAATTATTTTAATTGGGCTTTAATAAGGGTTGTATTACTAAGTCATGAAATTGTAGGTTCGAGTGACCAATACTAGAAACCTTATTTGCCAATGCGGGGGTCAAAGTGACCAGTGAGGTTTGAGTCCCCCTTATTATTTCATGATTAGGGAGGTTCAAGTCCTCCGTAAATTATTATATGATCGGGTGCTTAAGTTACCTTGGTATATATTAGAGGGTTCGAATCCTAATGTATATATATATGAGATTATTCACCAGTTCGTATGGCTACACGTACTGAGGCCCAATTCGGGGGTAAGATATGGGCCTCATATAGCTCGTGGGTACTATTACATGATGGTTGAGCTACATAATCTAGGCTAAAGTTTTGAAATACATGTTAAGCCTTATTCCCTATCCCAGCTAGTGATATATATATATATATATGAATTTGATTATGTGCACAGTCTTTGAATGATTTTAAAATATTAATCATATCATTATGTTATCCATATCTTAGAGTTACATGCTAGCGTTCACCCTGCTGTCCATATTCAAACATTGTATCCCCATGCGATGTAGGAACTCATCATACTTATACTCCTCCTACTTAGTGACTTGGATTTGGGATCAGTTAGCGAGTCAGATTGAAGTAGTGTGCTTCCATACTTCTGAAGACCCCATTTTATGTTTATGGTTTTCTTTACATTTTGACTATTTCTTTGGATTTGTTTTTGGCTATGGTTGGGGGAATGTCCCAACTGGATACTCTTATACTTTGATTATAGGATTTGTCAGAATACTATTGGCATGGGCAGTATCGGTATTGGTATTGATATTGTCAGTTATATCAGTGTCAGTTGGTTTCGGTTATAGACTTAGTTTAATGTCTTTAAATTAAAATTTCTTATCTTGTTATATGATCAAAATTCAGCCGACCATGGGATATGATGTGTTTTCTTGGTTTGGTATAGGGGTGATCTCCAATCCACATAGTACTTGAGATACCCATCATAGCTAGACCTTGGTCCAGGTCATGACAAAGGTTGTATCAAAGCTAGGTTTGGTGTCATTGGGTGTCTGACAAAGACATGTCGAGTAAAGTCTCTTTTATGGTTATGTGCCGCGCCACACTTATAAGGGAGAGGCTATGAGACATTTTGGAATATTTCCCTTTAGTGTTGTTCTGTTTCAAGCTATAGTGTCTAAGATCTTGAGTCTCTCAAATTTTTGTTTGCTTTTTAGATCATGCCTCCCAGACGGTAACTCCTCTGTCCCACTTGAGGACAATGCTGATGGGAGACACCCTATTTATAGAGTACAAACCCAGTCTAGGGGTCCAGTTCTCGATTGCCACTTGAAGTTCCACCGATCCCTTCTAGTCCTCCTCGAGCTCCGCAGGTTGATGTGATAGAATGCAGAATTTTGTTAGTATATTCATATGTTGGCTTAGTTGGTAGCTTCATGGTCTGAGCGTGTAGCTTCTGCTACTCTATCTTATGGGGACATAAGGGTTTTCCAGTTGATGAGGTTGAACCTTTCTATGTTTCTTGATGTTAAGGTTGAGAAGGATCCTCAAGGTTTCATTAATGAGATGGAGAATATCTTTTGTGTTATGCATGCTACTAATATGGAAGATGTAGAATTCACTGCATATAAACTGAAGTATATAGCATACCAATGGTTCTATATGTAGTTTTGATGATGAGTATCTAAACTACTAGGGACCAGGTCCCTAGACATGTAAAGTACTGAACAACTGGCATAGAGTATCTGCACAGTTTTATCCTCTTATGTAACAAACATGCTGGTGCTATTTTGTATCAACTTGGATAGCTAGTGTAATGATATTCCAGCCCCAATCATGACTAAGCTATAAAAAAAGAGATGCCTCTTTAGCAATTGGTTTTTACAATTCTTAAAATTGAAGTGAGGTAGCAAAAACCCAATTAAAAAACTACTCAAGTTCTTAACTGATTATGTGAGCTTAAATTGAAATTGTACTTGAGTACTGATTTGTAAAAGAACTACTAATGTTATAAGAGTAGTGTTTTCTTTTGAGAGAGTTTCTTAGGTAGAGTTATCTAAGATTGTTGTTGATTAGAGGTAATCAATTGAGAGAGTCCTTGGTAGAGTTACCAAAATGAGCTTGCTGTAGATTTACTACGAGCGAAAGAAGCCTAGAGGTAGGCTGAAATCTTACTATAATTAGGAGTTTTATTATAGTGGATTTGAAGGTGCTTGTGAGGGCAAGCTATGGTTTTCCCCTTTCTAGGTTTCCACATATAAATTCTTGTGTCTTTGCTCTTCCTACACTATTTCATATTTCCTTGTTATTTTTATTTATTTTGCCTGTGATTGATTTTGAGGGTTCTGGTCCCTTACTTTGTAGTGCAACCCTTAAGGGTTTCAACAATTGGTATCAGACCTAGTCACTCTAAAAGATTCACACCTTGAGTGTTTTGGTTAGAATGGATGCTCTACCTAATCTAGAAGAAGGGCAATCTACAACTAGTTCACCAAAATTAAATAGACAATAATATAGGTAGTGGAATTATAGGATGTTTGACTTCATTATGGGTGAGGACAGTAAGCTAATGGTCATTATTCTTAATGGTCCACATGGAACTATAAAAGAAGTCAAATAAGGAGATGTTACAAAAATGGTTATCAAAAGCAGGAGGGAGTACAATACGAAGATAGGAAAAAGATCAAAAAGAATTACAAGGCCAACAAACTATTAGTATGTGGCATAGGTCCTACTGAATGCAATAGGATCTCAGCTTTTGAAAATACTAAAGAGATCTAGGATTTATTTTGGACTATTCATGAAGGCACCATAGATGTGAAGGATTCAAAAGTAGATATACTGAGTACTCAGTATGAAACCTTTACCATTAAGGAAGGAGAAAAAAATCCAAGAAATGCATACAAGATTCACTTCTATCACAAATGAGCTTCACTGCTTAGGTGAAATGATTCCTTTGTACAAATAAGTGATAAAAATTCTTGGTGTTCTTCCCAAGTCATGGGAAAGGAAATTGGATGGCATAACTGAATCCAAAAACCTGACGATCCTCACCATGGATGAACTAATTGGAAACTTAAAAATCCATGAGGTCAAGAAGCAGCAAGGGGTGGAGAAGAATGATGCAAAAAAGGGAAAAATCCCTGCTATTAAAAGCTTCCAAACACTATCCAGATGAACATGACACCGAGGTTGCCTATTTGGTAAAATAAATTGCTAGTGCCATGAAAAAAAGTGGTCAGTTCCAAAGGAGAAGAAGCAACAACAAAAGAGAAGGCAATGTTGAAGTTTGTCATAAATATGGAAGTCCTGAACATTTTATTAAGGACTATCCTAGTCACAAAGCATACTATCAAGATTACCTTAAGACTGCTGGTGACAAAGGAGAAAACAAGGACCAGGTCCCTAATAATTCAAGAAAGAAGGCTACAACTAATTACATAGTAAAGAAGGCTCTGGTAGAATAGGGAGATTCTTCCAGTGATTCAAGTGATGATAAGAAGTCAGGAGATGTCTCTATGCTAATAGTAGAAGAAGGTCCAGTTATCTATGATTCCTTATGTGCACTCAACACAGACATAAAAGATGAAAAAGAAAAAGAGGTAACCCTATTCAACATTAAGAAGAAGCTAGATAATTATACTTCTAGAAATATAAAATGGCTTGCAAGTATGTTGATAGACTCTGTATATGAACTAAATGCTGAAAAGAATGCCTTAGAAGAAAAAGTAGAGAATCAAGAGAATAAGTTGATTGCTTTAACTCTCAAAGTTTCTGAAATTGAAGAGTTATTCACAAAGATAAACTCTAAGAATTTGAGTCTAATGGGCAATCTAAAGAAAGTAAATGGTGTTGATGGTAAGGGAAAAATAAATCCTCTAGGCTTGATATAGATCTTGAGAAGAAATTAAAAGCATTACAAAAATACCTTATGTCAGCACTTTACAGGAATGAAGAATTAAAGAGGGACCTGGTCTACCTGAAAGAAGAATTAAATTAGTCTCTTAAGTGGACTACTTACTTACTAATCCTTTCTAACTTGAGTAATTAAGGTGTTAATATGGTATAGGTTTGGGCTACTAAGGAAAATTTTAACCTAGTCTGTCTATAGGAAAGGCTGCTCATGAGGATAGAAGCAAAGGGCACAAGCTTTTATGCACTCACTGTGGAAGAGATAGATATGTGAGAGAAAGATGTCAACATTAGATTAAAGAAGAATTATGGAATACTGAATACATTTAGCAGGGGAGTACACATCCTAAGGTCTTCGAGTCTCAAAAAGGAGTGGAAAAGAAGCTATTTCTGCCTAGGTGGACTAAGAAGAGTTTGACTCTATTGTCCTACTATTTGGAAATCAGACTCAAGTGGGTTCCCGAATCTGAAAAGTGATCATGATTCTAGGCATGAGAAGGGTATTGCAGTCAGGAATACTTATTGATTAAAAGGGTTCAAAGCTAAATTATGGAAGGTCAGACTATGTTTTCTCTCTTAAGACACTTCAGGTAAAGGTGTCTTGTTGTGAAAAGATGAGTTGAAGGACCTAGTCCTTGGTTTATGAAAGATAATATTCAACAAAGAGGTCTATGAAGATTGTGTTAAAAAGAATCCTTAGAAGGACCTTTAAATTTGATAAATAAAAAAAACACCGCAGAATGAACGAAAAAGGAATTCTATAGGTAGATGAAAGGATTTCATGTAGTTACTTATTAGTTAGGAAAATTGTTGATCTTTTATAGTGATAAAAATGATGAGGAAGAGGATGAAAAATGTAGATAAGTTATAATTCTCAGGGACCTGTTCCCTAAGAAATTCATCTCAGAAAGAGAAAGTTTCAGCAGCCTGAATTAAGTCAAGTCTGGGACCTATCCCCAGACCTGCTTTAAGAAGAATTTTTGAGTAAAAATAGAGTATGCAGAGATTAAAGAATGATACTAACTTAACCTAATATGTGAATCAATGTCTCTCTACAAAATTTGGCTATGATAAGGAGACAGGTATCCTTGATAAAGTGCGTCCATATTAGTCTAACTCAATACCATACCCTTGCAGGTATACACCCATGGGAACAACTTTGAAAGTGGACAATTATGACGTGGACAAATTTGAAGATTCACTCAAAGAGGAGACGGGAACTAGTCTCATTTCTCAGGTTAGTGCCACTATAATATGCTTTAATAATCATAAAATATTGTCTAGAAAGTCATGTGTTTTCTTCTCTGAATAAAGCTTTTAATTTCTTTGTAAAATGAAGAGTCACTCTTATTAAAACTAGATGTGTCATTCCAAAAAGAATATCTTTGATGAAAGTGGTCACCTCTTCAAATTGATAAAATAGGCTATTTCCCATTCTTAGTCTCAACTTATCACTTCTTGCTTCCTCTAAACCAAACGGGTCCTTCTTCTTTTTTTTTTCACTCATAAAACCAAATTGAATATGCCATTATTAAATACCTTGATCCTTCAGCAACCAAAGACATAACAAACTTTTCCTTAGGTCCTCTAAGTTAAAGTATTATAATCTTACTAGAATGAGGCAGAAACACATAGTTGTGAAAAGAGAAGAAATTCACTGAGGGACTTGGTCCCAATAAGAGAAAAGTTGTAAATAAAAGGGGAAAGTAGAAAGTAATGAGATCAAAGGAAAATATAAAGGATGTGGGTATTTAAATAAGGAATGAAATGTTAATGACTCAAAAGATTCGTTCAAAAAAACCCTTGATCTTAAGATATGTGAGAGGCCTGTAATGATGGAATGGGTAAAATATACCAGATATTAGGGATGGGTAAATTTATTTTAAGGAAAAACGCCTATGATTTATGAAAAGGAGGTAAGGGAATCCTATTACACAATAGAATTCTTAGAAGATAGGGTAATTCTAAATGCCTAGATACAAAGAAAGCTTTTCAATCTGGAGAATGAATGCATAAAGGGTAAAACTGAATGAGTTTCTCAAGAGTCTGAGTTGCTAGCTGATCAAGAGAAGTTGGGAATGAAAATGGAGGAGCTAAAGATCAAAGTTGAACTGACAAAGACACTGAAATAGTAAACCTGAAGTTGGCCTCTGAGGGACCAGGTGCCACTAATGAACTTGTAGCTGAAAATGCAAAACTCCAAGAAAGAGTGGTTGAAGTAAATGTTGAAGTGAAGGACCTTACCAAACAACTGTTGGATGCTCATATTGCTGAAAATACAATAATGGAGATACTTCTTAAGTCTTTTTACCTAAGCCTTCCTCTACTTGAACCCTGTTATCCTCATTGCCTCATCAACCTTATGTCAGTTCCATCTCTTGACTTGACTTAAATTTTAAATCTGTTCCTATTATATGTGATAACACTAGTGTCATCAGCCTATCTAAGTACACTGTGCATCACTCTAGGGCTAAGCATATTGATATCAAGCATCATTTCATTCGAGATCATGTTGAAAATAGTGACTTTTTCCTAAACTTTGTTTACTCTGAAAATCAACTAGCAGATATCTTTACAAAACCACTTCTAGAAGAAAGATTTTGCTTTCTATGAAAAAATCTTGGTATCATTAGAATTCATGACATTTAGAAACCTTTTATCTGTCCATTTCACTGTCTGCATATTGCTTTTATTTTGTTTTTATTATTTCAAAGGGGGAGTAGGATAGAAACATCAAATTAGCCTACCAGCTAGGGGAGCAGAACCAGCTCAAATATCAGTTAATACTTACACAACTCAGGGGGAGCAAGATGACAAAAAAAAGAAGTTATCTAATGTTTACTCTTGTTGTCAATATCAAAACGGGGGAGATAAGGACAAAAACATAAGAGTAGCCTACCAATCAGGGGGAATAGAACAAGCTCAAATGTCAGCTAATACTTACATAAGTCAGTGGGAGCAAGTTGACAAATAGGGAAGTTAACTGATGTTTACTCTTGTTGTCATTATCAAAAAGGGGGAGATTGTTGACCTCCCAAGTTTATGTTTTAATAATGACAAACTCACAAGTGTATCTCTACAGATGGTAATAATGGAAAGATAAAGGAAGTTGGCTTCAAAATAGAAAGACATCAAGAATGGAAAGGCATCCACCATATCCAAGTAACATCTAAGTAAAATCAATCATAATAAGACAAATGAAAGGAGCATCATAGTCCTAAATATTATGGAAATCATGACACAATGATATGGAGGACCTCGGCATGGAAAAAAGATCAATCAAGCATCACAGAAATAGAAGAAGGATCAACTCTCTCACAATCATGGTTGTAATCCCTAGATTCACAGAAAAATGAATCAATCAAGAAGAGAAGATATCACAAGTACATCAGAAAGGCATCAAAATCATAAAGGAAATATAGATCACAAATATATCTGATATGGATGTGATTCAAAGCTATATATGGACATATCTTATATGGACATTATACACGGATACATTCCTCAATCAAGGAATCAATTCATATCCTTAACTGAGAAAAAATCCCTTCGGTTTCCTTATGAAGGGTAGCAACTGAAGACTATAAAAGGAGAAGACCAAAGACAAATATTTTTCACGCAACTTCATTGAGAAAATTCAAAGTGTCTCATTCTTAGTCTCACGAAACTCTGCAACATTAGTTCACAATTGTTATATAAAGAGTAGGATAGAGTCATCTTTGTAACATTAACTAAAGCCGTGTCACAAGATCTGAAGAGCAAAATAAGTTTTCATAACTAGTTTCATATCATTGTATTCAAACCAAACCTTCAACAATCTAAAGGAAACTTGAAACCCAAGGGACTAGACGTAGGCACTGGATTGGTGTGCCAAACTAGGATAAATCTTTGTGTTGTTTACTTTATGCTTTATTATTTACGTTCTTAACTATTTAAGTTTAATTTGTTTGTGAATATTTTGATTTTCAGGTGAGTTGACTGTGAGGAGTCAGTAGTCGATAAGTTTAACCTTGAGGAAGCCCTAGCTTGTGTTGCTTGAAGGAACTTGAGAGAGTAAAGAAGGTTTTTGATTGTTAAAGTTTTAAGATAATGCCCTATAAGTACCTTATGGAAGTGGGGTCTATGTGGGTAAAGAGGGAAATATCCAAAGTGCCCTCAACTTAAAAATTGAAAAATTATCCCCAGCAACTACGGGTCTTACAGTAACTCATAACAACAAGTTATGACTAGTTACCACGTGTCATAGCCAAGACAGTGCCACCTTTCACAGATACTATTGACCCTATGAATTACATCATATGACTCATTCGTGACCCTTTGACTCAAACGGTCCAAGTCGTATTCAAGACAGCAACACTTGGAAAATAAACTATTTTGACTATGGTTGGGACATCATGACTCGTAATGAGTCTATACGACTCGTTCTGAGCCACTCGTACTCAGATTAGAAAACTTAGCCACACACACTGCTCAGGCTATGATTTAGGTCCTTACGACTCGTCAAGACTCCCTACGACTTATAAAAGCAGAGTCGTAGTTAGGACACTGAGGATAAAATTTTAGAAATTTCAAGGAGCAAAACTTTAGGGTGTTACACTAAAATATAGACACTTTATCTAAAAATATCCTAAAATATGTGACACTAAAGGAATAATTGTCAATTATTAATGCATGAGTCATTCATAACCCACCATCTTTGAAGAATTATGCATGGAAATTTCTATTTTCTTAATATAATAAGAATTTATAAAAGTATAAGTTCCAAAATACCAAATATAATTGTACCAAGGATCCATAAATGACAAGTCTATAAAGATACTGAATTTCATGGGAAAACAAATCATGTCAAAAAAATATAGACCAAAATCCACCAAAACATCCATAATTTATTCTGAAAAAGGCTGAAGACTATGAAACACGTATAATTCTTCACTAATTAAAATAACCAAATTAAAGCCATGAAAATCATGTAGAATAACATGAACAAGAACTTAAATCATGAAACAACATAAGAAATTAACTTTCAAGAAAATTCTATAGTTGAGCATAAACCTTAAATTATGAAATTTCATGCTAATCCAGCAAGTGCATAAATCATAGATTTTAAATCATGTGTGAGATATAATAGGTAAGCTATGAAAATCATAAGTTCTTGCAAAAGGATAGTTTATGAATGATAAGGATGCAATATACTTCGAAACCATAAAATCTATGTAAAACCCCAATTAGATAAATTCATGAGCTTTTAAGAAACAAAAATTTAGAGAATGATAATGAAAGGACAATCCTTGTTTAATACCCATATACCCAAAACATAAAGATTCTTGGTGAAAATCTAAATTCTTGAACTTGGGGAGCTTTGGAGCCTTGAGATTCGAAAAAGACTTTCTTGAATTTTTGAATTTTGGAACATAAGAAGGTGAGGGTTTTAAGATAATTCTAATTGTTTTGGGATAAATTCGGAGATAAAAATTGAATTAGGGCAGTTACATGGGGTTAAAGGACTAGTTTTCTCCTAATTTAATAAGAGAAAATTGGATATTTATGCCCAGAAGGGGTACTTTAGACTACCTACCCAACACAAAGGCTAACCAGTAGCTTTTTCTCGCTGCTCCACCCTGCACTACCCATCACGCACCTGGGATAGTGCCTCACTAAAGTATCCATAACTTTTTACTCTAAACTCAGACTAATGTGTATTAGAAAAAAGGCTTAAAAACCATTAATTTGGTAGGTAATAGGCCACATAAATCTTAGTATTCTAAGAGAATACTCATTTGATGTTGACCCTAGTAAAATCTTACAAGAACTCCATAGGCAAAGAAACTTTTTGTTCAACTTTGTCCACAAGGTTCCTTATAGACTTAATCCATATCCAAATCTATTCCCATACTAAATAATTGATCTTATCACATGTGAAAAATCATAAATCATCACATTTAAGGAATGGTTTGGATCTTAGCTTAAAATATTTGGGGGTATTACAACAATATTCAAGTTAGATTTTATTTTACTTACCTTAGGTACAAATCACATGGTTCTTTCCATCCATTGGCTGAGTACTTGGGGTGACATTTCTTCAACTCTAGATAGTTAATAATGGAATGTGAGTTTTTAGGGAAAGAATTATTTACTGCAAGAAGTATAACAAATGTTGAAGTTGGTGGAAGCTCACGTTATGCAGAAGGTCAAGGGTAGTAACATATAGATGTACATGATTAAAATAAACTGTTAGGTGCACCAAGTTACTAAAGTGACTACAAATGAGTTCAACCCAAAAGTTGAGAAGATCCAACCTCAACTGATAGAGTTCAAAGCTATCTTTAAAGAACCTGAAGAACTTTCTCCCTTTAGAGGACCCTTTGATCATCAGATATTTTTGAATAAAGGGTCCAAGGATATCAATGATAAGGCTTCTAGATACTTGGTCAAGGAATTACAACATAAAAAGTTAATCTAATCTAGTAGTAGCCTTTTTTCATCTCTAGTTGTCTTAGTAGGTAAAAAGAATGGTACTTAGACGATGTGCATAGATTATAGAGAAATAAAGGATATCATTTTAAATGATAAATTTTCCATTCCCATGATAGAAAGAGATACTAGATTAATTGGAAGGTTCCACGTCACTTTATTGATCTAAAGTTTGGTTTTTACCAGATTAGAATGGCTTCTCAAGATGTTCCTAAAATTACTTTCAGAACCTATTAAGGTCACTTTGAGTATTTGATTATGACTTTTGGCTTAACTAATTCCTCTTCTATATTCAAATGATTGATGAATCATGTATTTTAGACTCATCTAAGGAAGTTTATTTTGGTAATTTTTAATGATATATTGTTTTTAGCAAGGACTTACAAAAACATGTGGGGAATTTGGCAACCACCTATGAGTTGTTGATGAGTCATGGGTTATTTGAAAGGAGTTCAAAGTATGCCCTTACTATTTCTCAAATGGAGAATTAAGGACATTATATATCAGTAGCAGAGGTGAAACTATCTCAAGAAGGTGTAAGCTATTTAAGATTGGCAAGTACATCATACTTTAAAGCAACTAAGAGGGATTTTAGGGCTTGTTAAATACTATAGAAGATTCATCAAGGGGTATGGGGTGGTGAGTAATCCTCTTATTGATCTTCTAAAATATAGTTTTAAGGTTCGAGAAGGTATTTATGGCCTTCACTACCTTAAAATAGATGCTCACTACTACCTTTGTCCTAACGATGCTTGATTTTTCTCATATATTCATAATGGAAATAGCTTCATGTTATAGTGGTATTAGTGATGTTTTTAAGAAATAAGGACATCCCATTGCTTATCTCAATAAAGGAATATCCTTAAGGCATCAGGCATTGATAGTGTATGACAAAGAACTTTTGGCTTTGTCTTAGCTATAACCAAGTGGCATCAATACCTTAATAGTAGACACTATTGTAGTTATAATTGACCAAAAGGCCCTTAAGTTTTTTTTGAAATAACATTATTGACCTAAATGTTTTATAAAATATAAATTTTTGTATGATTTGACTATTTTACCTCTCCCTATAGTTCCATTGTGGTATTTCTGGGGTTTGGGGTAGATTGGCATGGTTCCGATGTATTTTGATGCCATTTGTACGATATTATGATTTTTGGTGGCTTCAAGAGCCTTTTTATGAACTTTTGTGGTTATCTCTTTATTCGTGTGATGAATGGTAGAACGGATTGATCCAACAGATCCAGAACGTCGATTTTAGGGTTGTAACATATTTGGTATGGTTATATAGCTTTTTAATCTTATTTCAACCTTTGGTTTGGAAAATTATGATTTTGGATTTTTGGGGTCAACCTTTTAAAAATGGCATCTTTTTATAAATCGGATATCGCCATTGAGTCTAGAGCATCGTATTTAATAGGGTAGCATAGTCTGTTTACATTCATGAGATTTTTAATGAATCCCAAGGTGCCTGTGGGGACTTAGATTGAACCGAATCCTAGATGGTGCGCCCACGATTGCGGTCTAGATGCTATGATTGTGACTGGGCAGATAGAGGAGATGTCGCAATTGCAACACCCCTTTCGCAATCACGATACCTCTGTTAGGTCAGGTCATGCGATTGCAGACCAAGGTATGCGATCGCAAATGTCTAGTATAAGTACCTACTTTTCACTATTTTTTAAATTATTTTTGAGACTTGGATCTTGGGGTTTCGTAGTTTTGAGAAACTTTCTCAATTTCTAAGCTTGGGTAAGCTCCATTACACTAATTTTAACTAATTTCTTCGACCCTTAACATTAAATTTTTATTTTAAACATGGATTAAGTATGAAATTTAGGAATTTTGGATATCATAGCCTGAGGCTACCCCTAGTCGTAACAATGGTTCTTACGACCATAAAAGATCATAAGCTAACCCATGAGCTGGTACATACTGTGAACATTGAGTGAAATAGTAATACAACACAGGTGCGGAAGATAAGCTGATAAGATAATGCATATCATGAATACTGAAATACACAACAATGACATGTCTAAAATATCTGATAAAAATACTAGAAACTAAACCGTCTGTATGAAACAACTGATAAAAATTGAAAGAACTGACACAACAATGGTCCTTATGGTTATAAGTAACCAAATGTTAACCTATGAACTGGTACCTGTTGTGAGCACTGAGTGAAATAGTAATATAACACATGTGCAAAAGATAAGATCATAAGATACTATAAATCATGAATATTGAAATATGTAGCAATGACATCTCTAAAATATCTGATAACAAAACTAGAAACTAAACTGTCTTTCTAAAACAACTGATAAAAACTAAAAGAATTGACTGACTATCTAACTGATTGTCTAAAATCCTTTAAACCTCATGAGGAGTTGATGGGACAAACCCCCAACTAACTTTAAATAACTGAGCATAAGGGAATACTGAAATAATTGAGATAACATATCATGTCCTCAATAGATGAGGACTCACCACTATTATTACTGGGTAACGCTGAGTTGTCTAAGAATGATCGGAAAACTGAGCATCCAAACCTATGTTATAAGATAACATAGCGCAAAGAAAAGTATGCAGTCAGTACTTTAAATATACTAGTATGTGAGATAAGAACTGACCGAAATGCATAAGACAACTGAGCATGAATGAATATGCATGTAATATCTGATAATGCAAGACCAAGTACAAACATGTTACTGAGATAATCAGAAATTTGAAAGACTTAAATCTATATAACCAAATAACTAATAATCTATACACTTGGTCAAGCAAACCTGAGCTAAGATACACTGAAATACTGACTAAAATCGTGGGAGGTATCATGTAACCGACATTCCCTAACCTGAGCTAATCAGGGTCAAACTTCCAACCCCAGTTTAAAGGGTGTCAGTACCGTATCATGGGTACTAAGAATGTCTAGGTGAATCCACTAATCTGATGTTCCAAAAGACTATGGAGTCAGTCCTAAACTGGCGGGTGACATCTCATAATCCTACGTTGGATATGTAGTCTGGAACTTAGGGACTTCTATAAAGGACCCAATACTAACTGTCGAGTGAGTCCCAATCCCAAGGTTGTCTCAGTGCTAAATCCGACTCCTAACTGAATGACATTGTTACTGAACTAAACTAAGTTTAACTGGATATTATTTCTGATAGTGCTCATCATGATCATTGATATCTTAGTATAATGTTAAGATTCATGGCTTAACAGACTTACTACTTAAAAATCTAAAATCATGTAAAACACATAGGTATCGGGTGATCATAACCTTCCAGCACTGAATGATCATAAAATATGATGTCAAAGCTTAAAACTATAGTATGGAATCATGGTTCAAAGACCCAAAACAAAAACATTTCACCAAAACGAGTGAGAAGCATGAACTAGAACATGGGAATGTCTTAAACCTGAGAAAACAACATAAATACATAGCTCAATTCGTAACTTGGGGATTTAACATGAAATCAATGAACTATTGAATTCAAAACCTGAGGTAACATAATTCACTTTGAAGAACTTGTAGACATAACTTTTAATCGATTTAGCATAAAATTCATGAATTAATTTCATAGGTCTCAATGGGTGAAAGAGACCCATTGATGAATACCACATACCTCAATAGATAGTTTCTTGAGGGTTTTTTGAATTTGGAAGCTTGAACTCTTGATTTCTTGAGAAAGGGGCTTGGATGTTGTTTGTGGGAAAGAAAGAGGGTTTCTTGATAGTAATTTTTTAAGAGGAGGGGTAAATAGTGCTCCTAAGAATGCTCCCAATCATGTTATGTACAAGTTGGGCTGAGGGGAAAAGATCTCATTGCTCCTTGATTTTTATTAACAAAAAGCTGGACGAAATACCCTAGGTGCACCTCGACCCTTGCTTCAGAGAAGCGGCCCTCGCACCGCAACCTTTGCTTGGGTCAAGCCATTATCACGCCGCGACCCCCTTCACTTATGGAGCCACCCTTGCACCATGGGCCTATCGTAAGGGCTCTTGGCCTCCGCTATCTAAACACACCCCAAATCGCCTCCAAAAATCCTAAAACTCCCCCGGATCACACCTTTAACAACCCTAATCATATTTCAACTTAAAAAATAATGTCTCAGGGTCAGAAAAGCCAAAATAAAATTTTGAGAAGTTTAGGGGTCTTGTAAATGTCTAATTTTTAACACTTAGTGAAAATTTCAAGCCTTGGACGTCTTAAACATGCAAATACAACTGAAACAATTTTAGAATCTTATGGGGTATTATAATATCTCCCCCTTGGAAACACTCATCCTCGAATGAGGTTGATTATACTGAGAAGACTAAGGCAGCTTAGATCATATACTGAACATGCATGACTTTAAGAGTGATTACATAAATGATCTTGAAGTATGATACATGAACTAAACTAAGTTCGTGAATGCATGCAATGGCATGAGAATGATTACATAGCTGAAACAGAGAAGGGAAAAGAGTCAATCTAAGGAAGATCATTACCTCAAGTTGAATCTAAGTTTGAAGAGAAAAGATAAGGGTACTTGGTTCATATATCTGCTTTTATTTCCCAAGTAACTCCTTCAACAGACTGATTCCTCCATAGAACTTTAACCAAGGGAAATTATTTATTCCTCAGCCTACAAATCTGATGATCAAGGATCTGGACTGGAACTTATTCATAGGAAAGACTATTCTGAATATCCATACTTTCTTAAGGAACAATAATAGCTAAATCATTGATGTATTTCTTTAACAAGGAAATATAGAACGCCGGAGGTACTAATGCCAAATCTGCAGGCAACTCAAGCTCATAAGCTACCTTCCTAAAATGGTTCAAGATTCTATATTGGCCAACATAGCGGGGACTGAATTTTCCCTTCTTGCCAAATCTCTTAACTTCCTTTATAGGCAAAATTTTCAAATAGACCAAGTCACTAACATCAATAACAACAACAACAATAACAACAAACCCAGTATATTCCCACATAGTGGGGTCTGGGAAGGGTAGAATTTATGCAGTCCATACCACTACATCCGAAGAAGTAGAGAGGCTGTTTTTGATAGACCTCCGGCTCAAGAAAAAGGACCAAGACCTTAGTCAAACATCGCAAGCATACAACATGATAAAATAACAACGGTACCACAACCATAAAAAGTACATTAACTAACAAAAGGAACCACCCTCCCCCCAACCCTAGAACTACCAACCAAGCGACATGAGACTTACCTAACTCCCGCCTATGATTTGACCACACCCCTTAGCCCTCTACCCTAATACTTTTTCTCCAAACATTCTTATCAAGGGTTATGTCCTCATTAAGCTGTAATTGCTCCATGTCATGTCTAATTACTTTGCTCTAGTATTTCTTCGGTCTACCCCTACCCAACTTGAAACCATCTAAGGCCAACCTCTTATACCTACGAACTGGAGCATCTGTGCCCCTTCTCATCACATTCCCAAACCATCTCAGCCTCTATTCCAAATTTTATCCTCAACCGATGTCACTCCTACCCTGTCTCGAATAGTCTCATTCCTAACCCTGTCAGACCTCATGATACCACACATTCAATGCAATATCCTTATTTCTACCACCTTCAACTTCTGTATGTGAGAATTCTTAACAGGCCAACACTCTGTTCCATACAACATAGCCGGCCGGACTGCAACTCTATAGAATTTTCCTTTAAGCTTGGGAGTCACCTTCTTATTGCAAACAATTCTCGAGGAGAGCTGCCATTTCAACCAACCCGCCCTAATATAGTGAGAGACATTCTCGTCAATCTCTCTATTCCCCTAAATCATAGACCCAAGGTACTTAAAACTATCCCTCTTACAAACCACTCAAGACTCCAACTTTACTACCACCTCATCCTCTTGCCTCGTGTCACTAAACTTACACTCCAAGTACTATGTCTTTGTCCTACTCAACTTGAAACCTTTAGTTTCCAAGGTTTGTCTCTAAACCTCTAACTTATTGTCAACATCTCAACAAGACTTATCAATCAAGACGACATCATCTGCAAAAAGCATATACCATGGCACCTCACCTTTAATACTCTATGTCAACACATCCATTACCATAGCAAATAAAAATAAACTCAGAGTCGAACCCTGATGCAACCCAGTAAGTATAAAAAATGCTCAGAATCCCTTCCCATAGTCTTTACCCAAGTCTTTACCCCTCATATATGTCCCTAATAGAACGAATGTATGCCACAAGTACCCCTCTCACCTCCAAGCATCTCCAAAAAACCTCCCTAGAGACTTTGTCATACGACTTTTCTAAGTTAATAAACACCATATGTAGGTCCCTCTTTCTTTCTCTATACTACTCCACCAGTCTCCACACTAGGTGAATTTCCTCAGTCATCGAGCGACCAGGCATAAAACCAAACTAATTCTCTAAAATTGACACTATCTTCCTCAACCTCCACTCCACTATCCTCTTCTAAATCTTCATCGTGTGACTCAATAACTTAATACCTTGATAGTTATTGCAACTCTGAATATCACACTTATTCTAATAAAGAGGAATCATCATGCTCTATCTCCACACCTTAGGCATCTTAACGGACTTAAAAATGTTGAATAAGTCAGTCAACCACCTCAACCCCATCCCGCTTGCTAACTTCCAAAAATCTATCGAAATCTCATCAGGCCCTGTTGCCCTGCCTCTTTGTATCTTGCGAATAGCCTCACAGACCTCCTCCACCTTAAAACACCAACAATAGCTAGAATATCGATATTCTTCAGTGTGCTCCAACTCCCCTAGTACAATGCCTTTGTCCCCAACATCATTTAGGATCCTATGAAAATATGACTGCCATCCTTTCTTAATAAGAATGTCATCCACCAAAACTCTGCCATCCTCCCCCTTAATGCACTTAACCTAGTCCAGATCCCAACCCTAACGCTTCCTAGCTTTGGCAAGCCTATACAGCCTCTTCTCCCCTCCCTTCTCCTTTATTCCCTCATATAATCTCCCAAATGTTGTTTTCTTAGCAGCGGTGACCACTAACTTAGCCTCCTTTCTAGCTAACGTGTACTCCACCCTGCTCACCCATATTTTCTTTTCATTCTTACTCTAAACCAAATTTACGTAAGTCGTCTTCTTCTACTCCACCTTCTTCTTCACTTCTTTATTCCACTACCAATCCCTCCAATGCTGGCTAGACTAACCCCTCGAGGCACCCAAAGCCTCTTTAGCTATCTCCTTGATACAACTCACAGCCGTATCCTACATACTATCCATGTTACCCTACATTCCTAAGCCTTTATTGCCTCCAACCTTGACCCTATCTCCAAAGCAGTAGCCGGGGTCAAGTCACTAATATCAAACTCAAGATATCTTCTCGTGACATCCGCATAAAATTTCTGATGACTTTGGGCTGTCTTCAGCCTCTTTTGGATCAACTGAACTTTCTCTATTGCTTTAAACATTAAGTCTGGCCCTATTAAAGTAGCCTTACTTGCTTTAAGACAACCAATAGGAGATCTACATCTTCTTCCATAGAGAGCCTCAAATGGAGCCATTTGGATACTTGAGTGGTAACTATTGTTGTAAGAAAACTCAATCAAAGGTAAGTGGTCATCCTAATTACCTTTAAGTCAATAACGCATGCCCTCAATATGTCCTTTAAAAATTGAATGGTCCTCTCTGCCTGACTATCTATCTAGGGATTAAAAGCTATACTAAGATGAACTTGGGTACAAAAACCCTTCTAAAAAGCCTTCCAAAAGTGAGAGGTAAACTGAGTACCTCTATCTAAAATAATAGACAATGGAATCCCATACAACTTAACCAACTCTCTGATATAGAGTCTAGCATAATCCTTGGCTGAATATGATGTATGAACTGATAAGAAATAAGCTGATTTAGTCATTCTATCTACAACAACCCAAATCAAATAATATTGACAACATGTATGAGGCAATCCTATCACAAAATCCATGTTCATTACTTCCTATTTACAAGTGGGGATGCTAAACTCATACAATGTACCACTAGGCCTTTGGTGCTCAGCTTTGGCCTGCTTACAGTTCAAACACTTAGCCTAAACTCTACAATATCTTTCTTCATACCACTCCACTAATAGATTTCCCATAAGTCACGATACATCTTAGTGGTCCTTGGATGAATAGAGTATGCACACCTTGTGTTTCTGCTATAATTCACTATCTCAAACCATCAACACATAAAACACATAACCTATTCTGACACTGAATAACATCATCTCCACTTGGGAGAAAACCTCTACTTTCTAATCTCTAACTACCTCCTTCAACTTAACCAAACTAGGATCCCTGTCTTGCTTTTCTTTTACTTCGGCAACCAAAGAAGATTCCAAACCATTGAGAACCATTGTACTACCTTCAGCGGAATCAACCAACTGATGAACTTCATGGACTAACTCCTTTTTATCATCCTCTACATGGGCAACACTACCCATAGACAACCTACTAAAGGCATCCACCACTACATTGTCCTTGCTCGGATGATATAACACACTCATATCGTAATCTTTTAACATCTTAAGCAATATTTTCTGATAAAGATTCATATATTTCTATGTGAACATGTACTGCACACTCTTATGATCCATGAACACATCAACATGAACCCCATAAAGATAATGCCTCTAAATTTTCAAGGAAATATAATAGCTGCTAATTCAAGATCATGTGTTAGGTAATTCATTTCACGGGGTTTAAGCTGTCTAGAGCCATACGCTATGACCTTGCCTTTCTACATCAACAAATAACTGAGACTAACTCTAAAAGCATCACAATAAACTAAAAATTCATCTGAGCTATCTGGCAAACCTAAGACTGGGGCGAAGGTGAGTCGATTCTTTAACTCTAGAAAACTCTTATCGCATGAATCTGACCACTAAAATTTGACCTTCTTTTGACTCAATAGGGATATGGGGGAGTCAATATAGGAGAAAACTTCAACAAACTGCCAGTAATAGCCAACCAAACCTAAGAAACTCCTGATATTTAATAGAGAGATGGGTCTAGGCCAGTTTCTCACTGGTTTAGTCTTTTGAGAGTCAACTAGGATGCCATCACCATAAACTATATGGCCAAGAAAAACTAATGATCTTAGTCAAAATTCACACTTACTTAACTTAATAAATAATTGATGATCTCTAAGGGTCTGTAACACAACCCTTAGATGATTTGTATAATCATTCTCACTACGGGAATAGACAAGGATATCATCAAAGAAAACTATGATGAATATATCCAAGTACTGCTTGAACACCCTATTCATCAAGTCCATGAAATCTGCAGGGGCATTCGTTATTCCATAAGAGATAACTAGGAATTCAAAGTGACTATGCCGAGTTCTGAAAGCTGTCTTCGAAATGTCATATTCCCTGACTCTTAGCTGATGATAGCCAGATCTAAAGTCTATCTTAGAGAAATAACTAGCATCCTGAAGTTGGTCAAAAAATTCATCAATTCTGGAGAGTGGATACTTATTCTTAATGGTGATTTTGTTCAACTGATTGTAGTCAATGCACATTCTGAGAGAACTGTCATAGAGAACTCTAGGCCTGATGAAACAATGCATAAACATAAAGATGGAAGACTTGTAATGTACCCATAACTACATCAGGAGAACTTTTCTGATCATTTCAAGTCTAGTTGGCATACAACCTACTATGACGCGGTCCACTGGACGCACTAGAAGTGGCACCCTGCTGAGTCGGGTGACCTGCTGAAGCTGATAAAAAATTGTACTTGCCCTATTAGCGTGAATCATTTCGCCTTTGGGAAACCACTGGACACTATCGGATCCTTTGGTTTGGCTTGCCACATCCAAAACACACATCACTACTAGCCTTACACTCACCCTTATAGTTCCTACCATATTTTTGGCAAAGCAAATTAGTACGACCACTGTTCACATGACCTAGGACTTAGATCCTAGTGTTCTATCCCGACTGTATTGGCTGAACCTGGGCACTGGCATACTAGCTAAAGATGGAGCTGGGGCTAAAATTTTTTAATTAAACTAAGAACGATCGTCGCCTTCTGACCTTGGCTAAGAAAAGTTTAAACTTCCTATTCTGGCCTTCTTTTTCTTTCTCTTCTTCTCCTTACGCCTCTCCTTCTCAATCTACTGAGAATGAACCATTAGTCTAGATAGGTGCATCTCCTTAATTAACACGGCAGTCCTATACTCTGTAACCATACTATTAGTTATACTAGTTCCTATTTCTTTCTTTTTTCTAGTATGCAACTCATACAAACTTACTCATTCTAGACCTATTATCCACCACCATAGTAGGAGCATACCTCACCAAATGGGTGAACTTAAGGGAGTACTCTTTCACGCTCATATTACCCTGCTTCAAATTGATGAACTCCTGAACCTTAGCTTCCATCAACTCTAGGGGAAAGAACCTTTTTAAGAAAGTTGTGGCAAACTCTTCCCACTCTACAAGCCCTACATTAATACCTCGGTGCTTCTTCCTCTTCTTAAACTAGGTGTGATCTATATCCTACAACTGGTATGTAGCCAACTCTACACTCTTAGTCGAAGTGATACCTATGATATCTGTCACTTTTTGCACCATGTCCAGAAACTCTTACAAATTCTCCTCAGACTTGGATCTTAAAAATAGAGCGGGATTCATCCAAGTGAAATCTCAAATCCTATATGCAACTATATTTTCCACTGGATTGGCTGGTATAACAGTCTACTGGTTGTTCTGAGCAGCTACAGAATAGGCTAGGGTCATGAAAAGTTGGTGGTTTGAGATAATCCTCATTCCTTCTTCCATTTTTTCTTATGGGAGGAATTTTCTATGAATGGAATGAAGGATGGGTTAGAAAAAGGAATTCAACAGAGCTCATGCTCTTTCGCACGACATGAACACTAAAGATAAAAACTTTCCTAAAATATCTTATAGCCTTTTGTCCATAAGTGTGGCGCGTTTCACACCCATGTGCAAGACTCTACTCCATATGGCTTTTAGACTCCCTAGGAAACCTTAAAACCTTAGGCTATGATACCAAATTTTGTCACGACCCGAGGCTACCCCAGTCGCAACAATGGTGCTTACGGTCACAAGTAACCAAATGCTAACCTATGAGCTGGTACTGAGTAAAATAGTAATATAACATATGTGTGGAAGATAAGCTGATAAGATACTATAAATCATGAATATTGAAATATGTAGTAATGACATCTCTAAATATCCAATAAAAATACTGGAAACTAAATTGTCTTTCTAAAATAACTAATAAAAACTGAAAAAATTGTTTGACTGTCTAACTGATTGTTTGAAAGCCTCTAAACATCATGAGGAGTTCATAGGACAAACCCCCAACTAACTCTAAATGACTGAACATAAGGGAATACTGAAATAACTGAGATAACATATCATGTCCTCTATGGATGAGGACTCACAACTACTACTGTTGGGTAACGCTGAGCTATCTAAGAAGGTTTGGGAAACTGAGCATCTAAACGTATATTATAAGATAACATAGCACAAAGAAAAGTATGTGGTCAGTACTTTAAATATACTTGTATGTGAGATAAGAACTAACTGAAATGCATGAGATAACTGAGCATGTATGAATATGCATGTAATATCTAAGAATGCAAGACCAAGCACAAACATATTACTGATATAATCAGAAATCTAAAATATTGAAATCCGTATAAATGAATAACTGATAATCTATACACTTGGTCAAGAAAACCTGAGCTGAGATATATTCAAATACTAACTGAAACTTTGGGAAGTATTATGTAACCAACATGCCATAATTTGAGTTAATCGGGGTCCAACATATAATCCTAGTTGGAAGGGCGTTAGTGCCATACCTCGAGTACTAATATATTCTGTGAGGATCCACTAATATAATGTCTTAAAGAACTACGGAGTCAGTCGTACAGTGGAGGGTGACCCCTAAGAGAGTTCCATTCCTAAATGGGTGGGTAACATCTCATAATCCTATGCTGGTTACATAGTTATGGAACTTAGGGACTTCTACTAAGTACCTAGTCCTAACTGGTGGGTGAGCCTCTATCCCTAGGTTCTCTCAATGCTCCTTCTATAAACTAAATGACAATGTTACTGAACTGAACTAAGTTTAACTAGACATTATTTCTGATAGTGTTCATCTTGATCATAGATATCTGAGTATAATGATAAGATTCATGGCTTAACTGACTTATTACTTGAAAATTTGAAATCATATAAAACACATAGGTATCGGTGTTCATAACCCTCCAACACTAGATGATCATAAAATATGATATCAAAGCTTAAAATTATAGTATGGAATTATGGTTAAAAAACCCAAAATATGAACATTTCTCCAAAATGAGTGAGGAGCATGAACTTGAATATGTTAATGTCTTAAACATGAGAAAACAACATAATTACATGGCTCAATTCGTAACTCAGGGATTTAACATGAAATTAATGGACTATGACATGAAAACTTGCAATTCAAAACATGAGATAGTGTAATTCACTTGGAAGCACTTGTAGACATAATTTTTAATCGATTTAACATAAAATTCATGTATTAATTTCATAAATTAGGATAAGATTTGTACTTGTAAGTCAAAATAGGGTTATGGGATCAATAAGTTAAAGGGACCCATTGATGAATACCAACATAGCTCAATAGATAGTTTCTTGAAGATTTCTTGAGGGTTTCTTGAACATGGAAGTTCTAACAATTGATTCCTTAAGAAAAAGACTTGGATATTACTCTTGGGAAAGGAGAAGGGTTTCTTGAGAGTAATTTTTTTAGATGAAGGGGAAAATAATTCTCCTAAGAATGCCTCCAATTGTGTTATGGACGAGTTAGATTAAGTGGAAAAGACCCTATTACCCTTTTATTTTCATTAACAAAAAACTGGATGAAATACCCTGGTTGCACCACAACTATTTCTTAGGTGAAACCGGCCCCGCGCTGTGACCCTTTCTTGGTTCAAGCCACTATCGTACCGCGATACCCCTTTACCCGTGGATCCACCCTCATGCTGTAGGCCTATCGTGAGGGCTTCAAATTTCTCTATCCAAACACACCTAGAATCTACTCTGAAAATTCCAAAACCCACCCAGATCATACCTTTAACAACCCTAATCATGTTTCAATTCAAAAACCAACATCTCGGGGTTGGAAAAACCAAAATAAAATCTGAGAAGTTTAGGGGTCTTGAAAATAACTAAGTCCTTAACACTTAGTGAAAATTTCAATACTTGGATCCCTTAAGCATGCAACTATAGCTGAACTGAGTTTAGGAACTTACGGGGTATTACATTGGCCCTATAAGGCCTAAGAGTGTATTTCACCAAATTAAACCCCAATTTTACTCCCTTTTCACTTGAATGAGTTTCTAATCCTATAATTATCTCTTTTCCTCAATTTTACCTTCAAAATAACTTTGATTCTTGAATTTTAAATGGATATGATAGATTTTACCCGATAATGTTTAAAAATGGTTTTTCTTTATTTTGAACCTTATTGTAACTCATTTTTCTTAGATTTTCAACTATAGACTCTTGAAAATATGGAAAACATATTTTTGAAATAAACTTATGATTTTGCCTTTTTTTTTGAAAATTTATTTTGGGGGTCCGTTTTGACCCTGAATTGAAACTAGGCAATATGGGTGTCATTGGCTTTTTTTTTATGCATATCTTTTTTATTTTGATGTATTAGTTTATTTTTGGTCCATTCATAAGGAGTATTCTTCAAGATCAAGTGTTGTGGACCAATTTTTAGTCTTTGAGGTAGGTTATGGCTTAACTTCTTTCAGACTGGGATGGGTAGTTAATGATGATATAAAATACATGTTAAATGTATGATAACTAATCATGAAAAATGGCTATATTATTTGTGTTGTTCTCGTGCGGGGGCCTATATGTGATGATATATGATAGTTTTGGAACATTATGTGCTATGTGTGACTGTGTGGGGTCCGATGTGATAGTGATAACCTTATTTACATGATGATAATCATATCTTGCTTGATGAAAAGGTGTGTTGTGGTACCAATTATGTGTTGTGATGTATTCCTACTCTGTTGGAATATGTATCATGTTAGATTTCATGAATAATTGGAAATAATAAGTAGATATTTGGCCATATGATGGTCTATTGGTTGATTGTGGAAATACTCATTATGGTTGGTTATGGAAATACTCATTGTGGTTGGTTATGAGCATTGCATCCTCATACTCATTCATGAAATAATGGTACCACCATGGAAATATTGAGAAATACTATCAATACCTTTTTATGATGGAAAATGTGATATCTTATAAAACCCTCCCCTATAGATTGTATACAAGTTTACGAACCCTTATAGGTTCTACATTGTGAAGCTTTAGCTTTGTAGGTGTATACAGATACTATACAATGGTCTCAGAGGTTGTGTAACAACCTTATGCATTATCATCATCATAATCATCATCATCATTCTCATTGTATTTTCTTTATGATACTTGTGATGTGATTGTATTTTTATCTTATCTTGTCACTTAATTATTATATCTTCCTTTGTATGTGCTTGATAGTCTTGTATATGTTGCTCTTCCTTGTCCTACTTGTATGTGATTTACTGTATATTTGTGATGCTTTTCTTGTTTTATTGCAATATATGTGATATATTAAAACTATTAGTGCAAGCAGTATAGGCTACCATTGTGGGACATGTTCTAATTGCAGGTGACGTGCCCTTAGTGTATTTTCTTATGATTTTCTCGATTGGCCTATGATATCTATTGAATATAAGTGGACCTTACTTACTTCTACTATATTCTTTTAGTGCAAATTCAAGTTGGGGCACCCCGCATTGCTTGATTCGGGCGATATTTTGAGCTCTTGAGGTAGTTGTCAATTTTTAGGTGTCTGAATATCTTATGCTACCTTTTCCTTATCATACTATGCATTTACTTATATTTTAAATTTAGGGTTTATGCATTGTGGACATCTTATGTATTTTATTTGGATTCGAGTTGTACTAGATACGTTCTTATACTATTGACATCAGATTGTGGGAGTTATGGATTATTGTTGGCTATATTCCTTTCCGAATTAATTATATTTTTATGGTTTGGCTTCGTTATATAAGCTTCACCTTAGGGTTGTTTTTGTATTTCCCCTTGTGTATCAATTTGGGTGATAGACTTACTTATTAACGTTCACCGCAACAAGTGTCATCATAACCCGTTGCATTTTAGGTTATGATATTTATATTCTAGCTCCCAACTTAAGTGGAATACTAAGTTGATTTAATTGGATTTTGAAATTAGATAAAAGAGGAAAGATAACAAATCCATTATGATTTATCTAATCTTCTTATAGTGGAATTGGAAGCTTTTAGTCTATCTTAATGCAAACTGATTTGTTGCATGATATCATTGATAGTTGGACATCGAATCCTGATCTCCAAGTGATTATTTAAAAGCTATAGTAAGAAGTGGACGTTAATGGATTTAGATTCATCCATAACTTTCTAAAGAGGCAAGTCAAGTTAGTTGTGAGTGCTACACAGAAGGTGAGTACTTCTTTTTTGCTACTATGGTATGCTTCTCCTTAGGAAAGTCATTAAACCATTATAATATCTATAAGATAGTGGCTTCTCTTTTCAATTAGAAGGGGTTAAAGAAAGAGATTGTGTAAATTTTAGAGCTTTTGGTATATGCCAAAGAAGTAAAGATGATCCTTCAACGTATCCTGACATCTTGGAGCCATTGAGGATCCCTTACGGTGCTTAGAGTAAACTTAGTATTGATTTTTTATAGGGGATACCTAAGTCTAAGGGAAAAGATATTGTTGGGGTAATAGTATATAGGCTAACTAAATCAACCCATTTTGTTGCCTTTCCACACCCTTACACTACTGGAGATATTTCACAACCTATTCATGGAGCATGTTTACAAGTTACATGGAATGCTTATAAGTAGTGTACGTAATAAAGTCATTATTTTTGTGATTATGAGATAGTGTAAGTGGATAATAGTATGCTTCTCAAGGAATTTAATTTGTCTTTGCATAAATTTTATTTTGCTAGGTGTCATAACCCAAGACTTCCCCTAGTCGTAATACGATTCTTAGAGTCACAAGTGATCCCAAGCTAACCCATGGCCTTACATAACACCAAAAATACAGAAGAAGTAAGACACTAAGTATAAGCTAAACCGAAATGAAATGATAACAAATAATAATAAAATCAAATACTAAATATCAGAAATAAGACTTTCTAAGAATACACAATATGTTGAAAACCTAAACATCTGTATGAAAGTCTCTAACTCATATGAGTTGTTGGGACAAGACCCAAACTAACTCCAACTTCCCAAAACTAAAAAAATAATGAAAAATAATACTGATTATTTTATCCTCGAATGATGAGGACTCACCAAATACTGCAACTAATTGTACAAAATAAAACTAAACTCGATTTGGATGCTAAGCATTAGAACCTATATTATAAGACATTATAGCACAAAAAAAGTATGCAATCAACACTTTGAATGTACTAATTATGTAAGATGGGAAAAAACTAACATAAACTAAGCATAATGGATAAAACATGGTGAAATTATGCAAGACCAAGTATAAATATATACTGAATGATAAGATGAATAACTGAATACAAAGTCATGTAAAATTTGAGACTGAAACATAAATTATGGACTGTGGGAGCTAACATTAATTGACATACCCCAATCTGAGCTGACTGGGATCTAACGTATAACCCTAGTTCGATGGGTGTTTAGTACTTTGCCAAAGGTACAACTACTGGCTAGCGTGGATCCACTAAACTGGTGTCTAAAAGGACTAGGGTGTCAGTCCAAATCTGGTGGGTGATTCCTTATAACCTATGGTAGCCCCATAGTTTTGGAACTTAGGCACTTCTACTAAAGGTCTCAGTTCAAACTAACTGGTGAGCCTTCATCCCTATGTTCACTCGGTAATAAGTACTACTCCCAACTAAAAGACATGGATAACTGATATGCTTAATATAATAGTATTTTGAAAATAACAATATATGCAAAATCTAAAGTACTCAAGAACATGAACTGATGTATGCATGAATTCTTAGGTATCGGGTATTCATAACCCACCAGCTTTGAAGAATGCAACTAAACACGACAATATCAAAATATAATCATGATAGGAATTTCATAACTCAAACCTAAGAATTAACAATTTTATCAATATAATGGGATTTTATGGTTCTAAGTATGGAAAGATTCTTAAACTTATAAGAAACACATATTCATGGTTTAATGCAAGAAATAAACTGAAGAATTATGTAACTCATGCTCGTAGAACCCTAAACTTGAAGGGTGAATTTATCTGGAGTATTGGAGAAATCTTTAGGACTCAATGGGTGGAAGGAACCCATTGATAAAATACCACATACCTGGATATGAAATCCTTGAGGAATTCTTTTGAATTAGAGTTGGAAGTTTAAGAACCCTTATTGAACATTGGAGAGGAAAGTCTCTTCTTTTATCTACTTAAAAGTGACTGTTGGATGAATTTTGAGCTAATGAGGGCTTAGGGTAATTTTAAATCCCAATATTTTGCCTTGGTATAACAAAATTGATATGGGTTAGATGTTAAAAGAATTTTAAAAGACCAAAATCCCAATTTTAAAATGTTCAGAAAAATTCTGGAAGCATTCGCAATGTCTTAGGCTACGACTCATTGGGTCTAACCATGAGTTATGGCGTGGAGTTCTGACAAGAGGATAAAAATATTAGCTTTTCACTATTATGGCAACGACTCTACCTGACGACTTGTGTAGTCTGATAACGGGTTATCACCAAGGGTTGTAGTCCAAGGGATTGGAACTTGCTCCTGCTGTTGTGAACAGACTCCACCTGATGACTTATTTAGTCTGACAATGAGTCATCATTAGAGTCATCATCACTGGCAACCTGACAGTGCCTTAGTAAATTGGCTATAATTTTTACCCCGATATATGATTAAGGTGAGACTGGTGGTGTTGGAAAGGTAATTCAATTCTAATATATGTTGGTGGATCTTGAGCTACAAAACTTGGGTATTATAATATATCCACCTTGGGATCATTCATCCCCGAATAAAACTGATTAGGCTGAAGCATTAAGGGAAAAGCTGCAATTTTACATAAAACTCCTACGAGTAGAACAATAAGTTGATAACTAAATCTATAACTGTTACATGGACTGAACTAAACTCATGAATGCATGTTATGACATGAAAATAGTTGGGTGGCCTGATATAGAATAAAAGGAATTAATTAATTAAGGAAACTATTACCTCAAGTTGGGACTGAGTTCAAAGTGAAAAGGTGGGGGTACTTGGTCATCATATCTGCCTCTACTTCCCAAGTAGCTCCTTCCACTGACTGATTTCTCTAGAAAAGCTTTACTAACGTGACCTCTTTATTCCTCAACTTACAAATCTATTGATCAAGGATGTCAACTGGGATATCTTTATAAGAGAGACTATCTTTCTCGCCCACACTCTTTAAAAGAATGACTGATGTTGCATCACCAATGCATTTCTTTAATAAGGAAACATGGAAGACTTGATGAAGCGATGCTAACTCTATTGGCAACTCTAACTCACAAGCTACATTACTCTAACGCCCCAATTTTCTGGAAATGGAATGCCACACGGTGCTCATGATCCCGAAGGACCACAAGCTAACCCTCTTCTGATATCTATACTTAGCACTATATAATATAATAAAATAAATGCAGAAACTGGCAAAAACTTGCCATAAGGTTCAAACGTCTAAAATACTCAAAACTGAAAACTGAATACTAATATATCTGTCTGAAAAAGCCTCTAACTGTCTGAATTGTGGAGTTAATGGGACGTGTCCCCAACTAACTCTGTCTACTGAAAATAAACTGAATCTAATGAAGTACTGAAATAAGAAACATCCTTATATGATGAGGACTCACTTCTACGTGTACTGTTGCTGACTGCGTTTGGACTGTTAAGGGTACTCTAAATCTTGTGCTTCTGAACCTATGGCATTAAATAAAACACCATAGCACAAATGCGTCAGTATGTTTGAATGTACTGAGTATGCAAATAGGGTAAAGCTGAATACAAGGGCTTATACATGAACACAACTTAACTGAATGATATGCAAGAGCTGGATTAGCATATATAGAGAATCTATAACTACTTAACATACTGTGACTGAGCATACTGGGACTGAATCAGGTAACTGATACTGAATCTGAAACTAATACCCATACTTATTAATACTAATAAATTATATGACTAAGTTTACTGATAATAAATATCGATTGGCTGAATTTGAGACTGAGATTAAACCTACCTGACGGGTGATCTCGATAAGTATTAATACTAAATAAATTTATGTGAGACCAGGCCTATTTAATGGGTGGTCCATGAATCACTGGAACTATCTGAGTTCCTTACTGAGATAAATAATTGTATCTGACAGTCCTAATTTTTTAGTTCTACTCTAAAGACTGATACTAAAACTGCAACTATAGGAGTTCTTACTTAACCGACATGCCTCGAGTCTGAACTAGTAGGGTCCAACCTGTAACCCTAGCTGAAACGGTGTCAATATTGGGCCATGGGTAAAGACTCTCTGGTCAAACCTCTCTAACGGGTGACCCTCAAGAGGAAGTCAGCCTAAGGCTATGTGGACTCCTGCAGGTAGTCAAGCCTTTATCTGATGGGTGACTCTTTATCCTATGCTGGCTATGCTGTTCTAGAGTATAGGTATTGGTGCTAATGACTCCACCTCTCTAACAGGGAAACCGTCATCCTGCACTCGCTCGGTGCTAGTTCCTATCCCAACAAAAAGACTCTGAACTAATCCTTAACTGAACTTAGACTGAGCTAAATGTTGTTACTGATTATCTTACTTAATTGATCTGACTGAGTTCACTTGGTTCCATTATCTGACGGAATACATCTGAATTCTACTTTCTGTCTGAATACGATGGAGTTCTGTAACTCACTGATCTTTATTGAAATATGATCCGACTACTGAATACTATTCAGATCTAAACTGAGTGTTGAGCTTAAATAGACTGAATACTGAGGTTTACTGAATTTTCTTAACATCTGTACTGACTAAATTCTACTAATCATAGCACGACTGAGATTCTCTTGAACTAACTCGGCTCTAGGCACACCTATATATTTTTTTTAGGTACAAGTACCCCCAGGACTTGATGGAAGAAAACTAACAAACATGACTTCTTGAATATATAACCAACATCCACATCACAATAATAATTTATCACATCAACATCATAACAGTAGTCTATCATTCGTAACATCATCAAGGAAGTATCACCATTACCCCTATTTAACATGATTACATAATTTAACATGCTTCTTGAAGAGGCTTTGTCTTGAATATCACATAATCAACACATACTAGGGTCAAAGTTTGCATCTTTACAATCAAGACATGAATTAAAACTCAATATCAACATGAACTTCATCCTCAATTCACATGTATCATAAAATCTCATGAAAACATAAACTTAAGAATTTTATAAAGGGTTCTTGAAATTCTTGAGTGGAAAGAACCCAAGAATCAACACTTGCATACCTTAGTTTCTTGATTTGGAGAGATTTGACGGAGGAATTCTTGAGTTCTTGAACCTTTGGGTTGAAACCCTAGGTCGTTCTTGAGAGAAAACCTTATAATTTGGGTTGAATGAGGCTGAATCTTGAAAGAGATCTAATGTTTCTTTAAGGTTCTTAAAGAAATCCTTAGGCTTGTTCTTGATTTTTCTTGACTAGGGTTTAACCCCTTTGGGAGAGAATGTTCTTGTTCTTGAGGAGATGATCTTGAGAGGAAACCCTAATCTTGTGGTTGAGAATGTATGAGAGAATTTTTGATATATTTAACTGAAAAAAATAGGATAAAGTTGAATCCTTTGAGGGTTTTAAGTCGTGGAAGGTGGAGGAAAAAGACCAAAATACCCTTACTAAACCGCTTCTCAATTTCTAAAAATCTAAGGCTGACCACATTTGTGATAAGCCGTCAGACTTGTGATAAATCATCACAAATATCATCACTGGGGAGCTGGAATTGATGGATTTCTGCCTAAGGCTGACGACATTTGTGATAAGTCATCACAGTTGTGATAACTTGTCACAAAATTTCATCACTAGGGTGGATTTCATCCTAAGGCTGACGACATATATGATAAGTCGTCACACTTGTGATAACTTATCACAAAATATCATCAGACAGTTTTCCCGGCTGACATGCTCTGATATCGTATTTGGGCGAAATTAGTATCGTTGGAAATATAATTCAATGATATTTTATTTTACATATAGCAGGCCCACTAATTAGGTATATACAAGGAGTTATGGTCGATTGAAGTTGACCCAAGTTTTGACGCTCACTAAAACTTGAACGATAGGAAAGCTTTCAACTTGTCTTTGAGTTAGGGAACCTCTATGATCTTAATTCATGCTCAAATAGATTCCCACACTACATAATTTATTAACACACTAAATTTACATAGGATTCGAGGCTTTTGGAACATCTACGCATATGAATGATGGATTTTCATTATAGTCCAAAATGTGGGGTGTTACAATTTCCATATCAACTCAAGATCTTATAGTCTGACAATGAATCATCATCATAGGTGTCATCACTGGAAGCTTTACAGTGCCCTAGTAAATTTACTATAATTCTTTACCACGATATCGGATTAAGGTAAGACTGGTCGTGTGGGAAAGCTAATTCAATTTTTCTATATGTTGGTGGGTCTAGAGATAGAAAACTTGGGGTATTACACTAGGTCCCAACAAAAAATGATATCTTAGGCTAATAAGTATAAAACTGATAGGCAGTTTTAGCCTGCAAGTTGTGTGTTTGTGAAGATTTTACCATATTGATTAGTTACTATGTCTTCACATCACTTTCACAAGTTATCAAATATATATATATACTATGGTTCTTACTTTATCATTGAAAAGGTTGGTTCTATGGCTTACATACTTGAATTACCTCCTACCTTGATAATTTATCCTATATTTTATATATCTTTATTAAATCCTTGTCATGTGTTACCCTCTTATCTGACTCACCCCTATAGTTGATATTGGTAGGCCTTTTTATCTAGCTCCATAGAAAGTGTTGTAGAGAATAATTCTATATAAAGGTTATAAGGTTGGGCCTCAATGACTAATTTCTTGGGAGACTATCCCTGAAGAGTGTATAACTTAGAAGGATGCTTTTATAGTTACGTTGAAATTTCCCACCTTCTTTCCTTGAGGTCGAGGAATTTTTCAAGGAGGTAATAATGATGCAAGTCGAGTAGAATATTGGGTGTGAGTTAGTTATAAGTTAGAGGTCATTTTCTATTTTGCTAATTTATTCCTTTAATATTTTATTATTTTACTATTTAGTAATGGCATTTGGTCCCTTAGTTACGAAGAGTACGATAAATGTCACATGTAATGATTGTGATGAGGTATGAATGAAATGTTGTTAGCTCTTCCCTAGTCTTTCTCTTTATTCTCTGCAATTTTCTTTTAATTCTCTACAAGTGTGTATCAGATACCAATACATTAATTAAGCAATAATTTTGAGAAAAAATGCAACAACAATCTACGTCAACATGCAAAAACAACTTTTATGAAAATATAACAACAATGTATAATATGTAACTCATCAAAGAATAGCAGATGAATGTATAAAAGTGTGATGGTAATTTGACTCAAAGTATGACAACAATTGGTATCCAAATACAGAACTTGTCTCGAGTTCAATGACATCTCAAGAAAATTTGGGATGTGAAGATTTCCTAACTCATGCAAAGGAAAGAGAGGAGCAAATAAATGAGTATTCCATAACCAAAATTTATCAAAGTAATAATACTCCGAGTGTGAGATGCTTTACATTGTTGTATCAATATCATAACAATTGGCTTGTGATAGTTTTATATTATATCTTATATTATTAAAGTGTATCAAGATGTATATACATATTGTGCAGTTCTCTCTTGTTTTGTTGGTGGCATTTTAGGCCTCATTACTCACTTTACTTAATGGTCTTTAGAGCAAGAAAATGGATATTGCATTCTTAAGTGACTTATGTAATCTATAACCCATTATTCACCTCTTTATGCCTTATATAACTCATATAACCTCTATATTTTTTATCTACCACTTAATATTCCACTGCTTCCTTATTACTACATGGAAGAGATATTACATTTGTATAAAGGGTATTTTCTTGTGTTGAAGAGATGAGTAGTATATTGTGAGATGGAAAGTGGATGAAAAATATTATTTGTTTATATATTGAGGTTAGTATAGTGAAAGAGAGAGTTGAGACAAAGAAAATATTCTAAGTCTCCAACTATATTTACTATACAAAAGAGAGTAACTATATATTAAAGGAAGATGTGAAGCTTGGGACTCCTCAATAAATCTGGGGTTACTTGAATTGTATATCATACTAAGTTGTTGTATCATAGAGGGAACAATTCAAGAGTGATACTATTGGATCAGTGTAGATAAAGCCTCTGTGGGCTTGAAGCTCCTTAAAGAGAGCAGTATATCCGTACCTTATCCTGAATATTTATTTATTCATTTTCTTCATTTATTTCAACTATAATTAATATTATTTATGGTATAGTACACCACAATTTTAAGGAGATTCAAGATTTTGTTACGATTTGAAAAATAGTAGATATTAGGATTCAAAATCTCAACATCACCCTGCTTCTCTAGATCTCTTTAAGAGACAGAAGAAAGAGATAGACAAGTAAAATAATTCACTACTTACTGAACTCAAGAGAAGGAAAGGTAAAAAAAAGCTTTACCTAATTTTTGATGAATAATCAAGTGATATTACTTTTCATGATCATAAAGTGGTGTTCAAAGTCTTGAAATAGTGGGAGTTGTTGTTATAAAAAATATATCATCACGAAAAATAAAATCTTTTTAACTTTGAGAATGCTTTGAAACAAAAAGAGTCTTGTAGGTGCATGTATTAGTCTTGGAATAAATCATATATTATTATTATTATTATTATTATTATTATTATAACTTGCATATAATTTGATGTCCTTAATTTGGATCTAACATTAGTATTAGCAAACAAAGGATTAAAAATATATTTAGTAGCCATAGCACATAAAATATTTGAGTGAAACAAATTCATTCTTGGAATGAAAAATATCATAGAACATGTGATGCAATTTTCCTTGACATGTCACACTATGATAAAACAAATTATGAAATACAATTTTGTTGATTGCATGAGTCTTGTAACTTCCTTTAATTCAACTATATAAAAGTGGTGTGACAATTAAAAAAAATTGCTAACCTAAAAAAGGATATGCGGCTAACTACACTTGACCCAGTATTATGTATGTGGTAAAAGTACTTAGCAGGTACAAGTAAGTCAAATATATTTATATGATATGAAAGTTCATGACTTGTTTATAAAAAAATATCCTACTATACTTAAAAGCTTTTTTTAAGCAAATGAGTAAATTTGGTGTTATTTGGCAGAAATAAAAAATTATTGTGGCCAACTCTATCAGAGAGGCTGAGTTCATTTCTTTAATTTAGCAAGTGAAAAAATGACTTGATTTAGAGATTTATAACATCAACCATTTTATTTTGAGAAATAAATTTTCCTAATTTTAATTTATTGTGACAATACAAATATTACACATTCATAGAGTACAAAATCGTTATTGTAACAATAAATTTAGACCCATAACGAGAATACACAATATTGTGAGACTATCTACTCCGTGCTATATCATTAATATTAATTGTGTTAAATCTTATGATAATCTTACAAATTTAGATCAAGTCCTTCAAAAGATAAAGGGTCTGAAGCACATTTAGGGAGACAAGATTGAAGCTCTAAAAATCATGAGTCATATATGAGAAAATCCAACCTAAGGACTAAAGAGCCTATAACCAGGTTCAATAGAAAAAATAAATCAAATGATGACTTGTTGTGAAATACACTATTATTTTATCCTTCCCTATCATGTGAACAAATTTTCCTATAATGATTGTGGATCTTGAGTTTTAAAAACCCTTAATGAAAATTTGTAGCTTGTATGAGTTAGTATTTAAATTACAGGAGCACTCTTGACAGATTTTTCCTAAATGAGTGTGGAAGTAGGCCTCTTCCTACGAGAATAAATCCTATTCTCAAAAACACTCATGCAAAATAGGATAACACAAGGTCGTAATATACTGGCTATTAAAGATTATGTTAACACCTTGATTGTTGTGTATAGGCAGTGTTACTTTATTTTTCTTACATAGTCATGGTTTAAGTCTTAAACCACTACTGGATCTAGAGTAAAAGTTATCATTTTACTAAGTGAAGATTCAATACAGAGCACATCTTTATTAAGTATAATAGTCTCACTTTCATTAAATTGGTAAACTCTCTTATGTTAATAGTAAACTAAGTGAAAAATTATTGTATTACTGATATTTTAATATTAATATCTTAAAATATTATAGTGTATCAAGATGTGTAGCCATATTGTGCAACTTTTTTTTTATTTTGATGGTGGCATTTTATGCCTTATTACTGTAATGACCCTTCAGATCATTTTCTATATTTCCACCATTAGAGATTGTCCATAGATGACCCAAGTAATTTATAACTTGTTTGAACCGCTAGTTCGATTACCAAGTAGATCAATTGAGTTTTAGAGTCTTTTCCCTATTTAGAAGTCTTTGTTCATTCCAAATGACCACCAGATGAAAACTTAAGTAAAATAATTCTGGATGTAAATTTTAACTGCGCTAGAAGCTTTGGAATATCAATTTTAGGTTAGTTAAAACCATGCCTCATTGCACCCAAGACCATTTTGGCCTATTGATCGGAAAGTTAAAAAATTGGAAGATATGGGTATAGGGCTCACAATTGGTCTAAATGACTTTGCATAAAAAGTATGACTTCACCAATGCATCCAAAACATACAATTTAGTAAGGTTGCATAGTTCATTTATAAAAATCAAAGTCTAAATGAGATCCGGAGGCTAAAAAAGTGTTTTAACCTTGTTGTCACCGGAGCATGGCCATCACAGAAAGGTTAAGGGCTATCCTGGTACTGCCATACCTAGAGGGGCTATAAATAGGCCCCTTGGTCATGAAATTTGACATTTTCACTTCTATTTGAGGCCTAGAAACCCTAGAATAATATTTTAACTTCAAATTGAGTCTTGGGTATGAGGTAGAAGCTTGTTTAACATATATTTCATGATTAACTGTGGATTTGAGGTAAGAATCCCTATTTTCAAGTTTTAATTTCTTGAAATTTTAACCAAAAACCCAATTAGCTTGAGGATATGATTTTAGCCCAAATAAACATGGATTTCATCAAATTCTAGAGGGTTATGATTCCTTAATAGTGTATGAACATTGGGTTCATCTCAAAAATGTATTTTTTGATAGATCTTCGTATTACTGATGGAGGCCAGTCTGGTACTAGTTGTTTCCCGCAGTGATCAGTCTTCAAAAGGTTCATTTTAGAGTCATGCTAGATGTAGTTGTTATTTTGAGTCAGTCAAATCTGTTGGTTTTGGTTCTGCTCATATTTCTTGTTTTACTTATGGGCTTCCTAGTCACTATTCATGGGATTTTCCTTATTATGGGTTGATGGTTTCTTTAACCCAGGGTTCTTCCTCTATTAGAGTAGTTCACCCTTCAGGTAAAGGTGGTTATCAGGGTGCTCGAGTACTCAAGCAAGAAGGATAGAAGGTCGGTTAGGTATCTAGCTAGGTGGCAGGCATAGCCAGTTATATGCAATACCTTATAGACTCGAGGCTAATACTTTGAATGCTATAGTTATAAGTATGATTTTGGTGTGCCGCACATTGTCTCTTCCTTTATTTAATCTATGATCCACTTATTCTTCTATATCAACTTATTATGCACCATGATTGGAGTTTACTAGTGATTTATTATCTATGTCATTGCGTGTATCTACTCTTGTGGGTGATTCTTTAGTAGTGGATTGGGTATTCAGATAATGTGTTATGATACTTAGTGATGTTGATACTTGTACTGATCTTATTATTCTTGATATGTTGGATTTTGATATAATTTTGGGCATGGACTAGTTATCCCACTATCATGCGGTCATGGATTCTTTTTCCAAGACTGATACCTTATCCATCCTCAATGTACCCTTAATCATATGGCCGGAAGAGGTAATCTACGAGCTGATGGAGATTATTTCTTATGTTCGTGCTAGGAGACTTATATCGAGGGGTTGAGAGTCTTATCTCGCTTTTATTAATGATACTCGTGTGGAGACTCCGTTTCTTGACTCTATTCCTATTTTTTATGAGTTTTTAGATGTGTTCCTATCGATCTACCTGGTATTCCCCTTGTCTATGAGATTAAGTTTGCTATTGACCTTAAGTTTGGCACCAGGCCTATTTCTATGGCACCTTACTGTATGACTCCTGTCATGCTTAAAGAACTGAACTCTCAGCTTCAGGATCTTCTTGATAAGGGTTTTATTAGATAAAGTATGCCCCTATGGTGAGCTCTTATATTATTTATGAGAAGAAAGACGGCTCCATGCGTATGTACATCGACTATAGAAAACTTAATAAGGTGACGGTGAATAATCGTTATCTTATGCCTTGCATCGGTGATTTATTTGACCAGTTTCAAGATGCAGTCATGTTTTCTAAGATTAATTTAAAGTTTGGTTATCATCAGTTCAGAATTCAGGCTGAGGATATCCTGAAGACAACTTTCAGGACCCATTATGGTCATTATGAGTTTCTAGTAATGTCTTTTGGGTTGACTAATGCCCCAGCCACATTCATGGAATTGATGAACTGTGTGTTTAGACCCTATCTATACTTCTTCATGATTATGTTCATTCATAATATCTTTATGTATTCGAGGAGTACTGAAAAGCATGCACAATATTTGAGGATCATGCTTCAAATTTTGAGGGACCATTTATATTTCGCCAAGTTCTCCAAGTGTTAGTTTTGGCTTGAGGCAGTAACATTTCTTGGACATATGGTGTCTAAGGCTGATATTATTATGGACCCGGCTATAATTGAGGTGATTCATGATTGGGCTATACCTACATCTTCGACTGAGGTTCATAGCTTCATTGGTTTGGTAGGTTATAATAGGCACTTTGTTGAGGGCTTTACGACTATTTCAGCCCCTATGACCAGATTGACTCGTAAGGAGGTTCTTTTTTTATGGTCTGAGGAGTCTGAGTTGAGCTTTGGAAAGCTCAAGACTTTGTTACTTTAGCTCCTGTGTTAGCTCTTCCAGTTGAGGGTGAGGGATTCACCATGTTCTGCGATGCTTGTGGTATTACTTTTGGTGTGCATTGATGCAATAACCTTATGTCATTGCCTATTTTTCTAGACAACTAAAGGTAAATGAGTGCAACTACTCCAGTCATGATTTAAAGTTAGCGACGGTAGTTTTGCACTTAGTATTTGGAGACATTATTTGTATGGGGTACATTGTGAGATTTTCACCGATCATCCCAACCTTCAACTACTTATGACCCAGTGAGAGCTTAATGTTTGACAATATAAATAGATAGAGTTACTTAAGGACTATGATATTTTCATCTTGTATCATCCGGGTAAGACGAATATGATAGCGGTTTCCTTGAGTCACAAGGCAATGAGTATGGGTAGCTTGGCATACATATCAGTCTCTCAAAGGCCCTTGTCATCGGACATTCAGTCCTTAGCCAATTTGATGGTTTGCCTTGATATTTTATATCCTAGGAGCACTTTGGCTAATATGGAGGCAAGGTCTTCACTATTTCAGTAGATTTATGAATGTTAGTACGAGTATTGCAAGCTGTGATCCTTTTATGATCAAGTGTTGAATGGTGATTTTGGGAGGCACACTATTGATTTTAAGGGTGTTTTAAGACTTCAGGGTCATATTTGTGTTCCTCTGATTGGTCACTTAATTCAGTCGATTTTGCATGAGGCTCAGAGCTCCAGATATTGCATTCATCCTGGTATAACCAAGATGTATAGTAATTTAAGACAATATTATTGATGGGATGTCATAAAGAGAGATATGGTAGACTTTGTAGCTCGTTGCCTATGTTGGCAGCAGGTAAGGGCCGAGCATTAGTGTCCTGGTAGTTTGACTTAGAGTTTGCCCATTCCTAAGTGGAAATGGGAGCAGATTACGATGGACTTCATTAGTGGGTTGCCTCGTACTTCTCATGGTTTTGATGGTATTTCGGTTATTGTGGATTATTTGACCAAGTCAACACATATCATTCCTATTCATATGACCTTCAGTCTTGAGAGATTTGTCCATATCTATGTTCGAGAGATAGTTCATTTATATGAGGTGCCCATCTCTATCATTTTAGACCGTGGTTCTGTGTTTACTTTAAGTCTTTGGAGAGCATTCCAAGAGGAGTTAGGTACTCGAGTGGATTTGAGTGCATCCTTTCACCCACAGACCAATGGTCAGTTCGAGCGGACTAATTAGGTGCGCGAGGATATGCTATGATCCTATGTTATAGATTTTAGAGGTCAATGGTATTGGCACTTATCATTTAAAGAGTTCGCATATAACATCAACTATCATTCGATTATTGATATGGCGCCTTATGAGGCATTGTATGTTAGGAGATATTGTTCTCCAATTGGATGGTTTGAGACTTCCGAGGTGAGACCTCGTAGTATAAATTTTCTTTAGGACTCATTAGATAGAGTCAGGGTGATTCAGGATAGCTGAGATTAGCCCAGAGTAGGCAGAAGTCCTATGTAGATTGTCCACTTTGTGCCTTGAGATTTTGAGTTAGTGACCATGTATTTTTTGT